>JACEVL010000791.1:442500-535000 GCA_020284085.1 Aporrectodea caliginosa | reverse complement strand
TATTGTATTGTACTCCACGTTTATATTGCGACCGAGCCACCCGCAGTAAAGATCCGATAAATTAATCTCTGATAAACCGACCGACCGGGAATCGAACCCGGGCCGCCGGCGTGGGGTGCGGGCTACCAACCCACTCGGCCACTCAGGATCTCAATGTGTGGCTAACAGTGCCGTTGACTAAAGCCTTATCAACCTTCTTCGGTCAGTTTTATTCTTACCAAGTGGTGGTGGTTGGAGGATCCAGAATTAGTTCTCAACCGTTTCCACCGTTGCTATTATTTTCGTAATACTTTTCATTTATATCAAGAACTACGTTATTTATAAATTGGGCTACAGTATTCCATCGTTTATAAATAGCATCGGCTGACAACGTTTTGAAGGTGTCTAAAGAGAGACCTCTTTTCATTCGGATTTTTATACCGAGTTTAACGACATCTTACGACAACATAGGCCGTTGACGTCGACAGATATTACTTTGAATTATTATAGTTCTCACTGTTTCTATGGCATAGTTCTAGTAGTAGTTTCAGTTTAACGACACTCAACAAAGATCTTTAACGTCGCACTCTTCCTTCATCCAGGGTTGGGGATGATAGGGACGTATTTTGGGGTTAACTGGTTGACTCCTCACTTTTCCAAAGTTGCAACTGTCAAATGTGTAGAGTTCTGCAAAACTGTGTGCGTATAAATTTCTTTATGTTGATGTATTTATTTTTGAAGTGTTCATTTGATCAACTGTACATGCATGTGTGGCTAACAGGGCCGTTGACGAAAACCTTATCAACCTTTTTTCGGTCTTTTTAATCTTACCGAGCGGAGGTGGTTGGAGGATCCAGAATTAGTTCTGAACAGTTTCCACCGTTGCTATTATTTTCGTAATACTGCTCATTATTTTATATCAAGACCTACATTATTTTATAAATTAGGCTACTTTATTATTAATCCAATATTTAACGACATCCTATAGCTACAAGGCTGTTGACGTCTTTAAGTTTTTGATGTATTTCAGTTCATTTTATTGTAATGTTCTCATAAGTTTTCTTTCTTTTTTCTCGTCTTTGATTCCGTTTCTGATAGGATGTTGACGTATTTAAAGTTTCTGACGGATTAAGTTCATTTTCGTATACTGTCTGTCATCAGTTTGCTTTCTCTCTTCTTGGCTTGGATTCCATTTCTGACAGGATGCTGCGATTTGACAGGTGATTGTTGTCGATCTCTTATTCATATAAATCATTATATACTGTTTTCTCGTCAATCTTATTAACAATATTTTATAAAATATCACATTGATCTATCTAAATTACCATCAAACTATCAATATTACATTTACAGGAGATGCTCAATATTCATTATCCATCAGTCATAGTACATACAGATTCAATTATCAACCTCAACACGGCAATCAAAGTATCAATATCAATATTATTCAATATTGGTTTTATGTATTACAAAATTAGCTCTAGAATGAATCGTATTCATCAACAAACACAAACCAATTTTAAGCAATAACTAAGGACCAAGAATATTAGAAATATTATTAAGCATCAGTTTTATCCAATACGAAAAGAAGAAAAAAATCACATTATAAATCCATACATTTAACATTATGAACAAACCAATTAACATGTTATAAACAAGGAACATTATTATAAAAAGAAGTTATGATATTTTTTACTCAAGTAACCGTTATGCAACTGTATTTAACCATTATTTATTGCCGTTACCTAGATTATGTACTTACTTACAACACCTATAGATAGTATTTTCAGATATAATTACTCTATTTATTTATAATCTCTACATGATTTTCCCATTAGTAATGTTCATGAGTATATCATATACTTCGAGACACATATCTGGAATAGACAATACACTTTTAACAGTGCATTCCACTTTTTTCAACGCACATTTTTCAAATATTAATTTTGATATGTCATGTTTTTTACAAGCAATTAATATATGATCAATGGTTTCAGGCACCTGGCAATCTGTACATAAATCTGTAGTGCTTTTGCCTATATGTTTCAACCACGTATTAGTTAAGATATGTCCCATTCTAAGTCTGGTAATTTGAACTTCACGTTTCCTTAGACAGTCTATAAATTTTACATTTGTGGATACCAAAGGCTGAATAGATTTATAAAATCTTCCTTTTGATTCAAGATTATATTCAATTTGCCACTTATTAATTACATAACTCCTTATTAAAGAATAGATTTCCTTTAATTCTAAATAATTTGTTGAATTAATCTCAGGTATTTCCAGTCCCTTCTTTGCCAGCGTATCTGCCATTTCATTTCCAGATAAACCTATATGGCTAGGGATCCATGCTACGAGAACAGTACTATGTTTTAGTTTATTAATATTATCTATAAATTCAAGAAATAGATTAGGCCGTGAACAAGACCTAGTCTCTTTTATTGATGTGGCTACACTCAATGAATCAGTAAATATTATATATTTATTTGCATTTTCATTTTCATTTTCAATAATCCATTTTATTACTTCAATTATTGCTGTTAATTCAGCTGAATAAATCGAGGAGTCGTTTGCTATTCTATAAATATTATGGATCCGCATAGAAGGTACACAGAAAGCTGCTGAAACTATATTTTCAAGTTTAGATCCATCTGTATATATGGATGTGTAATCAAGATATTTATTAATTAATTCTAAAGACAAAGATGACATAATATCAGGGAAGTCTGTCTTTTTGTTGATATGCTTTTTTAAGGACAAATCGACTTTAATGATTTTATTAAGCCACGGAGCTGTTGGCTGATAAAATGATGATTCAAATGGTTGAGTAATTAAGGAGAAAAAGTGTTCAGTTCTTTTAAAAATGGAATTTTGTTTAGCAGAAGATGCACGACAATAATTTGACCAATGATCTCGCATAGCTTCAGCTGCTGGGTGATCTTTTGAACTAATTAGATCCAACCTTGAGCGAGTTGTTCTAAAATTCGTGTATAAGTAGCATCGGCTGATAATGTTTTAAAGGTGTCTAAAGATAGACCTCTTTTCATTCAAATTGATTGATACCGAGTTTACCGACATCTTGTGGCAAGAAAGGCCTTGACGTCAACAGATATTATTTTGAATAGTTCTCACTGTTTCTATGGCATAGTTCTAGTTGTAGTTTCAGTTTAACGACACTGTGTAATAACAAAGATCATTATCGTCGTACACTTCCTTCATCCAGGCTTGGGACTCCTACTCTACCTCTTCCTCTTAATAATAATAATAAGACGATTTGTATAGCGCCGAAGATCGGCCGAAGCCGAAGGAAAGGGCGCTGTACATGAGTTCAAAAAGTTAATGGCAGTCACTCTTCCTCGTCCTCTTGCTCTTGCTCTTCCACGTTTATAATTTATATATTATTATTATATTATAATAATTATTATAGAATATAATTCTTTATAATAATATATTGTAGATCGATTAACCACGAGCCGGATATTTTCGAACACACAATTTTTCACAAACGGATAATATTTATAACGTCCATGAAAACCGTTTTAAAGGTGTCTACCGACCTTGGTTCATATCTTAATTAGCAATAATCTTCATGACAGGGAATATAATGACATAATGGAATATAATACAATACCTACAGTTAATACTATATAATATTATATAAACATCGAAAAGAAATAGTATATGATAATATCGACAGGAAATAGTGTATACGATATAGTCAATATTATATTTTATATCGATTATGAAAGTTCTGTCTCAAATTAAGACATCTTTAGTAAATAACTTTTCTACTAGAGCCTTTCTCCGTTTTAGTTACTGATCTTTCTGGCATGTTGACTCAGGATTTGGCGCGCCATCGGCTGATGCAGTGTGCATTCACATTGGCGCTACAAAAGCTACTAATTACAATATGCAAATGTACATTTGTGCATCTTTGTGCGTAGTTGTGTAAAGTCGGCGTTGAACGCATATGGAATGGATTATGTTTCGAGAGTGAGTGTATGGATAAGACGATTAGTTCTAACGATTCTACTCAAGAATTATTGTTATAGTTATAAGTTATAAGCTATAGGTTACAGGCAATAAGTTATATGTTATAATCATAGAGATTATTGATAACGTAATGATTACTGTTAGGCCTACTATTATTATTCCAATGTTTTACATCTTGTAGCTACAAAGGTTGTTGATGTTTTCAAAGTTTTGATGCATATCAGTTCATTTTCGTAGGTTCCTTTGTCATCAGTTTTCTCTCTTTTCTCTCGTCATTGCCACTGCTCGTACTCAGGCAGTGCAAGCCCAAGCCTGGAGAAAGGAGGAGGGCGACGCTAATGAACTTTGCAATGTCTGTGTGTCGTTAAACAGCAACTAATCAACCAGTGAGGTACCAATATGACTACACCCAACTATCGATTCATTACGGAGGTGATACTTCTTATAGCGTCAGAAGTGACCTTATTAAAGGTGTTTAAATATATGTAATATTTTACTATCAATATCGGTTTCTCGCAACCATAGAGGAAAGTCTTTTTAGCCGAGGACCGCCTCATCCAGCTCCATCATTTGGAAAGTGATGCATGTCCCACGGCGCTTCTTTCCACCACTTGTTTCGCTAACGCTATGCCCTCCGCCCCCACGCAAACGACTTCGAACTTCCTCAAAAAGACGCAAAGAATTATATACCTAGAGTTTTATATAAGATTATTCTCAAACCACCGCGTTGACTCCAAATCTCAATCATTTCAACATTTATTGTGTAATTTAATGTAATTGAACATTTATATAGCGCCCTATCAAGCGCGAGCCTTAATGATGTTAAATGTCATTACGAATGAATATATTACATCAGTTTGAAAAACAATGCACACTATATAAGCTGAAAGAGTCACCAGTGACGGGCCCACGCATTCACGTAGAACCAACCAATGGATTCCCGTCGACAGCTGAAGATGGCATGGATGTTCTTTATATTATATTCTTTTCTTTATAGTAGCTTTTTAAATATGTAGGCTAACGCTATGCTACTAGCTGTGATGTGGCGTGTCTTCATACGCTGATTATAATAATAAACGAATATATAATCATCAAATGTAATGTATGTATGAATGTATGTATGTATGTATGAATGTATGTATGTATGTATGAATGTATGTATGTATGTATGTATGTATGTATGTATGTATGCATGTATGTATGTATGTATGTATGAGCATTTGTTATAGCGCCCCTTCAAGGTTTCTACTCAGAGGCGCTCCCGACTACTGCGCGGACGCTGAATCGGAGTTTCACGCCGAAGCGCATGAGCAATTGCAAGTGAAGGACTTGCCCAAGGTCCCTACGAGGCGGCTTGAGGTGGATTCGAATCCGCAACCTTCCGGTTGCCCGGTTGCAAGGCACCGAACATACCCCTACATGTAATTGTTTACTATCAATTATATGCAGTATATTGAAGCTTATTTATTCCAACATTCAAAGTCATCATATGACACAAAAAGTCTAAATTTACCCTAATTAATCCAATCCATATATACACTGTGCGAATGCATATTAATTTTATGCATCTATAGGTAAGCTTGGCCCTTCGGCTTCTATTCGAATTATGTCCACCTATTGAAGTCCCCTCCGGACAGTGCATTGGGTTACATCGTCATGCTTGCCAGCGTCGTGTCCGCAGCGTCAAACATCCGCCACATTACACCCAAGTGCTTGATTAAATCTTTGGCTCACATGGCCGTTGACCAAGAACTTCGTAACAGCTCTTCGTTTATAATTGTAGTTATGACCACCGATTATTATTAGTGTTATTCCAGAGGTTTAACGACATCTTCTGGCTACCGGTACTATGGCCGTTGACGCCTTAATCCGTACTTGTATATCAATTAATTTTCTCGATTTTTAGATAATTCGTTCCAGGTCGTCGAGTATTAGCCTACTCGACCGAGAGATTAAAAGAGCACCAAAAGTACTACAGATAAAGTTTAACCAAAAGTTCCCATTATTATAGCATTGAATGGAAGCGTTTTAAAGGTGTGGAGTTGTTGGTTACTATAGTGTCATATGTAAGCTTTTTAAAGGTGTCTATAGAGATGTAATAGCCCAATTCGTAGCATTTTATTTTTTGTAATCATAACTGTGACAATTTATATGGCATCTACATCAGAATGCCACGTCTGTGGTTCTTTGCAATGCAAATTGTTCTGGCACACATAAGTAGTTTTTCAACTGCTTTAAATCATTTAATGTTTCGTAAAAATATTATAAAAGTAAGTAAGTAAGTATATTCTTTAATAAAAACCAATTGCGTATCCGCACTCTGGTGTACATACATCTTAACAACAATCAACAGTTAATGTCAATACGAGTACAACATTCTAACAATAAACGTCTTTCGCTGTAAATTATCTGCAAGAGGTACACAATGGTCATGCGATCGCGGTCGCAGGGTATATTGTTGGGGCTTTTTGGTGGAAGTAAACTATGCAGTACATGGCCCTGGTTCATCAGGACCGCAGAGAAAAGACGGGTGTCAGCTTCAAGACAAAGTCGCTCAAATGTTGGGTAGTCTTAGGGAAGATACCGGAGGCGGATCTGCTTGCTTGTTACTGATTGAAGTCGGCATCCTGTTGTCCCGCAAATCCCCACCAGGCTATGTAACCTTATGCCCAGGCTCAAAGCTATGTAACCTTAACTTTAAATTAAACTTAAAAGATTGGCATTGTAATATATGCCCAGGCCGGGGCAGCATAGAGTAAACGAGCCACTGTTGTTGCACGTACAACATCATAAAGCTGCAGACCCTTGAGGCCATGCGCAACAAGAATGCGCAGGGCATACATTGATTGTCTTGCCGTACAGCATATTCGGGTGATATGAGGCTCAAAGCTATGTAACCTTAACTTTCAATTAAACTTAAAAGATTGGCATTGTAATATAGTTACTATCCAATGCTTAGCGACACCTTGTGGTTGGATTACAGAGACGACATTTTGAACTCAAAAGGTGGTTAGTTTCTGTTTAACGACTCGTGTGATAAGACAAATCATTAGTGTCCCGTCCGCATTTACCCAAATCCCAACCGGTATAGCAGTTCATAAAATTTTAAAACATATTTTAATCATGTTTACATCGCTCATCCAACTTCTACTTCTACTATGGCATATTTCCATCCCTCATCCAACTTCTACATCTACTAAAAATATTTTAATCGCTCATCCAACTTCTAGTTTTACCGCAATAATTTGGCATCAAAATCATTTTTTCATCGCTCATCCAGCTTCTATTTCTGCTATAAATATGCTCATCCAACTTCTAATGTTACGGCAATAATTTAGCATTAATACCATGTTTTCATCGCTCATCCAACTTCTAGTTTT
The DNA here is from genome assembly GCA_020284085.1 of Aporrectodea caliginosa. NCBI lineage: Eukaryota > Metazoa > Annelida > Clitellata > Crassiclitellata > Lumbricidae > Aporrectodea > Aporrectodea caliginosa. The sequence continues at coordinate 527,648 of JACEVL010000791.1, read as the reverse complement.
ACTATTACATAATATTTATGACCTGCTATACCGGTTGGGATTTGGGTATATGCGTGATCCTAATTATAGCTAACGAGGTGATGCTTTTATGTGTTCACATAAATGAAGCTTTGTTTGTTGTTTTTAAGGGTAATCTCATCTTACTCTTAATTTATTCCCAGATCATTATATAAAAATATTTACTAGTTTATTCTAAAATCTTCTGATGAACTTTAATTATCCATTATCACTCATGTTAGCATTTCTGCGTTACATCATAATAATACCATCCAAGCCAAGTTAGTTCCCATTAGCAACCATACGTCATAATATGTATATTCGAAATTAACTTTCTAAACTGTTTGCTCTTTGATAGATGATGATAATAATCTGGTTTAAATAAGTATGTATGTATGTATGTGTGTATATGGCCATTTATATAGCGCCCTACAAGAAACTCAGGAAGGCGCTAAACGTGACTAAGTAAATAAATAAGAACACGCGCTTCATGATAACTTTAGGAGAACATTTAAGGAAAACTTCGATGTTAATGATCCTGGTCATTGACTCCACCTGATGCCCTTACCACTCACTGCAACTACGCATATAGATAGCTACAATTGAACAAATGTGGTTCCCTGTTCAGTAAAACCTTGGGGCCCCAGCCCACAGAATCACAACAAAAGGACACATAAAACGTGGTATAGCCTATACTCAGCGAAATTCGTCTGTTATTTTCTCGTGCCTTCTTTCTTGTTGTACAATTATTATATCAGTAGGTCTTTTAATTATCCCGTCTAGTGTTAGAGTATACATCTTTTACGGTTTAACAATATTAGAGTGGCTGGTGGTAAACAGAGGTTCAACCACAGTCTAGAAGTTGGGGACCCTAGTCACCATACTATAACATACTGTCAACTCTGGAGACTCTGCATACTCCTTTTACAAGAATTTGAAAACTGTTCTCTATCGCCGTAGTTGGGCTGGGAGCGCCTCTGAGTAGGCTATCTTGGAGGGGCGCTATATAAGTCCTCTGAATGAATGAATGAATGAATGAATGAATGAATGAATGAATGAATGAATGAACTCTGACTGTACGTACACCTACTGCGATTTGACTGTTGCATTGTTATAAACGAAAAATGCATTGCATGAATCACGCTTATGACGTCATGATAACAATTAGACAATATTGAAAGGCTTCTATATATAGCCTACAAAATTAACGCCTCTGTCTGTCGTAAGATGTCGCTGAGCACTGGGAATTCCCTGATCTCATACATGGGAGGTATAGGGGCAGTTTTACGTGTTCAACCCCGCCCCCACCGAATAGATGCATTTCTGTAATTAAACGCTAAATATGTAGAAAAATACGACAATGTCAAATGAAAATTCCTGAAAACTAAAAACCCCTCGAAATTGTTTCCGGACTATATATACGATTCTGATCTTTTACACATCTTTTTAAAGCTCTCAATTGACTCTTTATATATTCGTCAGCCGTAAGTCCATTACCGCTGAGCCTCTGGCGTGATTGAAATAATCCCTAAGCTTAATCCAGCGGTCAGGTCACTGGCGCGGTTTAAACACCCGCAAACCAATGAAATAAAAAATAAACAATGAACAACCAGATGCCCTAAGGTTGGCTTATCGCCCGCTAGGTGTACGCCCTTATTGGCTCGCTGTACAAAATGAGTGGTGAAATTCCCTTCCGTTTTTGTCGCCGGGGCAACTCGCTCAAGGTTGGATCAAAAATCCTTGGCGCCAAAGATCAGTTTGGGAACGCCTTTGCCTACTTGTGGAAGCTTTGTTGTCCCACCTCAGGTTTGACTGGCCGCGGAAATCTTCGTTCTGCATTTCGAGGCGAACTTGTTCGCTTTGCGCGCACTTCAAAGATGCAAGGCCGTGCATTTTCAGTGGTTGAGCCGACTACGTGCAATAATCTTCCTTGATACGTGCGTGATCTTTTAGCTAGGGAGGGACTCTGCATACAGCATACACATTTAACAAGCATCTGAAAACCGTTCTTCTTCGCCGGAGTTGGGCTGGGAGCGCCTCTCAGTAGGTTTTTGGAGGGGCGCTATACAAGTTCTCTGAAAGAATGGTCGAACGAATGAACGAATGAATGAATGAATGAATGAAAACAAATGGAACCACATATGACATCAAGGTGTACGGCAGCAGGTTTGAACTGACTGACACGTTCCCGTATCCAGTGTTGCCACTCAATAAAAATAAAAAACCCAAGATCAGACGATAAAAAAACCCAAGAAAACCCAAGATCAGTTTTTCAGCAAAGTTTTGAAACATTAAGGGGATAATAACATAATAATTAATAAATCATATATTATAAATGATAAATATTATAATATAATGCAATTAAACCGGTTTTTAAAATAAACTTTTTGTTCTATTGGTCAAAATTTGAAAATGTTAATTGAAAATATGACGAATTAATGTAGCAATCAAGTCATATGATTCAAATGAAGTTTGTTTATTTAATTTCAAATTTTCAAACCTTAAAACGCTCAAATGTTTATTTCAATACGCCAATAACGTCATAAACATCTTCTTCTTCAGAAGGAGGTAATGTAATCAAAGTTGTGCTTACCTGCATTTTTGTAAGTTTTTGTCTCTCACTGTAACGCTGATGACAACGTCCTTCAGCAACATCCGCAACCAAAGACTTGGAAGGAGTCCAAGCATGGCAGTCGACACCGTCTCTAGCAATTGCTTCTTTAGCAAGTAGACGGCTGGCAACAGTTTCAGCATGCAGTTTGTTCGTTTGAGCAGTCATGGCCATATTTACCTGTGAGAAAATTCTCTCAACACATGCCGACGAGTGTGGCAGAGCCATGAGTCCACACATACATGTAGAGTTTGACAAAAGTCCGAATTTCATGTGATCATTGCTCAATTTAAACCAAAATTCAACATGAAGGAGTTCGGCTTTGGCCACTTGTTCTCTTAACGAAGGTGTCTTGGCAGTTACAAAGAACGTCTTGATATTTGTCATGTCTTTTTAAATTCAAAATTCTTGACATGTTTCTGTGTCATTTTGTGCGCTAACAGCGACGATTTATTTATATTCGAGAGACTAAAGTCACATACCTTGCATCTGACCACAAACCTGTCTTTAGAATCAGCTTCAATCCAATCCTTGAGCTCCGGATCTTGAAGCCAATTGTTATTAAATGACTGCTGATACCATGATTTCGTTTTTTTTAGCTGGATATGTTGCACTAGTAACACTAGCAACACTGCTGCTACTACGATTGTTGACTTTGTTTTTCTTTTCATCATAGTCCGAATCGCTGGAACTATTACTTCAATCACACATTCCAATTTTTTACTTTGATTTAATGTTTAAACTTAATTACTTAAAGTAAAAAATATAATATTTTATATACTTTTACTTTATTTCGAACGCGCAAAGCGGCAAAAGTTTGACTTCCGGAAAAAGAGCAATGATGCAAATCATGCAATCTGCTTTTAGCGCTATGCTAAGTTCTATATTTAGCAATAGCATAGACCACGCTGCACAAATATTAAGACTTTTATTGATCTCGATCTTCTTCTTCTTCTTCTTTTGGTTCTCTGCCTTACTAGGCAGGTTCGTACGTCCAATTTCGCCATTCATCACGTTTTCTGGCTCTTTCCTTCAGTTTGCTGTAATCTTCCTCCAACATCCAGTCCAACAACATCATTCTCGGTCTTCCTCGTGTCTTCTTCCCCTCCATTCTTCCCTCAATTATAATTCTTAGAAGGGAATCTCCCCTCATGATGTGGCCCAACCATTTTCTTTGTCGGCTTCGTATTATCCCTATCATGGATCTTTTTTCGTCCACCATTTGTAGTATGTCTTCATTTGTCCTCCGATCCATCCAGCTGACTCTCTCCATTCTTCGCCATATCCACATCTCAAAGGCCTCCAATCTTCTGATGTCTTCCTTCCTTAGCGTCCATGTCTCTGATCCGTATAACACCACACTCCATATCATAGACTTGATAATTCTTTTCTTTAGATTCTTATTTAGCTTTCCTCTCATTAATTCCTTTCTTTTATAGAAGGCATCTTTTCCCATGGCTATTCTTCTCTTTATTTCTACATGACACTTTGCATCAGTTGTGATCATACTTCCTAGGTAACAGAATTTTCCGACTTGTTCCAGTTCCTTACCATCTATAGTGATCTTTACTGTTCTTTCCTTTCCTTTGCTTATCCTCATGATCTTTGTCTTTTTAATATTTATTTTCATATCATACTCCTTCGAGATCTTATTCAGCTGATCCATCATTTTTTGTAGCCCATTCTGGCTACCTGCCAACATCGCCTGGTCATCTGCAAGCTCTCGATCATCTGCAAGATCTCGATCATCCAGACCGTAATGGACAATCTATTATCTTTGTTTTATTTTATTATCACTGTCATTTTGTACGATGTTAATTATTTTGGAGAGGAAAGTTGAATTTTTACGTGAAATATATGATTCAGTTAATAAATTAATAAGTAATTAAAAACCCAAGGAAAAAACCCAAGGTCTTCAGGCAAAAACCCCAGAACCCAAGGTCGGATCAAAAAACCCAAGATCTTGGGAAAAAACCCAAGGAGTGGTAACACTGCCCGTATCGTGGCTGAACTGAATCGAAAGAAACTTGCATGCGGATAAACTTTGGCACTGATTTACTCCAGATTTTAACCAGAGGAACGGAAAATATTATATTATGGCAGCATTTAATTTAAACAGATGTGTAAAAGTCACAGGGTTGTTTTTGCAACAAAGTTACGACTTACGGAAGTTCTAGTGTGGCCAGTGGCAATGTATAGCTGCGGGAGCTGGACCTTTAAGAAAGAAGGATGATGAGGCAAGAATGAACTCATTTGAAATGCCGCAGATTCTTAGGGTGTAGGCCTACAGTGGACTGGGAGACAAACGAGTAGGCCTATGTGTGTATGAGCACTTGCTATAGCGCCCCTTCGAGATTTCTACTCAGAGGCGCTCCCGACAACAGCACGGACACTGAATCGGAGTTTCACGCCGAAGCGCATGAGCAATTGCGAGTGAAAGACTTGCCCAGGGTCCCTACGCGGCGGCTTGAGGTGGATTCGAACCCGCAACCCTCCGGCTGCTAGACACCGAACATACCCCTATACCACCGCGCCCAACAATGGGTGTTGGAGACTGTTGGATTAGAAATGAGTCTACTTGGGTTGATCAAACAGAGGAAGATTTCATATTGGGAAGACCTAAAATGAGTTGGATTGATGACATAGTTATGGACTGGAATAATATTATAATTCGAACGATTAGTTTTGGAAACAAGAAACAGAAGTGGATGGAAAGAAATTGATCTTTGTGCGACCAATCCTTGGGTCGAAGGCGGAAGAAGGCAAGACGAGACAATAAGCAGAAACCACGGCATCACATAATGATCTTATATTTGTTACATACGGTTAGAACCGTTAGATTGATTTGAACAGCAATGCCAGCCGAAAGATGTCGTTAAACCTAAAATCAAGCGGAGCTCTTTTAAACACCCTTACATGCCGAGCTACATTTTATATAAATGCGGCGTTTACCCGAAAAGTTTCGTTCTATTCAAAATTACCGCTACACCGATGTGAACAGCAATGACAGCCACAAATGTCGTTAAACGTAAGATAAATCGAAGCACTTTTAAACACCCTTAAATGTTACACAACGCTGTATATAAATGCAGCGGCGTTGTAAAATTGTCAATGTTCGTTGTATGTATCGTACGATGATAAAGGTTGATGTAGTCATAAGAAGTCATTAAACTGAAGCTTAATAAATAATATCTTTAAAATTTCAATAATATAATTTGATTCGCCTGTCATAATTGAATATATGTACCACACATTTGTAATTAAAGCTGTTTTAAAATTAGAATAACTAGTTTAAGAGTCTCTTGTACATTAGGAATTTTATTTAACCGTAGGGCTACCAAGCTTTTTTTGTAACACTGACTACCAAGGGGGGGTGGTTACCACCCCCTGGATTTCGTGTTTGGTTTCACATATCATAACTTGTAATATAGCATTGGATTCAGCATTCATTTCTGCACAGAATGGTATATTTAGTTGTACATTATGTGAATGCACCTCGAAATTACATCACTTTTAACAATTGAACCCATTAATTAGCAATATTTTATATTATTGCGTACATTTTGTGCTTTTTTGATAAACAAATGTAAGATTATGTGTGTTTTGAAACTAATCTATGTATAAAAGATACACATAATCATACCTAAACATGTTTATATAGTATAAATGTACATCCATACATATATATCCATAAATATATATCGGTTTACGTTGTAATGCTGTACTCGGCCATTTTCACACAGATTACGCGTATTATTATTTATTTTGATCACTTCCGGTATTCAAAAGACAAAGATGTAGGTATGCAAATGAAGCCCTACATTCCCTCTAAAGAATGGTATCTTTGTTTCTCTTCCAGGAAGACAAATGAATACGCTACAGACAAAAACAAAGGGGGGAGTGCTTCCATTTAGCCATTTTTCACGCATGTTACGCGTATTATTATTTATTTTGAGCACTTCCGGTTGTCTCAGGTCAACTCAGTGACCAGATAAATGTAGCCCCACATTCCCTCTATAGAATGGTATAATTTGTTTCTCTTAATATTAAATGACGGATAAGATATATTCGAAAATCTAGGGGGGGTGGTATCCACCCCCCCTGGTGCCTCGGGTATATCAGGTTTAACTTTTGAATGGCGTGGGCTACCACCATAATGTTTACCTCAAAATGTGCGCCAATGAATCTGCTACAGCTAGCTAAAATGCCAAAATTATATTCCATATGGAAACAAACAAATTTCATAAAAACGTAGGGGGTGGCAACCACCCCCCCTTGGTAGCCCGAGGGTTAAGGTTTTTTTGTTTACTTTTCAGATTTCTTGTTCAGTGACAAATCTGCCAATTGCTGCAAAATATTTCCTAATTTGCATCATACCATTTTATCCTAATATGTGTATCATAGACGATGTCACCTATATATTTTATGTCGTTAAACAATGAATATTAGTGACATTGTGAAGGTCTGTTTTGACACTTTTTAATGGTTTCTTTCAGTCACTGTAAGTTTTTTCGTATTCATTGTATTGTATACACAATTTCTGTCGACATCCACGGCTTTTGTTGTCGTATAATATAGTTAAACTCGGATCCGTTCATCCATTCGCATTGTATTGTATTTATTAATTTATATAGCGCCGCTCACAGCAGTGGTCATTCAGTAGCGCTCCCAGTGCGAAAACCCCTTGAGAAGAAAAAGGTTTTGAGGAGGGAGAAGGCTGTAGGAAGAGACCCAGAAAGAATGGTAACACGTAGTGAGGAGGAAAGGGCATTCCATGGGGAGAGTCCAATAGTGGAAGAAGATCTAGTTTGGGCCATAGTGGTCCTAACTCGTGGAACAAAAAGCCTGACCAAGAAGCGGAGAGGTCAATGAGAAACTGAAGAGAGAGGGGAACGAATGTGACCTCTAAGATATTTAGAAGCAATGCCCCATTTGTGCCTTAAGGACTAGGACAAGAACTTTGAACTTAATTCGGGCTGTGACAGGAAGCCAGTGCAATTGATTGATTATAAATGAGGAGATATGGGAGAATTTAGGAAAGCGAGATTTTAGAACTGACTGGATAGAGGGGACAGACGGAGTTTGGATTGCCCAGCATTCAGTGTTTCGTAAAAATATTATGTAACCCTAACTTTCAATTAAACTTAAAAAATTGGCACTGTAATATAGTCACTATCCAGTGCTTAGCGACACCTTGTGGATGCATTACGTATAGATGACATTTTGAACTCAAAAGTTGATTAGTTTCTGTTTAACGACACGTGTGATAAGACAAATCATTAGTGTCCCGTCCTCAGCGCTCCAGCTTTAGACACCTTTAATTCGGTTGTGTCAAATAATATATATTTGCAATTTTCGCTCAATCGCTAGTAACGGCATCACATGATGGACTAAAATTAATAATGGTTGGTTGGTCATTTGCTCTTTAGCCACTGTGTGTCATAGCAAAGATAATTGGCGTCGCGCTCCTCGTGTCTTCAGGCTTGGGACTGGTACTACCACAGGCAGACTAGTGGCTAGTTCGACTAAAAATGCTATGAAAAAAAAGGTACTTATAAAACGTATGTTATCGTGTTTGAGGTGTTTAAATAATAGTTGCATTCACTTGACCTATTCACCTACTTTTACGATTAAGATTACTTAGTATCCATTGTTTTGCGACATCTGGTAGATATATTAGTTTACCATTTTTATTGACAACCAGGATTCAAATAGGCGCTATATTAGTAACCATTTAATGTTACTAATATAGCGCCTATTTGCACTTTCGAAACATGAATTTCTCTTAGCAGAATTTGAGCACAGTGAGTTCCACTGTTCTGTTGATAATATTATTTTCTCTAATAACCGAATGTTTCAGCCAAAATAACATTTCGCCTTGTCTGGAAAATTCCTTGTCAACATCCAACCTTTCCATGTCGCCGACTCAACTTAAGTCATTAGCCCCGCCCTTCCAGTTCATATTCCATCTCGTGTCATTAGCCCCACCCTTCCTTATTCCACACTTTCATGATTTCCAGTCTGAGATGATTGTGTTTTTCCGCAGTCGTTATTTCGTTTGTTGCTGCTAGTGTTTACATTTAAATTGACCTGTTTTACCTATAAAGGTAACAAAGCCTTCAGCAACAGCGCACCTCCACCCCTTCAGTCACAACTAACGCCTTGCAACCTCCTCGTTGCCTGTGATCATCAAGTACGGGTACGTTAGCCAAGTCACGATGCAGATCAGTTATGGACTCGCGTGCATTTCATGCCTCGCCCCTAGGGAATGGAATCGACTGCCACTCTCTCTCTTCGTAGCTCAAATTCGCTTCCTCCCTTCAAAAAGTGACTTAAAACTCACTATTTCTCCTTAGCTTTCGATCAATCAATCAATCAATTTTCGTTTATTCCGAAGTCCGAACACCAGGCTGACAGAACGCAGCTTGTTACATTAGTTAGTCATATTTATATATGTGTTCATTTGTATGTCACCTTGTCCTTTCTAGATATCGTTTAATTTAATTTTAAGTGATTTATTCAGAATATGTCTTTATATAGCACTCTAGGAATGAAGTTACGAGCATTTTGATATCTAAGTGCATCTTCCCATGGCGGCTCAGATTCACATTTCGGTGTGACTGTGCGCGCGTTACAAATTTAATTAATTAAGAATAATAATAATAATAATAATAATAATAATAATAATAATAATAATAATAATAATAATAATAATAAATTTGTCTTATAATAATAATAATAATAATAATAATAATAATAATAATAATAATAATAATAATAATAATAATAATAATAATAATAATAATAATAATAATAATAATAATAATAATAATAATAATAATAATAATAATAATAATAATAATAATAATAATAATAATAGTGTTGTTCATTGTTGCCGTAGGTTGTCAGTGATGCCGTTGTAGTCGTTGTTGCTATTGTTGTTTTCATGCTGCCATAGTTAGAGTTTCTGCACTCAACCCTCTCTTAAAGTAATCGTTGTTATTGTTGATATGTTCCCGAATTTCCATGCACGTGCTTCTCCTGTAAACCTTCAGAACGATGCTAAAGATTCTAGCAACACATCTGTTGCCCAGAAATTCATGGATGCAGTCTTATCGGGCTCTATGCTTTCGAATTTGTAGACTTTACATCATCGGCTACCAACTAACTCGCCATTCATAGAGCAGTTAAAATCTGCGGCTCTAATTTAATTTATCCAATGTTTAATTACATCTTTTAGCAACAAAGGCCGTTGACGTCTTTAAAGTTTTTGATGCATTTCAGTTCATTTTGGTGTAGTGTTTTCATCAGTTTTCTTTCTCTTTTTTCCGTCTTGGATTCTATTTCTGATAGGATATTGACGACTTTAAAGTTTTTGACGTATTTAAGTTCATTTTCGAATAATGTTTTTCATCAGTATTCTTTCTCTTATCTGCGGCCCTGGATGGATGGATCCAGAGTTTAACGACAGCTTATGACAACATACTAGGCCGTCTGATGTAAGCGTAGTCTATTGTAAAGGTGTGTAAGGAATTTAACCTAACTTTCCTTAACTAGAGCGTTACGACAGTTAAATGCGCCGCAGCCCATACTTTAATAGTGCCAGTTCCAAGCCTGAAGAAAGGGGAGGGTGACGTTTACGGCCTTGGATGCCTGCGATGTCGTTAGAACTAGAAACTACTTTACGACAGAGAATTTAAGAGTAATATTGCTCATTAAGAGTCAGTCAACCTTCTTTTTAGTTGCCAATCCGTCATTATATCTTTATGATATAATTTATTTATATAATTTATTTATTTTTTATCTAATGAATTAAATGTATGCTGGAATTCTGTGTATCGTCTTATATTTGGGTTTAATAAATGGGAAAGTGTTAAAAGTTTCATTAATGGACTGGGTAGGCTGAATTTCACTTTCCTGGCGAAATTACGCCGTTTTAAACTGTATTTCCATTTAATCTATTCTGAAAATGTTGCCCCTTATAATCTGTTTTGGACATTCCTATTAGACAATTTCCATAATGATGATTGCCTTGCCTTGGTATTCATGAAGAAACATGATGCCATTACACAATTGTATAATAAGTTTGATGACTTGTGTACACAGATCTGAGCTTTTGTGGTCTATAATTGATGCTTTCTGGACTATAATTAATGCTAGATGTTGCTTTTGTTTTTCTCATTTTTGTATCGTTTAGTTATTGTTCTGCCCCTGTGGCGTAATAAAGTGTTCATTATATTAACGCTCTGTATTAGTGGACGTAAGATTTTTAAAGCCGAATTCTCTACGAATTGTCTTAAGTGTGCCATCTGGTGAATGCCTTGTGCATTAGACACCGGCCCAATAGAAGTTACTAATTACAATTACAATTACAATCAAAGGCCGTTCTCACCGTTCAACTGCCATTACAAAACCTAATTCATTAAATCGTGGATTGGATCCACAGTTTAACGGCAGCTTATGACAACATAGGCCGTTTCCGCCGACAAAGATTAGTTTTGGCATATTAAATCGTATAGGAGTTCATGGCTTTTATAGCATCATATGTAAGCTTTTTACAGGTGTCGAAATTAATGTAATATTTCTTATTATTCATTCGCGCTGGTGTCTAATGCAGACAAGGAACCAATGAATGACGCTATAACCAAACTCTTATCAGGTCAAGATTATCACTCCATAGAGACAGAAAGACAGATTATGGCAGATTAAGTCATTTGAAAACGGTAAGTATTAATTCGAGAACGAGAGCATATTAGTGTATGGGCACAGAGTTGCAACCTCAAGCTTAACTCAAACAAATCCTGTGAGATAATTTTCACGCGTCCCCGGGGTACCATCGGTATGTTCCCCCATCCTCTAAAATGTATCGCAAGAGTGCAAACCCTAAATATTCTTGGTGTTGAGCTTACAGCGAAATTTGGGTTCTCTAGTCACATTAAACGTCTGACCATAAAAGCAAGGCAGTCCTTTTATGCACTTCGGATCCTGAGGTCGCATGGGCTCTCGGGGGACAGTTTATTTGATGTAGTTCGTGCCAGTATACGGTTGGTATGATGCTGTATTGCTCGCCTGTGTGGTGGGGCTTTGCGAGAGTGCAGGAACGGGAGGCCCTTGAGGGAATTATCCGAAGGTTGGTACGCCAGGGGTACTTACCTCCATCTTCTCCCTCATTTGAGACTCTCTGCAGCAATGCAGATACTAGACTCTTTGCCTGTATTCTGCACAATCCTTGTCATGTTCTGCATAAATTGTTGCCACCGATCAAGCAATCGCGCTACTCCCTGCGGCCACGGTCCCATAACCGTGAGCTTCCCGTGTTTGACAACCTGTCTCAGAAATGCTTCCTTGCCCGGATGCTATACAAATAAACGATATGTTTTCCGTAGATCTGGCTATTTAAACCCTTCTTTTTCCCCTATGACTAGCTCTAGCTCTTCTTCCTCTGTACAATAAAGCCTCTCATTCAATTCTATGGTTGTATATAGAAATTTTTGTTTATTTGTTTGAATGTATTAATCTTGCTATGTACAGTGCTGTGCGTTTGCTAGTGCTTCTCAATAAAGGAAATACTTACTTACTTACTTACTTAAATGACACAAGCGACTGAAGGATGTGAATGTTTTATTTTACCAGTGTAGAGACACCAGTAATATCCAGCGCTTAGCGACATCTTGTGGCTGCCGGGGCCGTTGAAGTGGCCCTCCTCCTCTTCGCAAGGCTTGGGACTGGCACTACCAGTGGCAGTGGTGAAGTTTATTACAATTATTATTATATTTTATTATTATTATTATTATTATTATTATTATTATTATTATTATTATTTAGTATTATTCAAACTTGAAACTTATTGTTGTTTTTACTTTCAAGCCTTAACTCCGTCGTATGATATTAAAAGCAGTTGATGACAATTTGAAAGTATGTATAGAGTATTTTAGTTATAGTATTTTATGGATAGGCCTAGAATTTTAAAGTTCTCTTTTCTTGTCCTTGTGTTGCTGATAACGATTATTTTAGATGACGTATACTTGTGATAATTCTTCATTTTCATTTTGGTGTTTCTAAAGAAGTTTCCTTCTTCAGTTGATTTGATTTATTGTTGATTTCGTGAAAGCAATTAACCTTCGCAGGACGAAGACATTTTTCGATACACGGAGGACGAAGAGGGGTAATTTTTTACCCAAAAGCAATTTTTAATATCTCAGCTCATAGGTAAGGTACAATAAAAAATGAAGTATCAATTCTAATAGTTCTAAGGTCAAGGAATCGATCTATTCTTGTGAGAATAGTCTGTCAATACCACTTTCCAAGATGGCGGCCAAGATGTCCGCCAAAACACAGAAATATGCATATTTCCGCTCATCGGTAAGCTACAATGATAAATGAACCCTCCACTTTCATAGTTCCGAGGTCAAGGCATCCATTTATCGTAGTGAGAATAGTCTGTCAATACCACTTTCCAAGATGGCGGCCAAGATGGCCGCCAAAACACAGAAATATGCATATTTCCGCTCATAGGTAAGCTACAATGACAAATGAACCCTCCACTTTCATAGTTCCGAGGTCAAGGAATCCATTTATCGTAGTGAGAAGAGTCTGTCAATACTAATTTCCAAGATGGCGGCCAAGATGGCCGCCAAACACAAAAATATTCATATTTCAGCTCATATGTATGCTACAATGACAAATGAACCCTCCAATTTCATAGTTCCAAGGTCAAGGAATCCATTTATCGTAGTGAGAATAGTCTGTCAATACCACTTTCCAAGATGGCGGCCAAGATGGCCGCCAAACACAAAAATATGTATATTTCGGCTCATATGTATGCTACAATGACAAATGAACCCTCCAATTTCATAGTTCCGAGGTCAAGGAATCCATTTATCGTAGTGAGAATGGTCTGTCAATACCACTTTCCAAGATGGCGGCCAAGATGGCCGCCAAACACAGAAATATGCATATTTCAGCTCATAGGTATGCTACAATTACAAACGAACCCTCCAATTTCATAGTTCCGAGGTCGATGAATCCATTTATCGTAGTTAGAATAGTCTGTCAATACCACTTTCCAAGATGGCGGCCACGATGGCCGCCAAACACAGAAATATGCATATTTCAAAACAGAGGTACATGTATGCTACAATGACAAATGAACCCTCCACTTTCATAGTTTCGGCGTCATTGAATCCATTTATCGTAGTGAGAATAGTCTGCCAATACTAATTTACCTCTAAGGAATGGCCGCCATCTTGGAAAGTGGTATTGACAGACCATTCTCACTACGATAAATGAATTCCTTGACCTCGGAACTATGAAAGTTGAGGGTTCATTTGTCAATGTAGCATACATATGAGCTGAAATATGCATATTTCTGGTTGTTGGCGGCCATCTTGGCCGCCATCTTGGAAAGTGGTATTTATAGACTATTCTAACTACGATAAATGGATTCCTTGACCTCGGAACTATGAAAGTGGAGGGTTCATTTGTCATTGTAGCTTACCTATGAGCGGAAATATGCATATTTCTGTGTTTGGCGGCCATCTTGGCCGCCATCTTGGAAAGTAGTATTGACAGACTATTCTCACTACGATAAATGGATTCCTTGACCTCGAAACTACGAAATTGGAGAGTTTATTTGTCATTTTAGCATACCTATGAGCTGAAATATGCATATTTCTGTGTTTTGGCGGCCATCTTGGCCGCCATCTTGGAAATTGCACTCCCAAAATTATTGCAACTATTGAAATCGAATTCCGCGGTAAATTCAGTACTTTATTTCTGATTACAGGTTAGTTATGAAAAATATCTTTGAAAAATGCATATTCACCATGAACGAATTATTAACGACGTCGAGGACGAAGAGGGGTAAATTTTTACCCCAGGACACTTTGAACTCAAAAATCTTCTTCCCCCAACATGACATTTTCCTGGCTTTGGTGTCAGAATATGTCAGAGGTATTAACTTGTAAACACATGGAACGTCAAATTATAACTGCCAACGGTTGCTCCGCAATCAGCATTCAAACACCCCTGGGGTAACGAAGGTTAATGAAGACAACGAGTCTTTCAATAAAATTTTCTCCACAATACTTATGTAATTGCCCAAAAGGTTTTTCTCGTGGCTAATAAAAGCTCTTCTGAGGCCTCAAGGGCTATTCTGTATTCATGTAGGCGATAAGATTTCATGGCCATTATAGGCTATTTTGTGTATAATTACTGTATATTCTCACTTTTTACGATTGAGTATTATATAGTATAGTTTCAGTTTAACGACACTGTGTGATAACAAGGATAATTAGCGTCGCCCTCCTCCTTGATCCAGGCTTGGGACTGGCACTGCCAGAGTACGAACAGTGGCGGAGTTAGTATTATATGCTTTTCCTACTTTTCCCGTTTTCTTTTTAAGAGGCGATTATTATAATAAAAAGATGTCTAATTGTTTTAATTGTCAGTTGGCCACCATTCGTATACGTGGAATGATTTGTCCATTTTTACGTAATTCTTCATGAAATATGCATGACAAGTAGTAGTAGTTTAGTTTAGCGACACTTATAAGGCGATTATCACTGTTAAAAGAGGTGTGTAATTATGTTGCACAATTTTTAACGTTCCTATGACAATACAACCTTCTAAACGTTTGCAATTCCCGGATATATACGTTTGTGAATGTATTACATATACCAGTGTGTTGAAACTAGGTTAGCAAATCGTTGTATATGCAGCGGCAATTTTGGCTTTGAATCATGACCTGGAATTCAAGAGAGTAGATTTTAGTACAGAGGTGTGCGTCCTTCCGAACTCCTTCGGATAAAATTTCTCTGATGATGGAATGAGTCTTTCAAATCTAAATTACAGGTTTCCTCATCTGGAAAATGCGTCTTTGGCATCGAGCCTTTCATGTTGCCGACTCGAGCCATTGGCCTCTATCACTCGTATTTTCTCCAGGCCATGTCATTAGCCCCTAACCCGTCCTTACTCTACCCCGTAATCACGTCCTCCCTGAAAGCTGTCATCACAAAGTACTTCCGCACGTACTGTCGTTATTTCTGCTAATGTCATTGTTGCTGTTGTTCTAAGTGTTTTTTCGATATTTTCGTAGTTGCCATTGTTGCTATTATCATCGTTGCTGCTGTTGTTGGAACAGTTTTTATGTTGTTATTGTTGCTCTTAATTTTGATGTTGTTTTCATTGTTATCATAGTTCTTAGTCAGTGTTGCTGTTGTCACGTTGTTGTTGGTGGTTATCTGTTTATTGTTGTAATAGTTGTTAATGTTGCTGTAGCCGTCGTTGTTGTTAGCATTTTCTAATGTTGTCATAGTTACTGGTGTTGCTGGTGTTATCAATGTTGTCATTTTTGTTGTTTTTGTTTTGTTTGTTAGTGTTGTCATTCTGTAGCCATAGTTGGCTATTACGATATTCGTATGTAGATGTCTTAACTCGCAGTCTAAAAATTAAGACACCTCTTTTTATTGTGATATTCGCCCTATAAGAGAAAGCAGAAACTCACTACTTTACTTATATCGTAGTGGATCCACTCACGCCCGGGACGTTAGCGGATACCCGGTACTACATTCACGCCCGTCGCGTTATTGGTTAAAGCCTGTCACGTGAATTTGTTGTCTTCCCGTGGAATTTTGATATGGCGGACATCTTGAGGATCGGTTACGGCCAGGTTAGGATTCGTTGGGTCGTTTATGGTCAAATTAGGCGTCGTGAGGGTCGTTTAGGGTCAGATTAGGCGTCGTGAGGGTCGGTTAGGGTCAGGGGTAGGGTTAGTGTCGTCTTTAGAAAACACGGTGAACAACCTTCCACCGCAATCGGGAATGTTTATCGGTCGGTTCGTTTCAGGTACACACAATCATGTGACATGCACTGACCAATTGCGAGGCGGGCGTGATTCTAGTCCCAGGTATAGGCTCACGTCGGGCGTGACTGTATCCACGACCTACTTAAATCCCAGAAGACGTAGCTTAAACAACATGAGCGGCTATAAGAACTGCCGCCAGGCTTCACTAGAAAAATGCTCGCTGACCGAAATGTAATCTAATGTAATCTAATCTAATCACTTCTTATAGCGCCGTAATCTGTTGTTCTTTCATCCGCAAAATAACTAATGACTGCAAGAACGAGAACAATTTCTTTGACTTCTTAACAACAGAAATTCACAGAATATTGACATCAAACTTCAGAATACGTATATATCGGAGAACTACAAAACGCTAGAAAGCTGTATTATGTCATAGGAATGGTTCAAATTGTGCAACATAATTACACACCGCTTTCAAGTGTGTCATACGCCCTATAAGTAAAAGCATAAGAGATGTGCCATGTATATTTTTCAAGAACTGGCTTTTTAAAATGCCCAGATTATGCCACATACAAACTGCGACAAACTGATAACTTTCAAAACATTAGACACCTCTTTTATTGGTAATATTCGCCCTATAAACAGAAGCAGAGAGCTTAGCGATGTACTGAAGTAACTAAACCCACCAGCGAGCCGATGTATTTCGTTGTGCGTAGAAACAACAACCTGTAGCTGTCAGGCCGTTGGTGCAATTGTACTTAGTAACTGCTACAGCGTCGGTTTCGAGTGCACAAGTCATCAACGGGTGGCGCTCCAAAACCAATCCCTAATTAGGTCAATATCAGTCCTTAAGACAGAGAAACAGCCTAAAATGAAACCTCGATATGATAGCCCATACCTCACCTATAGTATAATCATTACCAACAAGACAACTTTAACCTATAATTATGCTTCGATATTCGTTAATTGATGACTTAATCAGGTCGTAGGGTGGATTATGTCCTAGTGTGTCGGGGAGGAAATGTCCGGAGGGTTAATTATGTCCATTCAACAACGGTGGATGTCGAACCTATCTATCATTCAGTTCGTTCATAACATAACTCCGTCACTGCCTTTACTCTGTTAATTATAATTATAATTAGAACTTCTATTGCGCCGGTGTCTAATGCACAAGGCATCAACCGATGGCACGCCAATCTCAAGCATGGAAACCTGAAGACATCCACGACAGCCATAAGATACCGTTCAACACTGGAGACTGTATACTAACAACCTAATTAGACAACTAGCTCATTAAGCCACTGACCGTACTCTGGTAGTGCCAGTGAGAAGGCTGGATTAGGAAGGAGGGCAACGCCAAATATCTTTGCTACGACACAGTGTCGTTAAACAGCAACCAACCAACCAATCACATTCGACAACACATGTTCAAACTAGCGACTGAACGAAAATTGCATTTTTATAGTGTCTGAAAGAAACGATTTAAAGGTGTCTAAATGTTGGATAAAGGAGGATGGCGACGGAAATCATCGTTCTTATGACACAGAGTCGTTAAACAGTAACTTACCCAACAATTACTAATTTTAATGGCGAATGACGTAGCGATTTTTTTACTTACAGCTGCAGTGCGTCTCAAACTTTCAGTTGCTAATTGTTTTAAATTCATCTTTTTTACGACACAGTTACGTTAAGCAGCTACTGGCCAATCGACGTTATATATAGATTATTACTAATGATTGATCGAAAATTAGAAATAGAATGTCTTATAGAAACGAGTTAAAGGTGTCTAAATGCTTGGCCACAACATTCGCTTCTAAACAACTTTTGTTGTTGCTATATATTATATAATAATTATTATTGTATATTATATCATAATTTCGTGTAAACAAAACGAAAAGAAAAAGAAAAAGAAAAAAAGTAAATCGAAATAATTTCTTCTCGTTTATATGCTATTATCATAATTTGGCGTATATTTACGTCCTAGCCTGGGGTTTTTGTCCGGGGTAGTTTATGTCCAGGGGGTTATGTCCGTCTACCGGAATTTGACCAGGCCCGCCGAGAAGGGCAGGGAAAACGCCCAGGAACCCGGCGACTTTTAGGGGCCCATTGGACCCGCAATGAACATATGAAAAATATTATAAGCAGATAAAAGTGTTCAACGATCTTTTATGAGGCAAGACAGGTTTTTTAAAGGCCCATGACTGATCTGCCTAGGCCCTAGGGCCCCGGAATTTCTGTCGCCGCCTCTGATTTTGACCTGGCATCTGAACGAACTGAGCAGCCTGGTTATTGCGGACCTGATTTTATATAGCGCCGGTGAAATAAGCTGATCTCCCTGACGTGGCTTTGATGGGCGCTGAGAAATTTTCGAAGAGTTACAATACGTTACATTTCAAACAGTAACTAACCTACTGAATGGCCTCGGTTGTGAACGGCGCTATATAAATTACTAATTACATTACATTACATTGCATTAACCTGTAGCCAATGTAACGTATTCAGCGACACTCTGTCACAATAAAGTTAATTAGCGTCAACCTCCTACTCTCTCTAGGTTTGGGACTGGCACCATTCGAATACAACATTGGATGATTTCGCAGAAATATCAAAGTTTATCTACCTTATAAAACGTCAAATGTGAACTTTATTACCCTATAGGCTACAATCGGCATTCAAAGGAAGTACGCGATTCAAAGGACTTCAAAGCAAGCCATTCAAAGCCGACAAATCATCGCATAGAGCCGTGAATAGCATATGTATGACGAAATGTAACACCTCCGTTGACTCTAAATAAATCGGGCGTTATATAAATTACGACTTCGTAGAACGAAGTGAGTGAGGGTAGGGGAAGAATTCGTCCTAGGGCGGGGTGTTAGGTTTATGGGGCAATGATGGATATTGAAGACGTGGAGCGGCTGGTTTATAAGGAACTATGGAGAGAGGGCGTTTAATTAAAGATACGCAGTGCGGCAGTGGAGTTGTTTTACAAAGGGTACGAGACAAACAGACAAAGGATGTGTTTTGGAGGGTATTTTAGGAAGGCTATGAAGTAAACCCATCCCGCACAAAAGTTATGAGGGGTACACAGACAGAAAGACAGACGGACGGACGGACGGACGGACGGACAGACAGACAGACAGACAGACAGAAAGACAGGGTATATTATAGGAAGGGTGTCATAATAATAGGGTTGCTTAATAACTGGGAAGAGATTGCCACAGAAGCTCAGAAGGGACCCTAGAGGAATTTGCAGACGATACCAACTGCGGGTCTGCGGCCCATCCCTTCCCTTTGTTGAGGGTGAATCTCATCACCCCCTCACCTTCCCTGGCAACATTTGAACGACTCGCGGATTAGACGGTCCTCTGCTGCCCCCCCATGAGGGCTAATTACACGAAGAAGAAGGGTTCGAGAAACTTCACCTCAGATAACCCCCACCTTTCATGTACGTACTCTCTAGCCAAACAAATAAACAGGCAGACACAGAGACACACAGACGGACTGAAAGACTAACAGACAGACAAGCAGATAGACAGACAGAGAGACAGACAGGCAGAGGGATAGACAGACAGACAGAGAGACAGGCAGAGGGATAGACAGACAGAGGGACAGGCAGACAGAGAGACAGACAGACAGAGGGATAGACAGACAGACAGACAGACAGGCAGGCATGCAGGCAGACAGAGCGGGAGGCAGGCAGATACAAATGGACACAGCCACACAGACAAGGGGACGGACGAAAGGACAGATAAAACGGATGAACAGAAATGACAGAAATAGACAGACAAGCAAGCACGCAGGTAGAGACACACACACAAACGCAGACATACAGACAGACATATACAGAGCGTTAGACAGACAGGTAAAAGACAGACAGACAAACAAAAGGACAGAGAGACAGGCAGGCAGAGGGATAGACAGACAGAGAGACAGGCAGACAGAGCAGACAGAGAATCAACATCTGAGCCAGGAAACATGCGGAACGGGTAACCCAAAAGGGTGATAGGGCGTGTCAATGATTAAGGTCAGCGACCCTTCCTTCCATCCAGGGTTGAATGGGAAATGACCCTTCAGCGACCCCTGTACGCCTTTGAAAGTGGCGCCAAAGGCTAATGTAGCCAAAAGGTCAACGGGTCATGACCTGGGGTCACAGGGAGGATTCGGGGTCACGTCTTATTAATTTATGTTCGAATTAAACGGAATCTGCGGCCATTTATCAAAAGGGGCAATTGAAAACGGCGGACAAGCACCCTTTTATAACTCCCTCTGATGTCTGAAGACAGAGCAGAGGGTTGTTATAGCAGAGGGTTCTTAGAAAAGGAATCTGGAACTAGGTCATGGCATACCGTTGTATTGCAGGCTGTCTGTTCTGTTAGTAGTTGAGATTTAAATTGCATAATAAAAAAAAATAAATATCTTTTCTTTAATTAAGCGCCTGACAAACGCACTGCGCTGTACATTTACATGTTATGCAATTGAAACAATCTTAACTAGTTAACTACAAACAGAACAGACAGCCTGCAATACACGGCGCTAATAGCAGCCTACAAAGCATATCCGCCCTACAAGGCTCGAACTCGGTACCTCTCGCTCTCTTGGCCAGATGTTATCCAACGCGCCACCGGACCCCCCAACATGTAAATGTACAGCGCAGTGCGTTTGTCAGGCGCTTAATAAAGAAAAGATTATTATTATTATACCAGTTTGTCGTTTGCTGCGCTGGCTTCCTCCTCGAATAAGCAACCTAACCACCTGTGAAATCGTAACCTCGAAATATCTCAAGCGCTGCTCAAAAGCGTAGCGTAGGGCAGCTGTTCATTCACGACCGCTGCGCCTTGTCAGAGGGGTTGTCCAGCGATCATTCTGTTCGATTGTCGATTCATGTTGTTAGGTTGGCAGCGATGTCTATCCATGAGGAAGGAGAGACACACAGAGACAAAGAGAAGTAGACAGACACAGACACAGAGACACAGAGAGACACGGAGAGAGACACAGACAGACAGAGAGACACACAGAGAGACAGAGAGAGAAACAGAGACAGACAGACAAAAACAGAGATAGAGACAGAGACAGAGATGTTCGTCTAGCTCATTGCTTAAATACAATGCTCATATTTATTTATTTATAGCTATTGTCATATAAGCTCTTTATATTATATCAGCACTATATATATATATATTATATATATATATATATATATATTATATATATGTATGTATATATACCTGCATATTTTATTAACTTCTACATGCAAGAAGTATTTACAAACTGTGATCTATAACATACGTATGTACATATTATATTCATACACAAATGTGCATTGCATCATCGCTAATATATATATATATATATGCGTGTATACGTATATCTATTATATTGTTATACGAAGAACTTCCTGTCGTTTGCCGTCCTAGGTCATTAACATTGTAGTCACCTTTGTTCATAGCACGCGCCAAACCTCATCAGTCGCCTATCATATACTAGTACGCTCGCTGTCTCATAGTTATAGTACACAAATATCTGACGTCTTTATATATATATATATATATATATATATATACATATGTTTGTGTATATGGAATAACGTCTAAATATATTATGTCTATAATTTACGACCTGGGCTTGTGAACGGCACTTGTAAGCGAATCGTTGAGCAAATATTAATACGAGGCCTCTATTATAACAGTATTATAACTGGCGACTGCTTGGTCTCCTGTCGTATTGTGGATGCGTGTGCCCTTAATATAGACCTTAAAGCTCCTTCGAGAACGATATGAGGCGATGATTGAGTGAAGGGCGAGGGAGGGATGAATAGACCATCTAGTCTTGAAGAGAGATGGACTAAACCTTAGTCTTGAAGCGAGACTAAACGTCACTTTTGCCCGGATGAAAAGTCACATACACTCGGTGTTGGCTGTACTAAGGCTTATAATGTATATGTATATGTAGACAGACAGACGGACGGACAATAGACAAACAACAGACAGACAGACAGACAGACAGACAGACAGACAGACCGACAGACAAATATCCTTATCTATGCGTCCGTACGAGTGTCTTGAGTGTAGTATGCTTATATATATATATATATATATATATATATATATATATATATATATATAATATCACAGAC
This sequence comes from Aporrectodea caliginosa, assembly GCA_020284085.1. NCBI lineage: Eukaryota > Metazoa > Annelida > Clitellata > Crassiclitellata > Lumbricidae > Aporrectodea > Aporrectodea caliginosa. Next base: position 505,103 of record JACEVL010000791.1, on the reverse strand, counting down.
AAACAGATATGCATATATATATTTGTCTATATATATGCACACACTCTTTATATTTGCTGAAGAATATGTATAATATTATGTTGCGTATTTCTGAGCAGGTGGCTTTTGGCGGCAAACAGAGAATCGTCGTTGTGTATTAATGCCCTGACGTTTCGTTTTTGACACAACTGTAGTACGAATGTAATGTATAATTATTTGGTAGCGTTACGACGAATTGTGTAGCGCTCTAGAGGCGACTTTCTTACGAATTTTAGTATATTAGTAATATCCATTTAATACCTCGTTTTGAGGCAATTAATGCATGTAAGGTCTGTGTTGCAGAGTAGAGTATTGCTCGGTTAATCATGCAACCCCTAGGGTTCTTGAGATATCTGCCCCTGGGAATGTGGAACCCCAAAGCCGTGAGGCATCAAGGCTTTGGGCGGACGTGTATTAGTTACCAGATGCTCTTGAGTTGCTGAGGCAGAGCGCTGCCAAAGAGGAACTACTGATTACAATGATGCGGGTTAATATCGTCTCTGTATTATATAACGACATAGGCGGGTGAAGCAAGGAGACATACAGACATACAGACAGGGAGAGAGACAGACTGATAAACAAACAGAACGATCGCACAAGATAGCCCATAGAAAGAGACGGAGGCACGAGAGAGGGGAGAGAGACACAGACAGACAGGGCCGGATTAACGTATAAGCCAAATAAGCCATGGCTTAGGGCGCCACAACGTTTTGAGGGCCCCCAACTATCAGGAAATCTAAAATCAGATTGTACCAAGGTATTAATTGACAAACTGAAAATGCTAAATGCTTGTGTTATTATTTAGCCACTATTTCATTAGAAAAAAATCGCTTGTGTTCGGATCGAACTTTGACACGTATTTGTGCATGGCTTTGGGGTTAGGGCCCCCGGATGTCTTAACCCGGCTCTTGGCTTAGGGCCCCCGAAAGTCTTAATCCGGCCCTGCCTACAGAGACAGACACAGACAGACAGAGTTAGACGCATTGAGAGACAGACAGACAGAGACAGATAGAGACAGAGAGAGGCAGGGCCGTCATTTCAGTTTTTTTCAGGGGGGGGCAAAAAAATTTTTTACGTGAGGCAATTTTTGGCCAGCTTGTCAACAGTATACGTAAGCTGACACAACATTGAAAAATCTCTCCAAAGGATTGTACTGTGTTAAAAAGTAGGGCCTACATTGGTATTGAACAATGGTGTTTAACTGGGTGCATCCGAATAAAGTAAAGATAATATTATTTCATCAAATGCACTGAAAGACATATAAATAGTCAAATTCAGGGGGGCAAATGCCCCCCCTGCCCCCCCAAATGACGTCCCTGGAGAGAGGGTCAAAGACAGTGAGAGACAGAGAAGAAAGGGAGACATAGACAGAGAGAGAAATCTTCTCTGGTCATCGGTTGACTGGACACTGTTGACTGTTCCCTGGGGCGGTCGGTGGGGTCAGTGCGGGCAACTGGACACTGCGAACGATAAGCGCCGGACAGCAACACCACCACCAGCCCCATCATGGTCAGTGAAACTGTCTATGACCCTGGTCAGTCACCGTGGCCATAAAGCAGCAGGTGGCCGAGCGATAAGCACCCCACAAGACACACCAGGGGGGGGTACAGGGTTTAATAGCCCCTCATTAGCATTTTGAATCCATCCGAAATCTACCCCACTCTCCAGTGTCTCCACCCCACATCCGGTTCGGACGCATACGCCTCCCTCGCCCTCGACATAGCACATATCCAGACGGGGGTAGACTCGCTGCACCCCGGACATCCTGGAATGGGGGAGGGGCTTAATGGGAGGAAGGGAAGTCCATTCCAGTGCCTCCTGCTAATTTCTCTAAAGAACGTTCGACAACTTGACGTTGATGACCATTGTGGGTGTCGACAAAAGGAAACGCCCTCGGACGACGACATTAGTCCGCCTCTCTTCTCTCCAGTTCTTTGTTGCCCGGCAGAACAGCTGACACGAAAGCTTTCTCCATTTCCTGCCTTTTCATTCATTCATTCATTCATTCATTCATTCATTCATTCATTCATTCATTCATTCATTCATTCATTCATTCGCTCATTCGTGCATTTCTGCATACATCCGTCAGTTTGTCCGTTTGTCCGTTTGTCCGTTTGTCCGTCCGTCCGTCCGTCCGTCCATCCATCCATACGTCCGTCCGTCCGCACGCCCGCCCTCCCGCCCGCCCGCCCGTCCGTCCGTCAATCCGTCCGTCCGTCCGTCTATCCATCCATCCATCCATCCATCCATCCATCCATCCATCCATCCATCCATCCATCCATCCATCCATCCATCCATCCATCCATCCATCCATCCATCCATCCATCCATCCATCCAAACATCCATCCAAACATCCATCCAAACATCCATCCATCCATCCATCCATCCATCCATCCATCCATCCATCCATCCATCCATCCATCCATCCATCCATCCATCCATCCATCCATCCATCCATCCATCCATCCATCCATCCATCCATCCATCCACCCATCCATCCATCCATCCATCCAAACATCCATCTAGCGTTGCCCCAAGATAACTAATCAGATGTCTTCGGTGATAGACTCAACAGTTTGCCTGTAAAGACTGTGGCAATTGTTTCGGATATAGTCCGCTGCATTCGTGGCCAATTTTAACCCAGCCCTGGCCATATCCGCCTCGATGAACTGACGACCATCTTCCGCTCAATGTATATCAAAGCCGGTCTGTATGAGACATTCTTCTCCTACGCCCACGTTTTATGAGATTAGCGACACTGACCCCCTTTTGTTTGGCCTTCTCTTTTCTTTGGCCGTTAACATTGAGACTGAAATAGTTTCGGAAGATGTTGGTTGTACAGATGGCGTCCTCCTATGATACAGGATATGACGTAGGTCATTATCAGGTGACGGTACATCTCCGTTTATACTTGGGACAGACGGAGATATCGTTGATCTGTTGAAAACATAATATTATATATAATATATATATGCAATACAATGCAACTGAATATATACATATATACATATATATATTTATATATATATATATATATATATATATATATATATATATATATGCATGTATGTATGTAGCCAAGTCATCATAATTGTTGTCTTCGTGTCAACTGTGTAGCGGAAGGAATGCGGTCTATTAGCAGATGAGGGTTGGGTGGATCGTGTCGGATAAGGAAGGGAGGAAACAACGCCGATAACAATTGATGCCAATTGATCAAGACACCGCAGGACTGTGCTTCTCGAAGGATTAGTTTATGGCCGAGGGTGTCGTCTACGTAAGGATGGATGGATGAGTTGGACTGATTCATGTTCATTTGGGCATGGATCGGTAAGACACAGACAGACAGGCAGACAGACAGACAGACAGACAGACAGACACATACAGACAGGCAGCTGGTAACATGAATAAGAATGACAATGCCCGCGGGATGTTCGCAAACACTGCGTAATATAGATTGGATGTGTTGTATCATTGGTATAGCCTACGTTGATGTTTAACGATGCTGTGCCATCATAAAGATGACTAGCGTCACCCTCCTCTTTTCTGAAGGTTTGGGATTGGCACTACAAGAAAACGGACAGTGGCGGAGTAACATGTATCAGATAACCGAGGAAATACTTATTACTGAAGTTTACCATTTCTTCCGATTTTATTTCCATTTGCACTTTTGCACAAATGTTGCTATTCATACTGTATTGTGAAGATACTTATTAGATAATTACCATTATGATAATTGCCTTGCTTTGCCATTCATGAATAAACATAAATCCATTAAGAGTTACTATTAATTAATAGAAACTCCATTGCGTCGGTGTTTAAATGCACAAGGCATCAACCGATGGCACATCAAAGCCAAGCCGCAATCAGTCCAATATCCAGAAGATTAGTCCTCATTACCCACAAGTATACATGTAGCAAGTTTGACGGCAAGTGTACAGTGCATGGGCTGCACAGGTGTTGACTACAGTTGACTAAGCTCTGTGTTTCTCATGTTTGTTTTATTTCTTCTTCTGTCACACTTATAAATTGGTTTTTACAACGAGATGAAAAATTTTAATTGCCCCTTGTTACAAAAATATTTAAAATTACTGCTCTTAGAAGAGAAGAGCAGGAACTTGATTCAGCTAGCCACGGGTATGAAATATTAGTGACTTCATTTTCTTAGCCTTGGTATATTGATGGCGGGTGGCCAGTCCTCTCCCTCGCTGTCTCATCTCCCCACAGACAGTGTACTCACTACAACCGAGTTGGCTTTGGGGTGCAGGTGAAGCAGAAATCTCGGACTAAATTTCTGTGCTGGCAGGGATTTAAACTCCAGACCACTAGCTTGACAGTCCAGCACGCTGACCACTACACTATCGAGCACCCCACCTGATGAATTGTGAAACTAGACGACACTGTCAGCAGAACTTAGTCCCAGGTGGTTGTCCTCTTTGAAAGCTCGCTAATACTTTTTTTAGTGACTGTAGTATTGATTCCTACTGCAGAAATGAATTGGCTGTGGAAGATCAGGGATTTCAACACCATAGAAAAAGGGGAAACCATAATACAGGACAATCATTATACATGTATCCAAACTACTCTGTTAGATGAAGTCGTTCAACGAAGACTCCGATGGTTTGGACATGTAGAGAGAATGCCAGCTGACAGATTCCCACACAGTGTAGGCCTACTGTATACATGGAAGATTTGAAGGAATGAGAAACAAAGGCAGATCAAAACTACTCTAGATAGATAATATAAATGAGGACATAACATCACTTGAACTGACACTAAGAGGAGCGATAGATTTGACAAATGACCGAGGACAAAAGGAGATAGTTTATTCGTACCCATCGCCGCCAAATGGCTGGCGTCAGGACCTGATAAATGTATATTATTGGTGTTCGATAAACTGATTGAGTTTTGTATCGGTTGGTGGTTGTGTCAACATCTTTGGAACAGGTACTCATTGCTTGCTTAGGTATGAACTTGAATAAACTTAACGACTACTTGAGTAGGCAATAATGAGAAGAGAAACACCTTCAGTATAATCAACCATTTATTTTCAATTCTTAACCAAACAACCTGACTGTCAGTGACGTACAAAACTATCAACGCTCTTAAATAAACAGTAAAGTATTAATTGTATAGTTGACGGGGTTACAGAATGCGCTCATACATACATTTGACACACACCATCCAAAGCACACGAGATGTTGACCAACAAGTTGTCACAAAATGGCAAATCTAGAGTTTGATATAGTGGTCATTTAAGAATGCCCAATGGTGCTGACTGGAAAATGTTGTTGTGACCCAGAAACAACACCCCTGGAAGGAAGTACTCCAAATAGATGGGAAAACCTTGCAGATGGCGGGAAACTGTTAAGGAATGCTACTGAAACTTTGACAGTTAAATGGCGGAAAAGTCTTATTCAATTCTCCAGCAATTACACTGCTTCCAAAACAGTCAATAAAAAACGAAATCAGTAAAACATTTCAATTCAGGAAATCATGGAAATAGTTTCATCTGCTGAAAATAAAACTCTGGAGCAGGTTCTTTAACAAAATCATCTCTTAGTGGTGACAAAAACACTAAACAGCTACTTATACAGATGGAATTACTATTAATAATGCACACCAAAACCCAAGGTCAACATCAATGCATACACAGTTTCATCAAAACACAGAATTACAAACAAGTATTATTGCTTCTAATTAGCAAACATTCTGACCAAACCTTTAAAATATTCATGAATTCATTCATGGGTCATATTATTCAGGGCTTACAACGCTATTACAAAACTCGTTACCCTACAGAATGACATGTTAAACACAAATGCGAAATTACATCACGAATCTAAATTTCCAATATGAACTCACATATAAAGTCATGGCATACGCGCAAAAGATAATTTCCATTCAGAGTGACACATGTATCATACTGTAATGACATGTACATCACCTTCTAGCGACACATGTATCATACAGAGTGACACATGTATCATGCTAAAGCAACATAATTTATGCATCACACTGGAGTGACATGTGTATCATTTTGAAACATTTTAACTTAATGAACTCTGCTTCAAAGTCTGTACATTTGATTTTTGCAAACTACTCATTTAGCACTAACAAGTGCAAGAAATAGCTATCAATTCAGGGACTACTACTACTACTATTCTTCATTTATTCTGTGCCATAGCCTAATGACTAAGCATCAGTCGATGGCGCTGGGCAACTGAGTGAAGGACTCGTTGAAGGTCCCTACACAGTAACCATCTCAGAAGAGAAGACTCAAACCCATGCTCTCTGAGCTACAAGTCGCACACTCAACCAATATGTTCCCATGTTCCACAAACCATTTCAGGGAAGACAGCAAAATGACTCAACCCAAGAGAACAAAGGCTTGCCAGGTAACACATATATCAGTAGTTACAGGTGTATCATAAGTGATGTATGACTCACACTGGAAATTTAGCTGTGATATGGAAGGACATTCAACCAGAAACTAATCCACCCAACAAACACTCAGTAATTGCAATTGTAAATATGTAATTGTAAAAAACTCAAAACTTCTGTCAGCCAAGTGCTTTGACAGTAGCATCGATATGCAAAAAGTCCAAAAACACTGACATAATCAAAGAAACACTACGTAGCATTTGAGAATCGTCAACCTTGGGCTTACCAAGGATTTACCAACCATAAATAAGAAAGCGTAACTTCATTTCGGCAATAAAACTAAATGAAATACTACAGAATGAGACAGTAGCAGTATGTGTACAACACAGACTATTCAGTAAACGTAAATACAATTTATACAGCACCCCAACAAGAAAAACCCTCAAAGGTAGCTCGAACCTTACAATCTCAAGACCATGATCAAAAAGAATGGCAAGACCACAATTGAAGAGAATGGTAAGACCATCAAAGACAATGGTAAGACCATGATCGAACAAAACATTAAGATCACGACTGAACACAATTAACTTCCACCACTTGTGAGATAGAGTGGCATGAAAATCATGTCAGCAGTTTAAATTTTTCATCAAAAATAAATGTTCCATGCACAAAACCGCACTTGGTTTGTGAGACAAATTAAAATTTGCGCCATCAAGAGACAATTGAGAATTACAACCCAAGGTAGTAGTACTGACTTAATACAAACCTGCTTACAAAATCAATCGTCAATGAATTAATTTCACAGTCTCTGATCAGCAAAAAATATCAAAGCATAAGTGTTTTTTCCACTACAATTCAAATTTTGATATAAAACATCCAATTCAGATTGATCATTTAATTGTCAACATATCCAACACATAAGAATATAACAAAATGAGACCATTATCGAACACAGTATATCGCAACTAACACAAACGCTAATCGGCTTTAACATAGATGCTAATCGGCTGTAACATAGACAATTGTCTGCAACACAGAAGCTAATCAAATGCAACATAGAATCTGATAATCAACTCACATAGATGCAAATCTGCTGTAACATACATGTTAAAACTACTGTAACATAGATGCTAACCAGCTGTAACATAAATGTTAATCAATTGCAACATAAATTGTAACATTTGATAGCCAAATGAAGCTACAGACACAAAACGATAAAACAAAATGGAAGTCTTGATTTCGCCAACATACAACGCAAACTTCTACCACGCTCTTCCAACTGAACACATCGTTACAAAAATACTTTATTCAATGATAAACGCAATCGTTCGATATGTACAAATAAAAAATTTCCAATATATGAATGGGCATCATCATCACTTATTCAATTTGCAAGGCTGGCACAAAACTATGAACTTTACAATTCAGCCATCTACACTGATGCTACACGCTACTAAGGTGGCCAGTTTCGAGTTGGTAGCTCAGAAACTGGTTTTGATTTGACTCGTTCTAATGACATGAACACTTTCTCACAACAATTGAGTATTGTAAAGGCTCCAATAAGCAAGGCACCACGGAATAATGAAGCAGTCGAAAATAATATATCTGCCCATGGAACGAGATAGGGTAATGCGTAAGCGTGGCTCTCCACAAAGCAACCACTCTTCAAAATCAGATAAATAACAACAACATTGCTTATCATACTCTTCAAATTTTTTAGAATACACATTTAAATATTTATTTAAATCGTTGGCACTATGCGAAAATTCACTTAAAACTTCACAACCTTAAACACGAGAAGGCAAAATAATCAACGCAAAATCTCCATCAGACAAATAAGTGGATCCCTTCATAAATACACAATATAAAACTTTATATATAAAATCAGAATTTAATCTAAAATTTTAATTTAAATTATAAATGCTTCCTTCAACTCTTGCACCTTTCTCGGAGCCAATATAAAATTTCATTTCAAAGCTTCAATTTTGAAATCCAAAATAAAAATCTTGAAGAAGATAACACTGTAACACTTCATGGTTTAAACTGAACAGCAGTTGTGACTTTGAACAGATTCGCTTTTACCAAATTAGAAACATAATATTTACAAATGAAGGCAAAAATCAAATTTAGCAATACTGGCAGTATTGGCGTTCCCGCATTTCGCTCTAGATTTTTATTATCTTACAATAGCTAAAATAAATCAGAAAAATTAATCTTATGCCAAATATGCAGATAGCTCCAAATTTAGAGTATAGACAAAATGAAACATATATGGAATTCAACACAACACAGTCCCCTCACACCGCGGACGGCTTCTCTCATCTCTGGAAGGCTCGGACAAAACCAACGAATACAAAAAATATAATTTTTACAACTAAAATTCATAATAAAATACTCTACAAAGCGGACTCATCTAGATTAAGGGCACAAGATGCTTCGGCAGGGCCGCTCTCATGATGCTCTTTGTCAGAGCGGACGAGCTGGACAGCGACTCTCCGGTGTTGTACGGACAATACTTGATAGTATGCGCGGACTTTCCGTTTGCGCCGCAGATGGGGCAGGTGTAGATGTAGAGAATGGGGCAGGTGATGTTACCCTCGGGATCCTTGAGCTGGTGAGAGGTGTAGACGGACTCGGCCTCCCCGTTGTTACGGCAGAAGACACACACCCTGCTGGCGTTGGGCTTCTTCTGGACCTTCTTTGTGCGCGAGCGCTGGAGTCGTTCCCGCTCTCGTAGAATCTCGATCAGGTTCGCTTTCGTCAGGATGTCCTCGACCGCATGGGATGCGTTCTGGATCCCCATGCAGACATCCGGGTGTCCGCTGAACTCTGGAACCGCCTTCTTGCACAGCTCGCCGACGTCCATTCCCCGGAAGAGGCGATCCAGTTCGTCTAGATCCGTCTCCTGACCGTTGCTCGAGAAATCTTCCCAGACCGAGTTGGACGAGCCTCCGTTAAGGTTCAGGCGGTTCATCTGCCAATAGCAATAATATTCCTGTTACTATTATTATTATTGGTATTAGTATTCCATTATCGCTAGCACTTAAGCACTAATCAAGTAGCAAACACATGTATGAGTAGTAATCAGGAAAGAGGGGTCAAGGTTAGTATAGGGTATTTAGCTTCTCTTGGCTCCTGTTGCACAGTACTTGCCGATTCATGACTGGAGCTGTAATAATTGTTTTGTGCAATAAATAAACATTCATAAAATTAATAATAAATAAAACCAGTTTGATTCATTATTTCACTTACATAGCACATCTCCAAGATAAACTACTCCAATGCATCCCGTCTAATGCAAGTGGAAAAGAGTTTTCAAGCGCTTAAAATAAGTGCATGCAGAATGCCCTAGTTAAGACAATGCACAGATCCAAAGGCGTTCATTCCACGGAAAACAATCGGATAACAATACATATTTATATAACCAACAGCCCCTCAAATAATTACCTGTCATGCAGGTAACCAAAGCCATACAGATGATAGCTTTGATGATAACCAATAGACATACAGATAATTGGGAGCCATCAAAGCAACTATTAGCCTGGATGATAGCCAACAATCAAGCTGATAGCCAACTGTCATATAGATAACCAAAAGCCTCACAGATAACAAAAAGCAATTAACCCTATGTAATTCACAACAAAGAGCAAATCATATAACCAAAAGCCATACAGGCAACTAACAGCCAGTGAGATAACCTTTATCCTTGAGAGTAACGCATGCTACATTGTCACTTGCTGAGCCAACCCTAAGAAAAGGACTTCTATCCCAGGAAATATTCTAGTGATAATAAGCTTTAAAAATAAAACACCAAATACTGCTCTTACTTACAAACATCATTCATGCATTGTACTTACTTACTTACAAACATCATTTATGCATTTAAGTCTTAATTATTAATGGTGCAAAGTTAACTCTTTCATTTGCTTAATATTTGAGCATCCTTGATAATGGTAAATTTCACCATCTCTACTTACACCAACTCATGACACAGGTAACTTGGAATTTAAACTGTGCAAAGCTTTTGTAATTTGAAGAATAATTAAGGCTTTGACAACTTGTCTGGGCCACTTATAATAACCAGTTTAATTTCTAACTTGTAAGGCAATTGTAACTATATTCATGCAGTAACCTACTCCTATGTTGCTCCTGTGGTATGCTATTAATTGCATTATAATATGATTCCTGATCATACTCATTAAACAAACATCCGAGGCATTGTCTCACTTCTAACAATGGCTTTCATTGTTAAGATTTGCCTATACATTGTATACAGTGTAGTTAGGCCTTCAATAAGCAGCGGCTTAAGGCAACTTCCTCTGTCTAATTCATTCTGATATCACTACCTGGATTCTAATTTCTCCAATGACACCTAACTCGGAACGAAAGTTAAATTTTGAATATTATTTGATCTTTCATTTGCCACATTTCAATCTTATTGAAAACCGAGTAAACTATTATAGGCTACTTAAAGCAATTCGGTTAATTAATACAACGCAGCGTCAACAATTTCTAATACATAAGATAAATAAATTGTCGACTAGGCGTTAATGTAGCTCTGAAATTGCAATTCTAAATAAATTTAGGCCTAAGTGAAATTAAGATGAAGTCAGCAATTTTCTTTCCATTCGGAAAACCACGTGGACGGTAGACCTCGTTAACAATTATACTCCTACTATACATATCGAAATGGGGAATTTGTTACATCAAATGCCTTCATTTTCAAGGGCTATCGGTCAAACAAATTTTAGCTTGACTAAATTTCGTATGTTTTAAAATATATCTCCTTTAAAAACGAAATTATGTTGAAAATGGCGCTTTTAAGGCGAGTTCATTGTATCGGTTCCATTGTGCGATATTATTAGATCGATCTACTTTGCATACAATTGTAAAACTTATGATTTCAGATGGCAAATAACCTTAAGCCATAAATTTACTATTTCGTTAATAATTATAAACATCACAAAAATGATAATAATTAATATAATTTGATATTAATAAAGCACACACTTCGTCACTTACTTACTTATTACACTAGATTGCGACGAAAATATAACTCAACAAGAGCCGTAAGTTGCGTACCTCTAGCGGCGAAGTGGCGAACAGTCTTTCCAGTTCTCGGATCAGATGCGGAGAATAGAATCCATAGATCAGCATTCTCAATCCGAACTCGTCCGAGTCCGATCCACTCGTCGATCCAGAGCTGGAAGCAGTGGAAACGGGCGAGTGCATCCCCGTGCTTCCTCCATTTTGGTGTTGCTGGTGATGATGAAACTCCATCTCTCTCTATCTATCTCTCTTTTTCTCTCTCTCCGTAATATCCACGCGCACTATAAACTTCTAATCGTATAACGTGTCGATCACAACCTCAGCTATCACAACACGCTTTCGCTTCCTGCAAATGTTTTGGCGCAAACGTTCTCAAGCTCCCTGCGAAGGACTATTTAAGCAAACAAGAGCGCACTCATAATAAAGAACTTCCGAAAGCCTGCCCCTTATGCCAATCAAACTCCACACCCGGCAGGTGTTAGACTGGTGGGCGGGGCTTGACACTGCACCCGTGCGTCAACATAATAAGGATTAAAACTCCCGCGCTTGCCTAGTGGGTGCAAAAAATAGTTTGCCACGCAAAGTAGTTTTCCGTTCCAGCTCTTTACCATCCAGGTCCTAAGCCAAAAGAAAAACAATACCAATCAAATTTAATCGGATTAAACGTTTGTGGTTAATTTAGTAATTTGAGAATGAAATGTGTCAGTTTTAAACCCTGCTGAGAGTAAGCTTTACGACAAACATTCTGGCGTTTAACCTCGAAATGTTATGAAATCTCTTTCGCAAATACAGTGTTCAGGATTTACATGTAAATTAGTAAAATTTCCTTTCTACTGTAGACGACGATCTTAATTAAAACTTTCGTGAAGAATAGGCCTATATTATCGACTTCAACAGTTTGTTTATTCTTGTCTGTCTGTCTGTCTGTCTGTCTGTCTGTCTGACTTTGATTACATGACTGTGCCTGACTATCTGTGTGTCTGACTCTGTATCCATCTTTGACAATCTGTCTATCTCTTGCTGTCTGTTTGTGCCTGTCTGTATGTCTGTCTGTTTTTTTTGTCTGCCTGTCTTTGTCTGTCTGCCTAACTGCCTTTGTTGTCTGTCAGTCAGTTATTCTATGTGTCTGCGTGTGTCTGTCTCTTTGTCTGTGTTTCTATGTGATAACGAGGTGCCTATTTAATACATTAGACCTATTAACTAGACCTATTGTTTAGGCCTATTAATGAAAACCTTATTGTGTGTATTACTTCCAGTCAAATGTTTGTCTGTCTAATAGAGAAGGGTCGGGTAGGATAGTGTAGGGTAACGTAGGGTAGGGTAGGGCTGACTGTACAAGGTCGATGGATGTCTGGATATTTAAGGAAACATGCCTCTCAACATGGTACTTCTGAACAACCCTTCTGACGCGACGCAACGTTACACAAATAGGCTGGTGCTCTGTCCATAGCTTTTAAGTAGCGCCATATAGACATCGATTTACTATTACGACAGGTCTTCATTGGAAGATTGCTACAGGAGAGATATTCGTAATCGTAATCGTAAACTCGAAGTTTCTAAATCGCCCCTTGAAGGCAAAGCGCGGGGCACCAGCTTATTCACGGGCGTTCAATGAATCAGAAAGCACGCGCCGTTCTCTTACAGCCATGTCAGTTATTACTAAAGAGAATATTTACAAGACAGCTTACAAATGAACTCCTTTAATACACCACAGACATGAATAGGAGCGGGGTAAACGTAACAAGGGACCGGGCTGAGTGGGTGGCATTCAGGGCGCGGATAAACGTGACACCGAAACCTGATGAGGCACCGATCCGTGATACCCCTTGGCAATAAACCCCGGTGTTTATGAGAACTGGTCCAGAATTCACCCCACCAATTCGTCTCGCACTTCAAGCCGAGCCGAAAGAGAGGGTTTGGGTAAACGTGGGGGAGATTTAGTGCTGCTTCCAGCGTCGCCTTGGACAGTGACCCTCTCTGTGTAAGATAGAGTGTGGGGTTGGTTACTTTTGAAAGTACCCGTCTACCCCTGCAGCGAGGTGCAGGGTGAAAGTATCTATACAGATCCGAAATTGTCTTATAGCCCCCGTTCGAGAAGGGGCAATAAACTAATGGCAGTATTATTAGGGGTATGCGGGGCGCGCTGTTTCCCCGAAAGCCCCCAAAGACTTGCGCCCCATCTGTCAACAGGAATCCTCGCATTAAGGGCCATTCAGGGTGATTAACATAACAACAGAGGCCGCCCCATGTCTGCGACTCGAAGAAGCCCGCACAACGGGGTGTAACATCCCCAGTGACTTGTAACTTGCTATTGCAAAGAACGGAATGTCAGAGGCAAAGGAAAGTCTCGGTGCAGACAAGATATGGTGATACCCGGAGGCTCTACCCCCTCGGGGGTTGGGTCAGGTCCCAAACAGACCTGGGGTATAGGCCGTCTTGGATCTTAAGCTCCCAACTTTGGTCTTTGAAACCTGTATCACATGAAAGAAGGACAATAGCCTGTTGTTAGCTTCAAACAACGTTGGCTAATTTCAACAAGATACTAATTTCAAAGGAGCCCATTCATTACAGAATTAGACAATTAAAAATGTTCATCGATTCAAGAAATCCAGAGGGTTTGGAAAGTACTCAGCGTCGGTGAATAAGTTTGTCTCTCTGACGCGGCTTGTGTTTGGGGCTGAGAATTTCGAAGATTTACATTACTCAAAACGAGAACGCATGTCTGGGATTGCTCATCATCATCATCATCAGCAGCAGCAGCATCATCATCATCATCAGTACTCAGAGCCTCTGAGTAGGTTTCTTGAAAAGGCGCTATATAAATTCTCGGAATGAATTAATGAATCATCATCACCATCATCATCATCATCAATATCAGCGATCGGTGACAAAATAAGGTCCTCCAAGTCCTATCGCACGGGTTTGCAACTTATGCAACTTATAATTATTAGCATACGCAAAAAATTTAAAGATGTCTAATAACAATATTACGTCGGTGAATATGTTAATATAGTCATTATAATAATAATAGACCTAATAACGATGACGATGACTCTGGCGATGATGATGATGTTGATACTATTAATAATAATAAATATTATTAGTGTAATCATCATCGTCATCGTCACCTTCTTCATGATCATGATAATAATAATAATAATAATAATAATAATAATTATTATTATTATTATTATTATTATTACTATTATGTAATTACTATTATTATTATTATTTATTTATTCATTTTTTAAGTTTTTTTATTTTTTTAAATATTTTTTATTGTAGTTGTTTTTTTATTCTGGATTAGGCCTAATATTCCTGCTTTTGTTTGTTTATCATCATTATCATCATCATCATCATCATCATCATAAGCATCATCATCATCATAATCATCATCATCATCATCATCAGTACTCAGCGCCTCTGAGTAGGTTTCTTGAAGAGGAAATTCTCGGAATGAATGAATGAATCATCATCATCGTCATCATCAGCATCACCACCACAGCCGCAATCAGCATCACCATTATCTACATCATCATTATCAGTATCAGCGATTGGTGAGAAAATAAAACTCCTATCGAACGGGTTTGCACCTTATGCAACTTATAGAGCATATGTATAAGCATTTAAAGGTGTCTAATATCAATAGAAAGAAATTATGCAAAGAACGGTACCGGGAGCAAGAGCAAGAGGGAAACCAAGGAAGAGGTGGATGGACAATGTGGGCGAATGGTTGGAATTATCAACGGAAAGGTTGCTGCGAGAAACCGAGGACAGGAGAGGATGGAGAAGAATCGTCTACAATGCGACCAACCCTCGTATCGAGGACGGTTTAAAAGAAGAAAGAAGAAATATCAATATTACGTCGTTGAATATGTTAATAAAATTATAGTGATTATAATAGACCTAATAACGACGACGACGACGATGACGATACTACAACTAATAATAATAAATATTATTATAATTATAAATATTATTATAATGATAAATATTATTATTATTATTGTAATCATCATCATTATTATTATTATTATTATTATTTATTTATTTATTCATTTTTTAAATTTCTTAATTAAATTTTTTATTTTTTATTGTAGTTGTTTTTTGTTCTTGATTAGGCCTAATATTCCTGCTTTTGTTTGTTTACCATCATCATCATCATCATCATCATCATCATCATCATCATCATCATCATCATCATCATCATCATCATCATCATCATCATCATCAGTACTCAGCGCCTCTGAGTAGGTTTCTTGAAGAGGAAATTCTCGGAATGAATGAATGAATCATCATCATCGTCATCATCAGCATCACCACCACAGCCGCAATCAGCATCACCATTATCTACATCATCATTATCAGTATCAGCGATTGGTGAGAAAATAAAACTCCTATCGAACGGGTTTGCACCTTATGCAACTTATAGAGCATATGTATAAGCATTTAAAGGTGTCTAATATCAATAGAAAGAAATTATGCAAAGAACGGTACCGGGAGCAAGAGCAAGAGGGAAACCAAGGAAGAGGTGGATGGACAATGTGGGCGAATGGTTGGAATTATCAACGGAAAGGTTGCTGCGAGAAACCGAGGACAGGAGAGGATGGAGAAGAATCGTCTACAATGCGACCAACCCTCGTATCGAGGACGGTTTAAAAGAAGAAAGAAGAAATATCAATATTACGTCGTTGAATATGTTAATAAAATTATAGTGATTATAATAGACCTAATAACGACGACGACGACGATGACGATACTACAACTAATAATAATAAATATTATTATAATTATAAATATTATTATAATGATAAATATTATTATTATTATTGTAATCATCATTATTATTATTATTATTATTATTATTATTATTTATTTATTTATTCATTTTTTAAATTTCTTAATTAAATTTTTTATTTTTTATTGTAGTTGTTTTTTGTTCTTGATTAGGCCTAATATTCCTGCTTTTGTTTGTTTACCATCATCATCATCATCATCATCATCATCATCATCATCATCATCATCATCATCATCATCATCATCATCATCATCATCATCATCATCATCATCATCATCATCATCATCATCATCATCATCATCATCGTCATCATCATCATCATCCTCATCATCATCATCCTCATCATCATACTCATCATCATCGACATCGTCGTCGTCATCATCATCAACCGTATCAGCGATCAGTGATAAAATAAAGTTTTCATGAAATTACTAATGAACGAGTTACCGGTTGCAGCTTATGCCACTTATACAGCATTTGTGAAAGCATTTAAAGGTGTCTAATATCAATATTACGTCGGTGAATATGTTAATATAGTGATTAGAATAATAGACCTAATAACGATGACGATGACGATGACGAATTGGTCTTTAACGAAACTGAGTATTAACGAAGATGCTTAGCGTCGCCCTCCTCCTTTGTTCAGGCTTCGGACTGGCATCACCCTGGTGTAAGTAAGTAAGTAAATATATTCTACAGTGGCGAATATCTTATCGGCTCAGTTAACAATAATGTTATTTTTGAATGTAAATTAAATGTAAATGTTCTTTTGTATGTAAATTAAAATGGAGATGTAATTTTGAATGTAAATTAAAATGGAGATGTAATTTTTGAATGTAAATTAAATGTAAATGTTATTTTGAATGTCACTTAAAATACAAATGTAAGTTAGAACGTAAGAGTTAACTAATTTTCAACCCCTTAAGGCTGTCGTATAGGTATGACTTTTAGCGACTTCAGTTTTCTTAGCCTCGGCATATTAGGATGGGGGAGGGGTCGCTAGTGGCATCCTTCTGTCGTCTGTCGTCTTATTTGTGTTTCATAGATACGTTCGCCAGATGGCGTGGTTTGCCTGCTGGATTGTCAACCGAGAGGTCGTGGGTTCAAATCCTTACCAGGGCAGAAATTGGCTGCGAGATTTCTGCACAACCATCGCCCCTAGCCAACTCAGCTCATGATGAATACATTGATCGCACAATATCGGTGGAAGATGGAGTGGTGAGGGATAGGACTGGTTATCCGCTCTCGTATGCCGAGGCTAAGAAAATGAAGTCGGTAACATTTCATACTGATGGCTACCTCGCAAAGTCATGGCCTTTGGTATGAAGTGCTAGCGGCTTCACTAACTGACTAAGCTATCGCAAATTCAGTTCAGCACCGTTGCGAGGTTTAAGCATAGCGCTTCATAGAGTAGAACTCCCCATTATCGGTGATACCAAATGACGAAATCCTAGGATCTCATCAAAACCTCACCTCTTGTCACCTCTGCACAGGTCTTTAATTCAAAACCGAAGAAGAACAGTCCCTTGAGCTAACCTCAGAGGCAGTGTTAGCGACTTCATTTTCTTAGTCTCGGCATACGAGGGCGGTTGGCCAGTCCTGTCCCGCGCCGTCTCGTCTTCCTACCGACAGTGTACGGTCAGTGTACTCATTATAGCTGAGCTGCTGGCTAGAAGCGCAGCTGGAACAGAAACCTCGAACCAAAATTATCTCCAGGCGGGTATTTGAACCACCGACCTCTCGCTTGACAGTCCAACACGCTAACCACTGCACCATCAATTAAAAACTGAAACCAATCCTTTATCTCAAATCCTACTTGGTTCAAGCTCTTCCCCTTACCTCACTCGCCCCTTCCATTCTAAACATGATCCCCCGTATATCTCTCTCGACTGTGACCCCTTGGATTATAACCAGGAACCGATTTTTACCCTACCTGCCTTTCGATTTTGTTTTGACTGAGCGCCTGTGAATAAGCTGAGGCTCGCGACTTCCCTTTTGGACGCTGTAGAAGCCTCAAGATTACGATTACTATTAGGACTAATCTACCCAGCGGATAAAATACCACGGGATAAAACGTTATGATCGTCGCGATCGCGCGCCTAACACGTGGAAAGACCGCAGTCTTTGTTGGGTCGACACAATATTTGTGTTCTTTGTTCGGCCCGTGCTAGACTCCGCCTCCGCTGGCATTAAATAATAGCGGAGAAAAATTAAATTTTATTGCCCTGTAAACACTGTGCTTTGTTCGTTCGGGTGAGTTCAAGGAGGGCTAGAACTGGCAAGAAACCCTCGCAAGAAACCCCGGTCTATTAATAGCTTCTGGTTTGGTTTGGTTTGCAGATGAAGGCGTTGTCGAACTTCTTCTGGTTTGTCAACGTCCTCTGGGATTTCTGCAGGTGGACAAAGTGACATCTGGTGAGAGTGTCTTTGTAAGAGAAAGGGAGATTTGTACACCTTCTGTGCGCACGGTTAAAGGTTTAGGTTTATGCTAGCCTTGTTAGGATCATCGTAGTATTGTATTGTATTGTATTGTATTTGAACACTTGTTATAGTATTGATGTTGGGTATCTCATAGTGCAGTGGTTCGTTGCTTTGTGATGAAGTGAATGTGGAGGTCTGATAATTAATGAATGATTCGTTCCTCCAACCATTTCTACTGTCCTTCTAGACTCGAGAGCATCTATCTTCAAGCCGTTAACATCTATCGCTGCTCAGCGCTCGTGAATAAGCTGGTGCCCTGCGCTTGGCTTTCGGGTGACGCTTTAGAAGTTTGTAGTTTACGATTACGATTACAATCACGTTTTTCTAGTCACAATCAAGAAATTCTGCACTGGTCCACCTATTATTCCCTCAAATTAAAACCCACAGTCTGTCTCTTTAGGATAGTCTCGTAGCACCATGATCCTGGTTTTCGTATGGTTTTTCTAGTAAAAAACCTCACAATGCTGCGTTTAGTTTTTAGACGTAACGTTTGAGAATTTTCGAATATACGTTTGGGACAATGAAGAACAGTTTTAGGTTATCAGATGATTATTATTGGATCCGATGCGGTTTGTTCGTTCCTCGTGTGTACAGATCGTTGACCTTTGCGGCTGACCTGCTGCCACCTGGCGAGTCATTGTTTTCGTAGGCGTCGTTCTTTGCTGTATGTCGACTAACGACACCTGCTGACCGAATTTAAACAGAGCCAGGGAACAGGCCGCTGTCTGAAAAGTAACGCAAAAATTGGGACATCTACCCTACCCTACCCTACCCTACCCTACCCTACCCTACCCTACCCTACCCTACCCTACCCTACCCTACCCTACCCTACCCTACCCTACCCTACCCCACCCTACCCTACCCTACCCTACCCTACCCTACCCTACCCTACCCTACCCTACCCTACCCTACCCTACCCTACCTACCCTACCCTACCCTACCCTACCCTACGGTCCCTACCCTACCATACCCTACCCTACCCTACCCCTTCCCGCCACACCCCACCCTACCCTACCCTACCTACCCCTTCCCACCACACCCCACCCTACCATAACCTAAACCACCCCTCCAGCCCTACCCTACCATACATACCCTAACCTACCCACATCACCCCACCCAACCCAATCTCACCCTATACCCTATCCTACCGTACTCTATCACAGCATAGCCTACCTTATCATACTTACCCTTTCCCACACTACCCTACTTTTGTCTAGTCTGATAGTGCAATTTAGTCTTCTCAGGTGTAATCGAAGAAAGTCTAAGCCTAATGGCGCTAATTCAATAATGCTCAAGGCATCAACAGTCAATAGTCGTTACTACGTTAGCCAGACTCCAACAGGGTGAGTCCGTTCGAAAGCCGAGAAGACACGGAAACAGCCGAATGAGGAGGAGGACGAGGAAATGAGTACAGGAAGAGATGAGTTTTAAACTGAGATCTGACGATTAGGGATGAGCCGATTGGCATTTGTTTACCGATTTCCGATTCCGGATAGTTGGCCTGCTATTTTCGCCGATTCCGATCCGAATAGTTCATAAACAGAAATGAAAACAAAATCTTGTATATTCCAATGAGAGTTTATGCACTGAACTATTTAAAAGATATTAACATTTGAAAGTTTGACACCGCGTGGCATAAGAAAAAAGCCTGACTGTCCGCCATTTTGTTGATCTGTCGAGTAACAATTTTATTATTTATACGGACTTTCAGTTAATTAAAGATTAAAGATTACCGCAGGAGCTCGCCAAAACAGGTTACTATTTGCGGATTAATGAAAAAAGAAATTGCTTTTGTTCAAAAATATTACTTTTTTGGTATTTGGATCGGTAGTCCTGGGATCGCCGATTCCGATTAATGCCGATTAGTGCAAAATCCTGCCCGATCCGATTTCCGAACGGATAATCGGCTCATCCCTACTGAAGATATGATATTAATAGAAGAATCAAGTATTAAACAGCGGATACAATAATTCATGTTATCGACGACATCTAGCGACTGTCAGTGCAGTTGACGCTAGTAAGGCAGGTTAGCGTTGGAAAGGGTAACTATGATAGGGTATGCTGGGATAGATTATGATAGGATAAGGTAGGGTAGGGTCAGTGTGATTCTCGTTAACGATAACGATAACGAAAATGTTTGTTAACGAAAATAAAATGATTTCGTTAACGATAACTATAACTATAACTAAAAAATCATTAACTATAACTATAACTATAACGAAAATAACAATAACGAAAATTCATCTTTATTTTGTTAATACAAAAAATAAAAATAGGAAGTGCAATATGGACGATTCGACATAACGAGAACGAAAAATGCGACATCTTTATTATGCAATTTGTCAGTTACTTTAGAAACTCGTGTATTCATGAAGCTAAATGCACCCATGCTTGAAAGGCTTTCAAAGCTCTGAGCAAATTGTGAAACAGCGTGTTAATACGCACAATTTTGCTTAAGCTCTTAGCCTTAATTATTGCAACTAAGTAGTAACTAAAATTAACTAAAATAAAAATCCATTAACTATAACTATAACTATAACTAAAAAGTAATACTAACTATAACTATAACTAAAATAAAAAAACCATTAAGTATAACTGTAACTATAACTAAAATAAAATCTGTAAGGAGGGTGGGATTGGGTAGATGGGGTGATGACGGAGGAGGAGGAGGAGGAGGAGGGGAGGAGGAGAAGGAGGAGGAGGAGGAGGAAATGAATCCAGGAAGAGATGCGTTTTAAATTGAGATCCAAAGGTCATGATATTTAGTTAATATATGGTAAGAATATCTGTAGGAGGGTGGGATTGGGTAGATGGGGTGATGACGGAGGAGGAGGAGGAGGAGGGGAGGAGGAGAAGGAGGAGGAGTGTAGCGGAGGGGTTTAGATGAATGGTAACACTCCGGCAGGAGATCAGCATGAACGCGGGTTCGATTCCCACTACCCTTTCAAAGGTCGACTCAGTCTTTTATTCGCTATGTGGCTATGATAGAATTGACAGTATACTATATGGCAGGCTTGAGCGAAATTATTCATATATACTGTCTGTGAGGAACGATTTAAAGGTGTCTGAATGCAGATAACGATGCGCGACGCTAATCGTCTTTCTTAAGACAGTGTAGTTAAACAAAGAACCAAAATATTTTAATTGTAAAGAAATCGATAAATCAGAAATAGGAAGGCATAGTAATGTCGAAGTGAACGGCCCTGGCAGCCGTAAAATGTAATTAAACAGTGTAAGTAAGTAAGTAAGTAAATAAGTACGTGCTTTATTGAACCCCTGCAAACGTACTGCGGACACTACCACAATTAATGGAAACTAAAAGTTCAACACTTCGGCGTAGATAAAGAATATTTTCCCATCGACGTAAAGGGGAATTTGATTCCATAAGATCCCGTTTTACTGTTGGATCCAATCTTTAATGGACTACCGGAAGAAAAGAAAAAGCACGCAGTATGTCGCTAAACCGTCAACTCATTGGCTCCTTTTAGACACCTTTAAAACGCTTCCTTCACATATTATAATAAAGAATTCTGTCACCGTTCGTTTATAAATTCGTTTATTTAAATACGTCAACATCCTATCAGAAACGGAATCTAAGACGAGAAAAGCGAAAGAAAACTGATGAAAACATTAGCCTACAAGTAAATGAACTGAAATACGTCAAAAACTTTAAAGACGTCAACAGCCATTTGTAGCTATATTAGGCCTAAAGATGTCGTTAAACATTGGGATTATAATAAAGCTTGTTTATTCAAAACCTTAAAAAGAGACAATCAGAGGGTTGACGTCGATGGCCATAGTATCCACAAGATGTTGCTAAACATTGGAAGAAGCTTATTGCAGGCTACAAATGGAAAAGGAAAACAGAAAACTGGTTGAAGGAGGAGGGTGCCACTGAAATCATCTTCGCTATTACATGTATGACACAGAGTCCTTTAACACAAACCACTTACTTACTCTTGGAAATAGACGATGGTGAGGCTAATCATCTTTTTTTTAGCACAAAGTCATTAAACAGCATCTAATTACTTACTGAGGAAAGGCCGCAGGGCAATTCATAATCGTTATGACAGAGCGTCGTTAAACGAAAACTAAACACACTTACTTCAAAGGCAAGTCTTCACTGGTGAACAGGAGTCGCTATGCTGGAAGAAGGGGATTGAGCACGACATGCTATTATTCTATCAGTTCTGACGTCAAGTGCCTTCACTGTCATAAGCTGTCGTTGAACTCTCAATCCATCCAACTCCGCCACTGCTCATATTCTGGCAGTGCCAGTCCAAAGCAAGGAGAAAGGAGGAGGGCGACGCTAATCATCTTAGCTATGACACAATGTCGTTGAACAGGAACTAACTAACTAACCAACCAATCATTCATTTGGATTGAATGACTAGCGAGACGAAAATTACACTTACATATATAGTGTCTCAAAGAAACGATTTAAAGGTGTCTGAATAATTGAGAAAGGAGGAGGGCATTCAGGGCAACGCTAGTCATCTTTTTCATAACACAATGTCCCTAAACAGCAATTATAACTTCTTTAGTCGTGGCTTGGCTGGGATCGCTCCTGTGTAGGTTCTTGAAGAGGTGCTACATAAATGCTCAGATCCTGCGAATTACGGTCCTATCGCTAATGTAACATTCCTTCCAATATTTTAGAGCGTATTGTTGCTAACCAACTTTTTATTTCGACAAGCGTGTGTTGCTATCTCCCCTACAGTCTGGTTTTCTGAGGAATCATTCCACCGAGACATTATTGGTTCGGCTCCTTTCAGACTTCTATGGCGCCATGGATTGTATGTATGTATGTATGTGTGAGCACTTATTATAGCGCCCCTTCCAGATTTCTACTCAGAGGCGCTCCCGACTACAGCGCGGACACTGAATCGGAGTTTCACGCCGAAGCGCATGAGCAATTGCGAGTGAAGGACTTGCCCCGCGTCCCTACGCGACGGCTAGTGGTCAGATTACTCTGTTGGTCCTAAATTTTGATGCCAGTTCAGCATTTGATTCTGTCGATTGCTCTATTCTCTCCTCCTCCTACTCCTCCAGCGTCTTTCTGTCTCCTTTGGTCTTGATGGAGAAAACCTGGGATGGCTTTTCTACTTAATTCCTCACAGGTCGCACTAACTATGTTATTACTGGTTGCTGTAGGTCCCGCTGGGTCCCTGCCTCTTTTGGTGTACCCAAAAGGTCAGTTTTGGGCCCTTTGCTATACATCCTCTATAGCCTACATCTGATAAAATTAGCTCCCTGCTGCAGTCTAGTGGGCTTTTGCATCGGCTACATGCTGAAGACGGGGAACGGACATTGTCCCCCGTGGACATTGTCCCCCGGACATTGTCCATCCGGACATTGTCCCCCTGGACATTGTCCCCCCGATTTTGCGTAGGACATTATCCCCCCGGACATTGTCACCCCCCTCTGTGTAAATAGCCTATAGTCTGCATGTCATTGATAAACCTTAGTTGCCGTTTTTTTGGCTATTTCATTCAGGAGTAGGCCTAAACTTAAGACTTGTTAATGTCACTCAGTTCATAAGCAGTACGAAAGTTAAGACTTGTTAGTGTCAGTCGGTGAATCAGTTATAAAGTGAAGACTAGTTAGTGTCATTTAGACGAGTTTATGTCGTTCATTTCTTAACTGCAAGACTTGTTAATGTCATTCACTTCTATAATTAAAATTACAAATAACGAATCATAACGGTATAACGGTCATCTGATTGACCATGTATAGGAAGACTTTTAAAATGTAAATGCCAAACTTCCATTTAGGCCAACAATTATATTCATCATTTTCCTGCATTTCCGCAAGAATATTATACGATTATATCTTAGACTGGGGGGATAATGTCCTACCCTGGGGGGACAATGTCCAGGGGGACAATGTCCGGGGGACAATGTCCGGGAGGGACAATGTCCAGGGGGACAATGTCCTACACCCGCTGAAGACATGTCAAGAGCTTGGCCACTGCCGTGCAGCTGATGCGGTGGCCTCTGTTGGGCTGATGTGCCGGGCTATTGATGCTCCTGTGGTTGGATGGCCTCATCTGTTGCTGAACCCATCCACAACTTAGTTGATCTCGCTGGTTAATCGCAGAGGTGACGCTTGACCAAAGGCTCAGTTTTCGCAACACGTCACCTTGGTCACGCGAAGCTGTTACTACCAGTTCCGCCAGCTGCGTGTTGCGCTGCGCTCTCTCTCTCTCTCATTGATGCAGCCGCTGCTCTTGTCCATGCCTTGTTAACCAGCAGAGTTGATCACCATTGCTCGATTCTTGCTGGCCTCTCATACCTGGCTTAATAGGGCGTTTTGACAGGTTCCTCCATTCAGCTGCCCGACTTCTTGGTCGTATTCCATATACGCCTCAGTCTCTGCTTACATGCGCGATGTTTTAGCGCTTCCTCCCTGCCTTGAAGAGCATCGCATACAGGATAGCAGCGTTCTTTTGACGGTGTCTCTCAGGTTGTACTCCGCTACCTTTCTGACCTCTGTCTCCTACATCACCCCTGTCTGGCTCTGTGCTCCTAGGCCAAAGGAGAGTTACTTACTTACTTTCCTCTGGGCCCGTTCATCTCTCAGGTAGCGCCGAGCCGTCTCGATTGTTGGGCTCTCCACCTGGAATAGGCTTCCACTCGGGCTGCGCTTTCTGTACCGCACCAATATGCCTGTTTTCCTCCAACTACTTAAGTCTTCTCTGTTTAGTCACCTTTCGTAATCGTTTTCTGTCAGTGCCAGTCCCAATCCTGGATAAAGGAGGAGGGCGACGCTAATGGTTTTCGTTATCACACAGTGTCGTTAAACTGAAACTACTACTACTCACCTTTCGTACAACATAATTTAACAGCGAAGTCACCCTTATTAAGATATCGCATGAAAGCGTTTTAAAGGTGTATAAATGACAATTTAAACTGATTACTAACTGATTACTAATTTTCCGATGGAGAACAATAAACTAGTTAAATTATTTGTCTGCCGAATTTTGTCATCGATTTCAGGGTCCCTTACGTCGACCTCATCCTTCTATAAGTTGCGTTTCTGTTACAGTGAAGCTTTTTGTCACAAATCTATTACTATAAGTCTTAGTCTGTTTACGATGTCCTTCCGTATGTATGTTTGCGTGTCCGGCTAAAGGCTCCGAAACGGAACGGTTTAGCGATTTGAAAAAATTTACAAAACATTTTTACGCAACGTCTAGGTCAATGCGACTATTTTCAGTTCACAATTTTATTTAAACGCCGATATATGGACATTTTACATTATTTCCAACTGTTTCGACGAGTTTATTTTAATTATACAGGCCATGGTAGGCCTATGGCCATTTGTCCACGTCACGCATGCTAATTATGTAATCTTACGTCACGCATACTTAATTTTCAAATCAGGCGCTTTCGTTAAAAGACGCGGGTCGCTCCGAAAAATTACAATCGCAATAACGGCCGAACTTCGTCTATTATATTTAGCCCGAGGAACAAATAATAGCCTACGTCGATAATAGAAAATAGGCTATAGAAAAACGACCGAGCTTAGTCTATTATAATTATTTAGCCCGGGGAATAAATAATAAGCCTATATAGCCTAAGGTAGCGTAGAGATAACCCGTGCAGTACACGGGCAAAGCAACTACTTTCACCTCTAAATGTCGTTTCCGCTCAGATATAGGCCTATCATCAAATATAGTAAGTAAGTAAATAGCCTTTATTTGCAGCCGTTACATATTACGTCTGGGAAAAACCCGGGCGAACGCCGGGTAAAAACTGCTAGTATAATTATATTTTGAAGATTTCAATGATTCAGGGACGCATACAGACTTTTTATTGTGGCTAACAAAACCTTTAAAAGGTGTCTAAATAGACGATTTCTAAAACATCGAGCTTCCCAATTCCATTGATGTATTGTATTGTATTTGAACACTTGTTATAGCGCCCCTACCAGATTTCCCATTCAGAGGCGCTCCCAACTACTGCGCGGACGCTGAATCGGAGTTTCACGCCGAAGCGCATGAGCAATTGCGAGTGAAGGACTTGCCCAGGGTCCCTACGCGGCGGCTTGAAGTGGATTCGACAGTGGCGGCGCCAGGGGGGGCTAGGGGGCTAAGCCCCCTATCAGCGGCTTAGCCCCCCTATAAAATATGGAAATCAATGTAAATTGTGGTTCAGCCCCCCAATAAAAGTATAAAAGTGCAAAGCGATTGTGGCATAAGGGTCATAAGGATAGTAGGTGGGAAAATGAGGTTTTTGGGTACTGGTAAAAGAAGGAAAAAATACAAGAAAAGCAAAAACAAAAAAAAAATCATCAGAAATTTTGGCGTACAGAAAAAATTTGTTGGGAAATCTTGGGAAATCTTAGCCCCCGCAAATCTGAAATCCTGGCGCCGCCACTGGGATTCGAACCCGCAACCCTCCAGCTGCAAGGCACCGAACATACCCCTATACCACCGCGCCCCAGTTGCATTGTGTTGTGTTGGCTGTCCTAGTGTCACAGTAGATCTGTTTAGATCAAGCAAATGAGTAAGTGAGTAAGTAAGTAAGTATATAGGTAAGTAAGTAAGTAAGTAAGCAAGTCAATCTGCCAGTAAGTAAGTTCGTTACTCAGTCAGTCAGTCAAGGCAGCAGTAAAGAGGTTCCAATCTACCGTTAATGCAGCTGTTCTAAAGTTGGTTATCCTCTGACCTCTGGTAGGTAGCGTAGTCGGACCAGACGGTCCATCACGGACTGTAGTCTATTGCGCTCCTGCTTCCCCACAAACCCCACCATGCCTGTGGCACATATAACAAGCGAGACACAATGGTCATTCGCACAGCATCATGTAGCATTGGTCCTGCAAGGCCATGATTGTGTCGTCATGATGCGCAGAGCATACATACATCGACTGTCTAGCTTGGACACAATATGCGTTTTATATGCATTTCAAAGCCAATATGTTCAGTCATGACCACCCCGAGGATTACCATGCTCTGGACCCTTGGGAGTCCTGGCACTTCCCCAGGGATTGCCTGCTGTCCCCCTCGCTCTCGTGGGCGACGGATTAACATCTCCCGAGTTTTCTTTTGATTCAGGTTCAGCTTACATCTCGCAGCCCACTCCGTTGCATGGTCCAGTTCGGCCCTGATCGTGTCGCTTCTTTAAGGATGGCATTAACAAGTAGTTATCATCAGCGTACTTCACCATTCGATTGTGAGATTTGACTGTTTCTAGTTTCGATATGACCGTGATGAAATTCAGGAGCGTACTTCACCATTCGATTGTGAGATTGGACTGTTTCTAGTTTCGATATGACCGTGATGAAATTCAGGAGCCCTAGAGGCCTAGGCAATGCAAGCGTTTATGTAAGCGATTGTTGAGACTGATCCATAATTATAATTATTGTTTCGTGGTTTCGATCACACAGGAAAGTCACCACCCAGATAATCAGTGTTGTATCAATTACATTGCAAGTGTAATTGAATTATAATTGCAATTACATGCTTGTAAATGTAATTGAATTACAATTACAATTTCTTCATTGTGAAAGTAATTGAATTACAATTACATTTTCATGGTAATTCAATTACCAAATACTTTTCAATAATTCCTTTAAAATTGGCAAATGATTTAGAATTTTTTCAATAATTTTTAATGTACCCTATTTTTAAACTAAAACATTCAATGTGCCAAAGGCCTATAAATAATATTGTAATCTATTCGGTACATTCAATTGTGTTATAACTTCTGTCAAGTATCCAAAATACGATTTACCATTATGAGCCATTAAAACGAGTTACAGTTTATTTGATTTTAGGAGTAGAAGTTTTACAAACTGATAGTCTGTTAGAGAAATTAGTTTATTGCGCCTGGGTGAGTGAGTCAATATGATGCAGAGGAGTTTATTCAGTTAAACTGGTGGCCCGGGTCAACCCGGCAGGGTGGCATCTTTGCTGACTTTATCAACGTAATTGGTAATTTACACATAATTAAATTACAAATTACATGCAATATTGTAATTAAAATACAATTACAATTACTGGACTTAAAATGTAATTCAATTACAATTACAATTATGGAACTTGTAATTCAATTACGTAATTCAATTACATGTATTTCAATTACTGAACAACACTGATATATATATATATATATATATATAATATATATATAAGTCCACTACTCCGTTGTTCCGATTTGAGAGAAAGAGCAGCTTAGTTTGCATCTGCACAGATCGTTCAAAAATGCCGGTTTAAAGATTCTACCGTGATCTTGCACTCCGGGTGCTGGGGTTTCCTTCAGCATCCACCCCGAGGCCGATTGACCTCCTTCCACACTAAAGGTCAGCAAACTTGGTGTGCAAAAAACTGAAGCATACAAATCGCATAGACTTACAATCGTAAAAATATGCAAGTCAGTTATTGCAAAGATATTGTAAAGTGAGATGAGGTCTTTGTCAACGGCCCTGGAAGACGCAGGATAATTATTGTGAAGCAATGGATGCTAATAATATTACTATAGCAAAAAGTCAACTCAAAAATGACACCTTCAAAAGGTATTATTAGCCGTGATATAAATGGGAAGTCTCATTCACACTGTAAAAAGGCTGCATTGTGACAAATAATTTCTGCCGACGTCAACGGTTATCCTTGCCATAACATGTCGTTAAACTCTGTCTCCATCCGTCCGAATGAACGAGGGCTCTCTTTAGACACCTTTAAAACGCTACTAACCAGTACTATATAATTATCTGCAATTTTCGTGAAGTACAGTCTTCATAGTGTCTTTAAAAGTCTGCTCTAGAAGCGCCATAAAGTTAAATTTCGTAAATTTGACATAAATTTGATGATTTCTTCATTCTATGCCATCGTTAGCTTTGTGTCTATGGATTTATTTTAAAGTCAAAACCTCGCGATTCCGATGACTTTGTTCACTTAAGCTGTTTTGCTCGGCATTCAGGATAAATTGGGTTTGAATTATTTGTTCTCATAATTTTACAATATGGCGCACAAGATAGGCGCACCGATAGTTAGGTCGGAGGTCTTGTGCTTTATTCAAAACAAATTTAGCAAAGTGAATAAGATGGATCTGACCACAAGTCTGGTTGAATTTTACAACATTGACGAACTAGTGAATGCGAAAAAAATGCTTTATGAGTTCGCTGAAACTTTGGATATAGACAATTTACCAACATTTACCGAACGCAAAGGCAACAACAAATTGCGTACAAATGTCGATGACATCCTTACGCTATACACGCTCCTGGACGTAAATAAAGTTAAACTTCCTCAGTATGCTGCGCTGAATCTTCAGCGTTTGCCGTCAACTGGCGTCCCTTCGGCTGACTTTGCGGCGTTGGCAGCGGTTGTGTCCGAACTGCGAGACCAAGTCGTCACGCTGACCAAACGGATGGACGATGATCGAAATGATAAGGACCGTACGGCCATCAACAGTTCACCTGTTAGACCACGTACAAATTTTGTGCCTTTAAGTTCACTTGTGGATGACGACGATCCACAACCGTCAACAATTCTGAGGCCGGTTTCGGTGTCGTCTTCCAATGGACCTCGTGCGGCTGTCGAACAGCATCCAGTCAACCAGGGTTCATGGGCTGCCCGAGCGGCATCTCTGGTGTCTGCTCCGGGTTCACTTGGAGCACCGCAGCATGTATCTCCGCCGCGCCCAGTTGCCAGACGTGGCAAGCGACAGTCAGATGGGGCTGTAAAAGCTGTCCCTCGAACCCTGACTTGCTTCGTGGGTCGTTTGGATCCAGTCACTACCGAATCTGATCTCAAGAACTACCTCCTTGACGTTGGAATCAAAGATGCAATATGCAAAAAAATGGAGTCCAAAGATGGAAGAGTTTTCAAAACAGCAGCTTTTCGAGTCTCATGCAAGGAACAGTTTCGCGACCTGTTCTACGACGAATCCAGCTGGCCTGATGGTGCATTGTTGAGAGACTGGGTGTTTTATACAAACGTGAAAAATGGCGCAATCTAACTTGAATATTGATGCCACTGAGTTCAAGGTGGTTTCGTACAATCTACGCGGACTGAACTCTGGTCGAGGACTACTCTCCACTCTCTGCAACGACCCAGGAATTGCTGTCATAGCAGTTCAAGAACACTGGTTGACACCCAATAATCTACACCTACTAAACACGGTACACCCTGAATTTGCTGGTTTTGGTATTTCTGCTATGAGTAAAAAGTTACAATCTGGCATCTACAGCGGGCGTCCTTTTGGAGGTGTTGGTTTTCTTTGGCGTAAATGCCTTTCGAAGTTTATTCATGTAATTAATGGTGATGATAATGGTAGATGCCTATGCATTTCGTTTGATAGAATTAGCAGCTCTCCTTTGAAATTAATTAATGTTTACTTTCCATGTCAGTC
Organism: Aporrectodea caliginosa; assembly: GCA_020284085.1. Taxonomy (NCBI): domain Eukaryota; kingdom Metazoa; phylum Annelida; class Clitellata; order Crassiclitellata; family Lumbricidae; genus Aporrectodea; species Aporrectodea caliginosa. The sequence goes on along the minus strand of JACEVL010000791.1, from coordinate 474,020 downwards.
CAATAATTCTGATTACACTGTTGAGCTAGGCAATTGTCTGGGCTATATTGAAAACATAATACTTCCCTCAGAAAATGTTATTCTTATGGGTGATATGAATTTCACTTGTGCCGCTGACAGTGTCGGTTTTCTGCAGAGCAAGAATGTTTTTGATAGATTTTCGATTGCACATTGTGATGATTTCTGTCATGACCCTTACGCAGTTACTTATGTTAATGATAGTCTTAAAGCAACTTCTTTTATTGATCATTACTTTATTTCCAATTCCATTCGGCCTTACATGATCAAAATCGATATTATTGACTCCGGGGCAAACCTAAGTGATCACAGGCCTGTCATGGCCCTATTTGATTTCTCTAATCACCTGCCGTCCACACATCAGCGGAAGCCAAGTAGAAGACGCTCTCCTCAACGATTTTCGTGGCGATGGGATAAGACCTACTTACCGGGGTATTATGAAGCTAGTAGAATTCATTTATCGGTTGTATCTGATTTAAATCCAGAGGCTTGTGGCGAAAACTGTTCAAATACGCATCATTTGCAAGATATTGAAAGCATTTATTCTTTGTTGGTCATGTCACTGTATAATGCGTCCCTTAAATCAGTTGTTAGACTTCCGTCGCGCTCTTTGAAGCCATATTGGAATGATGAACTTGATCGTCTTAAGGATAACTCTATTTTTTGGTATGACATGTGGACATCAGCTGGTCGGCCACTGAACGGCGAGTTGCATCGCATTAAATGTTCAACTAAATTGAAATATAAATTAGCAATTAGGGATTCGTATATTGAATTTGAAGGTCGTCATAATGATGAATTGTATGAGCATTTTTTAAACAAATGTCCATCACAATTTTGGAAGTCATGGAATTCTAAATTTCGGCGTAATCTATCAAAGGACATTTGCTTCAGTGGGTGTGTCAGTGATGTCGAAATTGCTGATAAATTCGCGGATCACTTCCATAGCACTAGTAGCTGTCCAGATGTTCAGAAGTCCCGTCCCGTTTTAAAGTTACCTCGACGGATTAAGAAGGTGAATAATTTATCGGTGAATGACATTTGTCAACAGGTGACTGTTGAAAACGTACAGGCCTCAATCTTAAAATTGTCCTTAGGCAAAGCCTGTGGCCCAGATGAGTTGTGTGCTGAACATTTGTTATATGCTCATCCTTGTTTGACAACTGCACTTGTACAGCTGTTTAAACTGTTTGTTATTCATCGGTATGTGCCGTCCGCGTTTGGTCACGGCATTATTGTTCCCTTAGTTAAGGATAAATCTCGAAATTTAAACGATGTAGACAATTACCGTGCCATCACCCTTATTCCCGTTATTTCTAAAGTGTTTGAAAATTTCCTTCTTTTAATTTGTGATGAATTTCTCAGTACTGACGAATTGCAGTTTGGCTTTAAACGCGGGATGGGTTGTACTGAAGCTATATTTGCTTTAAGGACAACCGTCGACCATTTTACCAATAATGGTAGTTCTATATTTATGGCCTCTTTGGACATTAAAAAAGCTTTTGACAGTGTTGTACATAACAAACTGTTCGACTCTTTGTTACAAGCGGGTATACCATCCCCATAGTATCTCTCTTAGAAAATTGGTATAGTAAATTATTGGTTAAGGTGCGCTGGGGCAGTTGCTTTTCATACTGCTTCTCGGTGACTTCTGGTGTGAGACAAGGGAGCGTTTTATCGCCCTCCCTGTTTAACATATTCATTAATTTGTTTGTTGTGCGACTGCGCCAACTTGATATAGGATGTCACATCAACTCGTTATTTATTGGTTGTCTGCTATATGCGGACGACATGTTGTTAATATGCCCATCTGTTAATGGGCTACAAAATATGCTTGACCTATGTATGTCTATTACTAATGATTTGTCTCTACAGTTCAATCCTTCCAAGTCTCATTGCATTGCTGTAGGTAAATCTGCTAAACTTGCAATTACTCCCATGACTCTGGGAGACGTATCGATTCCTTGGGTGCAATCAATAAAATACTTGGGTGTGATGATTAATCATGGTAAATCGCTTAATTTTAACACGGAATCGGTGAGACGATCTTTTTTCTCTGCCTGTAATTGTATCTATGCACGTGCCAAAGATCTTAATGAGTTGGTTCATCTATCTTTACAAGAAAGCTACTGCTTGCCTATATTAACTTACGCCTCAGCCGTAGTTAAATACACAGTGAGACAGGAAGATGAACTGAATGCATGTTGGAACTCTGTTTATAGAAAGTTATTTGGTTTTAATAAATGGGAATCTGTTAAAGGCTTCATTTGTGGCCTTGGTAGACTAGACTTACATCACATTATTAAGAAACGTCGCATGATGTTCTATAGGCGACTAGTTCATTCGACATCTAATTTTCTCCAGGATATTTTCTGGTGTTACGTTGTTGAGCACTTTCTTTGTGACTCTGAACTCGTCGGCATCTTGAACGGTAACTTTAGTTGCATAAATGATCTTTACGAACATTTTCGCAGTCTGTGCGTTTGAGTTTATGTTTGTTCAGATTTGTGCATGTATGTTTTGTTTCTGCCTTCGGGCGTAATAAAGTACTGATAGTGTGGAACGTTCACCTGTGAAATGGATTTAGATGAATGAATTTCATGGTTTATTCGACTCACTTGAACTGGGTTTTGATGTCCTAACTCAACACCTAGTGAAATGGATTTAGATGAATGAATTTCATGGTTTATTCGACTCACTTGAACTGGGTTTTGATGTCCTAACTCAACACCTAGGGGCTCTAATCCTCTCCTTAAGATATCTGAGAATAGAGGCTTATGATAAGCTTTTTCTTTCAAAATCTGTTGCACTTCAAGATATTTCGTGCATTGCTTGTAAGCTGCACTGTGTGGCTGACAACAATTTGCACATTTTGGTGCATTCATATTTGGACAATCCACATAGTTATGCAATCCACTACACTTACTGCAAATGGTTGGATTTCTGCATAACAATGTAGAGTGATCAAAAGCTTGGCAGTTATTGCAACGCCGAGGCCTAGGAACATAAGGCCAAGTTTTGAAGAAACGACCATTTATATTGAGATGAGATGGAATTTGAGATTCATTAATGAAAGTGATTAAGGTAGTATTGCTGGTCTCTGGGTTACCTAGATGTTTTAAGGATCTTAAACCTAGGGATGAGACAATTTGATCAAGATTTTCCTGATCTTCTTTCAGACCATAAATAACCGCCTTTAATGCAGGATTTGTTTTAACTTCCTTCTTTTTAGTCAGAGCAAATGGGAGGCTAGTTGTAACTGGTGTCCCTCCTAATTCAGTAAGGTTCAGCAGTTTATTTCTTTGATTTATGGTACGAGTTAGAATTCGAAGCCCATCCCCTACCATTTGAATTCGTTCCACTTCATCTCCAACCGTTTGGGTTATTTTCTTTTTTAGTTGATCAAATAGTGAATAACTTCTTAGATTTTAATAGGGATGATTACAGAGCTGTGATTGAATCCGAGAATCTTACTACATCTGAAAATCAAAAAATATCAGTAGATAAAGCAATTACCTTTGTTCAAGGTGTTATAGCTATGCTTGACAAGAACAATACTATCCCAGAAATGCGCACTATGTTACTGAAATCAGCCAATCAGTATCTTTTCAAGGGAAGAGTCTTTCTTTCTTGCAAACATGAATAAAATAAAATAATTAATTGTACTAAATCATAATTTAAATATATATTATCATGGACCTTACTATAATGCAATGGAATGCTAGAGGATTACTTAAAAATAAGGATCAATTAAAGAATTATCTAAGACATAGTATACATTCACCAGATTTAATTTGCATACAGGAAACTTTCATGAACGAGCATAAAAGAAACCCTATTTTTGATGGGAATAATATGGTAAGACGAGATAATCCAGATGTAAGTAAGAGAGGTGACTTAACCTTCTTAATAAAAAATGGACTGAATTTCACTATTATTAAAAGTAAAGAAATTCCAAATATTGAAAATCAGTGCTTGGAAATTAATACTAATATGGGTCCCATCCAAATTTTCAACATCTACATTCCTCCATCAGCTAAGATAGATTGTGAAACATTTAACAACATATTTAGAAACAAAAGAACTATTGCAGTTGGAGATTTTAATTCTCATAATAAAATGTGGGGAAGTAGTCTGAATAATTCAAACGGTAGAATTTTGGAAGCTATAATAATAGAAAACAATCTCACGGTATTAAATACTGGTAAAGCAACTCATATAACCTCTAATCAATCTAAAATAAATTCTGTAATTGATTTAACAATCACATCTCCTGATTTAGCGCTTAATTGTTCCCAGTTTATTGAAAATACCTCGTTAGGATCAGATCACCTCCCTGCCATTACAAAAGTTAATGATATTATAACTCTTGAAGATAACATGGGAATGCATGCATGGAATTTAAAAAAGGCAGATTGGAAAATTTTCAAAAATGAAAGTAAATTTCATATTACAGATAACCTTTTAGATGAAGACATAAATCAAACCTTCTTAAATTTAACAACAGCTATATCAACACTAGCCAATTCTGTCATTCCAACTAAAAAATATATGAAAAGTAAAAATAAAAGACATAAACCGTTACCGTTTTGGAACGAAAATTGTAATAGAGCAATATATGAGAGAAATAGATTGGTTTGTGTATGTTGATGAAGACGATTCATTTTAGAGCTAATTTTGTAATACATGAAACCAACATTGAATAATATTGATGCTTTGATTGTCATGTTGAAATTGATAATTGAATCTATATGTACTATGACTGATGGATAATGAATATTGAACATATACTGTAAATGTAATATTGATAGTTTGATGGTAATTTAGATAGATGAATGTGATATTTTATAAAATATTGTTAATAAGATTGACGAGAAAACAGTATATAATGATTTATATGAATAAGAGATCGACAACAATCATCTGTCAAATCGCAGCATCCTGTCAGAAATGGAATCCAAGCCAAGAAAAGAAAAAGAGAAAGCAAACTGATGACAGACAGTGTACGAAAATGAACTTAATCCGTCAGAAACTTTAAATAGCCTACGTCAACATCCTATCAGAAACTGAATCAAAGACAAAAGAGAAAGAAAACTTATGAGAACATTACAATAAAATGAACTGAAATACACCAAAACCTTAAAGACGTCAACAGCCTTGTAGCTATAGGATGTCGTTAAATATTGGATTAATAATAAATTAATAATAAAGTGAAGTACAGTCGGACAGGTTGATCGGGATTCGCTAGAGGACGCGGTTGTCGAATACCGTTACGTCGTTGTTTTAAAATGAAAACTTACGGATTTTACGGAAAAGTTTACGGATTCTATGGAATTATATCCATCGAATGACTTTTCTGCAAGTAAATAATCAGAAACGGGTTATCCCGTAGTTTAGGTTGGTAAATTATCTGAATGTCTTCAATGGCGTACTTCACGTTGGTAAGGAAGCAGTCTACCTATGTCCATGATAACTATCATCAACCTCGCTTCCATTTCATGAAGAATTTTTTTAATCAATCCAGCTTCCATTTCATGAAAAAAATGACCCAACTTCTATTTAGCCAAAAAAAAATTTTCATCAATGGAACTTTTATTTAGGCAAAGAACTATTCTCAAGGGTCCCGTTTCTACTTACGGAAACAATTATTTTCTCCAATCCAGCTTCTATTGCATCAAAAACCTAGTTTCATCAATCGAGCTTCTATTTACGGTAAAAATTATTTCCACCAATCCAACTTCTTTTTAAATACATAAATGGTTTCATCAATCCCACTTCCATTTAGGGAAACCATTTTTTCCATCAATCCAGCTTCCGTTTTAATTTGACGATATAAAATAATTGACCAACCTAAACTACGGGTTTACCCAGAAATGAATAATACCAACGGATAATCGCCAACTGGGTTTTTGACTTGATTGCGGTTGTGGTCAAGATATTGTTTCGGTTTGTTTTCGCGCCATTCTGGCGGGAAAATATCTGAATTAACTCTTTTTTTACGCAATTAAACAAATAAATTCGACATGGGAAAGAACAAACGAAAGCGATCTCTTAACACATCAAGTTCGTCGAAATTGGGCAATGTTTCGTTGAATATACCCGATGAGGAGAAATTAGTAATTACACGCCTGAAAGAAACCTGACGCACAAACAGATCAAGAAATCTTTTCAACAGCCAGTGAAACTACCTCTCAGAAATCTGGTTTAACTCAAAATACTAAAAAAAATTAAAATATAACAGAAACTGAAGATACATGCGAAGACATATCAGGTAATCATGCATCTGAATCTGAAGAGGATATGCGAAATTTCATTTACACTTCCTGTGACAATCTACGCAATAAAAATATTGCACAGGATAAGTGTGATCAATTTGAATCATACTATGAATCTATGGCAAGACGAAGGTCCCGCTCACTAGAGAACTGTCCGGATTGGGTGATAGATCCAGTAAGTGACAAGAAATTCGCAGTGATGGGCAAACACTATTTAACTAGTAGTTAAAACTACTTCCTAACTACTTTCAAAATAAGTAGTTATAACTACTGTTTAACTACTTTAGATGACAAGTAGTTATAACTAGTTTTGGTAACTACTAGTTAAGTAGGTAACTACTTTTCAAACTACTTTTCTAAAGTTATGTTACGGTACAATGTATTAATTATTGATATTCAACACAAGTAATAAAAAGGTCAAAACAAATACCAAGTCACAAATTTATCTAATTATAATGAATTACTGCATATATCAAATTTGATATATTGGGACCCTTTGTTACTGTTCTAGCAGTAGTAGGTCCGGTCCCTTGCAGTTTATTTAATAAACTAACAAGGGACCGGACCTGCTACTGCTAGAACAGTAACAAAGGCCCAATAGTTATGACTGCTAAGGTGTGTAACTTGCAAAGTCTGCAATTGCCAACTATAATAACTGTTACTCTTAGAACATTGCAAATGTTTAAAATTAACAGGTTGATTATATTTACTAAATGCTAGTAAATTTAAGAGGATGAAGAGGCTAGACCGCTAAAACAGCTCTTAAAAAACCATCCTGTCAAACAGTTTGTTCGACATTCTGCATCTTCTTGGGGTAAGTATCATGCCCGAAACGCCAAAAAGACGTTCAACTATACGGTGCTGCTCGGCAGCGTTGAATTGGCTTTCAGGTAAAAAGATATATTTTGTGAAAACGATCCAAGACAAGAATCGCAAATTTCTAGTAACAAAATTATAGCGCTATCAGTTATAAATTTATAAACTCTCTGGACTGAGAGTAATTCAAAGAGTGCTGCTAACGTTATTGCAAATGTTGGTGCAAATGTTATCACCACTAATATTATTGCTCAAATTGTTGTTGCCGCAAATGCTATTGCCGTTTTCGCAATGCGGAGCGGGGCGACGCTATTGTATTGTATTGTATTGTATTCAAACATTTATAAAGCGCCTCTCATAGGGTGAACCATTCAGAGGCGCTCCCAGTGCGCAAGGCCACAAGAGAAGAAAATGGTTTTGAGAAAAGCAAAGGTGGAAGAGAGGTTACTAGCTAGTATTCGAGAGCGAGTAGATGGAGACAGCGCATTCCAAAGAGAGGGACCAATTGAGTTAAATGAACGGGACTGGGCCATAGCTGTTCTAGTACGAGGAACTAAAAGGTCAAGCCTGATTGATGAGCGTAGTGGTCGATGGGAGGAGGCTACTTATTGCACAAATGGAAAATTAAACAGAAAACTGGTCAAAATTAAAAATGAAAACACTACACTAATTAATATTTGTGCAGGAACGCTGATCATGTTAAAGTTGGTACGCTAATCATGTTAATGTTGATAGACCGTAGTTAAACGGAAACTGCACACAATTTTAGTACCCCAGAGGCAAGTCATCTCTTGGCGTACCAGTTAACAGCACTAAGATGGAATGCTATTATTCTCTCAGCGCTAAAATACACCTTTATTAGGATTTCTATTCGGCTATATACATGTATATTGTGCTTTTCCAAAAACGGCGCTTGTAACTAGCCGTAGAAAGTCCACGTTAACAGCCCTCACGGTGTCCATTAGGGATGACTTAAAAGAAAATAATGGCCAATTATAAACACTCTTGAGCTGTGATTTGAATGTTTCAAGAGTTGGCGCATTCTTCACGTGGTCGCGTAGACTGTTGCACGCAGTGGGTCCAACGAAAGAAGACAAACAGCTCCTTCAATCACAGTTTCTCATTTTCTTCTTCCACCTCCTTTCTCTTATTCCTCCCTCCCTCTGCGAGACTTGGAGGCTTGGCCTCCTCCTCCATACCCTTCATGCTGTTCCCCTCGTCCTATTTCTTCTCCATCTCCTCTCCTTCATAATTCTCCTCCTTCTACTCCTCCTAAACTTATAAAGCTTGTTGCGGGTTTTGAGTCAGGATCTTACGCTATCGGTTTTCATCTTACGCTATCGGTTTTCCTCTTACGCTATCGGTTTTTTTCTTATGCTATCGGTTTTCCTCTTATGCTATCTGTTTACCTCTTACTATCGGTTTTCCTTGTACACTGTCGGTTTTCCTCTTACGCTATCGGTTTTCCTCTTACGCTATCGGTTTTCCTATTTCGCTGTCGATTTTCATCTTACGCTATCGGTTTTCCTCTTACGCTATCGATTTTCCTCTTACACTATCGGTTTTCCTCTTACGCTATCGGTTTTCCTCTTACACTATCGCTTTTCCTCTTACACTATCGGTTTTCCTCTTACGCCATCGGTTTTCCTGTTACGCTATCGGTTTTCCTGTTACGCTATCGATTTTCCTCCTACGCTATCGATTTTCCTCTTACACTATCGGTTTTCCCCTTACGCTATCGATTTTCCTCTTACGCTATCGGTTTTTTTTACGCTATCGGTTTTCCTCTTACGCTATTGGTTTTCCTCTTACGCTTTCGATTTTCCTCTTATACTATCGGTTTTCCTCTTACGCTATCGGATTTCTTCTTACATTATCTGTTTTCCTCTTGCACTATCGGTTTTCCTCTTACTCTATCGGTTTTCCTCTTACGCTATCTGTATTCCTCTTACGCTATCGGTTTTCCTGTTACGCTATAGGTTTTCCACTTACACTATCGGTTTTCCTCTTACGCTATCGGTGTTCCTCTTACGCTATCGGTTTTCCTCTTACGCTATCGGTTTTCCTCTTACGCTATCGGTTTTCCTCTTCTACTATCGGTTTTCCTCTTACGCTATCGGTTTTCCTCTTACACTATCGGTTTTCCTCGTAAACTGTCGGTTTTCCTCTTACGCTATCGGTTTTCCTCTTACGCTATCGGTTTTCTTTTTGCGCAATCGATTTTCCGCTTACGCTATGGGATTTCCTCTTACGCTATTGGTTTTCCTCTTACACTATCGGTTTTCCTCTTACACTATCGCTTTTCCTCTAACGCTATTGGTTTTCCTCTTACACTATCAATTTTCCTCTTAAGCTATTGGTTTTCCTCTTACACTATCGCTTTTCCTCTTACGCTATCGGTTTTCATCTAACGCTATCGGTTTTCCTCTTACGCTATCGGTTTTTTTCTTATGCTATAGGTTTTCCTCTTATGCTATCGGTTTACCTCTTACGCTATCGATTTTCCTCTTACGCTATCGGTTTTCCTCTTACGCTATCGGTTTTCATCTTACGCTATCGGTTTTCCTCTTATACTATCGGTTTTCCTCTTACGCTATCGGTTTTCCTCTTACACTATCGGTTTTCCTCATAAACCTTCGGTTTTCCTCTTACGCTATCGGTTTTCCTCTTACGCTATCGGTTTTCTTTTTGCGCTATCGATTTTCCGCTTACGCTATCGGTTTTCCTCTTACACTATCGCTTTTCCTCTAACGCTATTGGTTTTCCTCTTACACTATCGATTTTCCTCTTAAGCTATTGGTTTTCCTCTTACACTATCGCTTTTCCTCTTACGCTATTGGTTTTCATCTTACGCTATCGGTTTTCCTCTTACGCTATCGGTTTTTTTCTTATGCTATCGGTTTTCCTCTTATGCTATCGGTTTACCTCTTACGCTATCGATTTTCCTCTTACACTATCGGTTTTCCTCTTACGCCATCGGTTTTCCTTGTACACTGTCGGTTTTCCTCTTACGCTATCGGTTTTCCTCTTACGCTTTCGATTTTCCTCTTGCACTATCGGTTTTCCCCTTACGCTATCGGTTTTCCTCTTACGCTATCGATTTTCCTCTTACGCTATCGGTTTTCCTTTTACGCTATCGGTTTTCCTCTTACTCTAATGGTTTTCCTCTTACGCTTTCGATTTTCCTGTTACACTATCGGTTTTCCTCTTACGCTATCGGTTTTCTTCTTACACTTTCGGTTTTCCTCTTACACTATCGGTTTTCCTCTTACTCTATCGGTTTTCCTCTTACGCTATCGGTTTTCCTCATACACTATCGGTTTTCCTCGTAAACTGTCGGTTTTCCTCTTACGCTATCGGATTTCCTCTTACGCTATCGGTTTTTCTCTTACACTATCGCTTTTCCTCTTACGCTATTGGTTTTCCTCTTACACTATCGATTTTCCTCTTAAGCTATTGGTTTTCCTCTTACACTATCGGTTTTCCTCTTACGCTATCGGTTTTCCTCTAACGCTATCGATTTTCCTCTTACGCTATCGGTTTTCGTTTTACGCTATCGGTTTTTTTCTTACGCTATTGGTTTTCCTCTTACGCTTTCGATTTTCCAGTTACACTATCGGTTTTTCCTCTTACTCTATCGGTTTTCCCCTTACGCTATCGATTTTCCTCTTACGCTATCGGTTTTTTTTACGCTATCGGTTTTCCTCTTACGCTATTGGTTTTCCTCTTACGCTTTCGATTTTCCTCTTACACTATCGGTTTTCCTCTTACGCTATCGGATTTCTTCTTACATTATCTGTTTTCCTCTTGCACTATCGGTTTTCCTCTTACTCTATCGGTTTTCCTCTTACGCTATCTGTATTCCTCTTACGCTATCGGTTTTCTTTTTGCGCTATCGATTTTCCGCTTACGCTATGGGATTTCCTCTTACGCTATTGGTTTTCCTCTTACACTATCGCTTTTCCTCTAACGCTATTGGTTTTCCTCTTACACTATCGATTTTACTCTTAAGCTATTGGTTTTCCTCTTACACTATCGCTTTTCCTCTTACGTTATCGGTTTTCATCTTACGCTATCGGTTTTCCTCTTACGCTATCGGTTTTTTTCTTATGCTATCGATTTTCCTCTTATGCTATCGGTTTACCTCTTACGCTATCGATTTTCCTCTTACACTATCGGTTTTCCTCTTACGCTATCGGTTTTCCTTGTACACTGTCGGTTTTCCTCTTACGCTATCGGTTTTCCTCTTACGCTTTCGATTTTCCTCTTACACTATCGGTTTTCCTCTTACGCTATCGGTTTTCTTCTTACACTATCGGTTTTCCTCTTTCACTCTCGGTTTTCCTCTTACTCTATCGGTTTTCCTCTTACGCTATCGGTTTTCCTCTTACACTATCGGTTTTCCTCTTACGCTATCGGTTTTCCTCTTACACTATCGGTTTTCCTCTTACAGTCTCGGTTTTCCTCTTACGCAATCGGTTTTCCTCTTACTCTATCGGTTTTCCTCTACCGCTATCGGTTTTCCTCTTACACTATAGGTTTCCACTTGCACTATCGGTTTTCCTCTTACGCTATCGGTGCTCCTCTTACGCTATCGGTTTTCCTCTTACGCTATCGGTTTTCCTCTTACGCTATCGGTTTTCATCTTACGCTATCGGTTTTCTTCTTACACTATCGGTTTTACTCTTAAGCTATCGGTTTTCCTCTTACGCTATCGGTTTTCCTCTTATGCTATCGATTTTTCTCTTACGCTATCGATTTTCCTCTTATACTATCAGTTTTTCTCTTACACTATCGGTTTTCCTCTTACGCTATCGGTTTTCCTCTTACGCTATCGGTTTTCCTCTTACACTATCGGTTTTCCTCTTACACTATCGGTTTTCCTCGTACACTATCGTTTTTTCCTCTTACGCTATCGGTTTTCCTCTTACGCTATCGATTTTCCTCTTATGCTATCAGTTTTTCTCTTACACTATTGGTTTTACTCTTACGCTTTCGGTTTTCCTCTTACGCTATCGATTTTCCACTTAGGCTATCGGTTTTCCTCTTACACTATCGGTTTTCCTCTTACGCTATCGGTTTTCCTCGTACACTATCGGTTTTCCTCGTAATCTGTCGGTTTTCCTCTTACGCTATCGGTTTTCCTCTTACGCTATCGGTTTTCTTTTTGCGCTATCGATTTTCCTCTTACGCTATCGATTTTCCTCTTACGCTATCGGTTTTTCTCTTGCGCTATTGGATTTCCTCTTACGCTATCGATTTTCCTCTTACGCTATCGGTTTTCCTCTTGCGCTATCGATTTTCCTCTTACGCTATCGGTTTTCCTCTTACGCTATCGGTTTTTTCTTACGCTATCGGTTTTCCTCCTATACTATCGGTTTACCTCTTACGCTATCGATTTTCTTCTAACACTATCGGTTTTCCTCTTACGCTATCGGTTTTTCTTGTACACTGTCGGTTTTCCTATTACGCTATTGGTTTTTTTCTTACGCTATCGGTTTTCCTCCTATACTATCGGTTTACCTCTTACGCTATCGATTTTCCTCTTACACTATCGGTTTTCCTCTTACACTATCGGTTTTTTTCTTACGCTATCGGTTTTCCTCTTACGCTATCGGTTTTCCTCGTAAACTGTCGGTTTTCCTCTTACAGTATCGGATATCCTCTTACACTATCGATTTTCCCGTACACTATATTTAGCAACTAAGTAATTTCCCATCACAGCCAGAAAGTTTTTCATCGACGTCAGAAGCGTTTGATTCCATAAGATCCCATTTTTGCTGCTGGATCCAATCGGTAATGAACTATCGGAAGAAAAGAAAAAGGCACGCAGTATGTCGCTAAACACCCGACTGATTGGCTCTATTCAGACACCTTTAAAACGCTTCGTTCCAATACTATAATAAAGAATTCGTTGCCCATTCGTTCATTTAGAACCTTGCATAGTGGCAATCAGACGGTTTACATTAACGGAAAGTGCGACCACTCCTTGGGATTTTTCACAAGATCTTTGGATTTTGGCGGTCCGACTTCGGATCTGGGGATTTTGCCTAGCAATCAATGGATTTTTCTAAGGTCTACAGACAAGTTTTTACCGTACTTTCTAACAGTGGCAGCGAATCAGATTAGAAAAACTCGTTCAGTCTGAAAGACGTTTATTATTCGTGTAACTTGTAAACATTGTAATTTGTAAATTCAATGTTTTGCTCGCTTTTTTCTTTGCCAGTTCTTAGCTCGGCATTTTTGTGAATAATTTCAATTGTTAAAATGCATTTCATTTTCATCACAACTTTTTCCTTTTCGTGACTTGGGATTTTTTGGTACACTTTTGGCCAATCTTGGGATTTTTCTGGCAAGATCTTGGGATTTCAGAAAATGGAGGGGGTCGCACTGTTAACAATAGTAGCCACAAGATGTTGCTAAACAATGGAAGATACTTATTGCAGGGTACAAATGGAGAAGAAAAGAGAAAACTGGTTGAAGGAGGGCGCTGCTGAAATCATCTTCGGTATTATGACACAGACCCGTTTAACAGAAGCCACTTACTTACTCCGGGTGATAGACGATGGTAACGCTAATCGTCTTTCTTTTGGCAAAAAGTCATTAAACAGAATCTACATACTTACTGAGGAAAGGGCGTGAAAGGGCATGATCGTTATTACAGAGCGTCGATTAAAGGGACACTACACACACGTACGGTACTTGAAAGGCAAGGCTTCATTGGTGGATACGAGTCTCAATATCTTTGCTGGAAGATGGGGGATTGTACTCGGAATACTATTCATTCATTCATTACTAGAATTTATATAGCGCCTCTTCAAGGGAATTACTCAGAGGCGCTCCGAAGGTAGACAACTTCAAAATGATGTCCTTGAAAAAGATCCGCCACTGTATTAAAACTGTTTTATGTCGATCGAGCTGTAATATGCCAAAATAATTTCCGCCGACGTCAACGGCCTTCGATCGTTGTCATTATGTCACAAGATGTTGAACTCTGAATCCATCCAACTCCGCCACTGCTCGTATTTTGGCAGTGCCAGTCCCAAGCATGGAGAAAGGAGGAGGGCGACGCTAATTATCTTTGTTATGTCACAGTGTCGTTGAACAGGAACTAGCCAACCATTCATAATATTTATGTTCTGACAATGAAATAGCGATTGAACGAGAATTACAACTATATAGCGTCTGAAGGAAACGATTTAAAGGTGTCTTAATGCTTGTGAAAGTAGGAGGGCGATGCTAATCAACTTTGTTTTGACACAATAATCGTTAAGCTGCAACTAACCAACATTTTGGTACTTGTCGGTTAATTCACCCCATTTCATTTTTCCAATGGTAATGACCTCCCCACGTGAGATTAATTCACCCCATTCAAATGGTGTCGAAAACACAGCACGATATGGCTGCGTACAGTTGAATTAACGCATTTAGCAAAATATTCAGATCTTGCGATTCATTCTTAAAGTCAGTCACTGTTTTTCCATGAGTAGCATTGCAGGCAAGCTTATAGAATCGGGGACTCAAATATATAATGCGTAAGTTTACGTCAACAATTCGCCTTATACACGGCATATTTTAGCACCTGTATATTCCAGGTCAACCAATGACAGTTTAGTAATTAGAAAATATGGACACTAACCCTAACCCTGACCCTAACCGACCCTCACGACGCGTAACAACGACGCATCAGCTGAACCTAACCGACATAGATTATAGAACTTTACGTCGTGAGGGTCGGTTAGGGTCAGGGTTATGGTTAGTGTCGCCATTAGAAGACAGATAAAGACTACGACATAATGCGTCTTATGAAACAGTTACAAAATGGATGGACTTGTACGGATATGACGTCAGCACTAGGACTGTGCTTAAAGGAAAGAAACGCGTAAAAATTTATTCCGGTGCATGAACAGGCAAGGTAGACGCAAGAATGAAATGGGGTGAATTAACCGACAAGTACCAACATTTTTCTTTAGTCTTGGCTGGGCTGGGATGGCTTCTGATTAGGTTAGTGAAGGGGCGCTATATAAATGCTCAGATCCTGCGAATTACCGTCCCATCGCTAATGTAGCCTTCCTCTCCAAAATTTTGCAGCGTATCGTTGCTAACCAACTTTTTATTTAGACATGCATGGGTTGCTATCTCCCCTACAGTCTGGTTTTCGCAGGAATCATTCAACCGAGACTTTATTGGTTCGGCTCCTTTCAGACTTCTATGGCGCCATGGATTGTGGTAAGATAACTCTCTCGGCCCTTTTTGATGTCAGTTCAGCAGTTGATTCTGTCAGTCACTCTATCTTCCTCCTCCAGCGTCTTTCTGTCTCCTTTGGGCTGGCTAGAAAAAACCTGGAATGGCTTTCTTCCTTCCTCACAGGGCGCTTTGACTGTGTTATTGCTGACTCCTTTGACTAGGTCTCGCTGGGTCACTGCCCTGTTGATGTACTCCAAGGGTCGATTTAGGGTCCTTTAGTCTACATGTAGGCTACATTCCTTATACATCTGATTAGCTATCTGGTGCAGTCTAGTGGGCTTTGCATCGGCTGCATGCTGACGATATGTATACAAGCGCATGTCCACTGCCGTGCAGCTGATGCGGTGGCCTCTGTTGAGCTGATGTGCCGTGCTATTGTAATTGTAATTGTAATCGAACATTTATATAGCGCTGCTCAAAAATCTGCAGCGTTCTCGACCTGCTTCAGTGCCTGCGTCAGGGTACAGGAAAGTCTTAAGGCGTCTACGGAACTGGGAAGGTGATAGGGCTAGTAACTCAAAGCGAAGAGACTGGGGAAGAGAGTCCCAAGCTGATGGGCCAACATGGGCAAAGCACTTAGAGTGGGCCGTAGCAGAGCGCATGCAAATGAATCTTCAGGATGCATGATGCCCTTTCTGGTTGGATGGCCTCAAACCGTCTGCTCCTGAAGACCTGAACCCATCAGAAACTCAGTTTATCTGGCCTGGTATTCGCAGGCAGCTGGCCGGTGTGGACACTAGTCATGCAACTTTTGGCTGAGACCTTCCCTCGTGTCACTTTTCACTTATATACTGTTCGCGACCTTGAGGTGACGCTTGACTAAGAGCTCAGTTTAACGGTTTAACTTGGTCACGCGAAGCTGTTACTACCAGGTCCATCTGTGCGTATTGTGCTCCGCCCTCTCTCCCTCTCATGATGCCGTTTTTCTTGCCCACGTCTTTGTTACCGGTACCACCAGAGACTCAGAGTTGATCACTGTTGCTCGATTCTTGCTGGTCTCCTATCTGGCATAAGACGCCGTCTTGAAAGGGTCCTCCGCTCAGCTGCCTGACTTACTGGTCGTATTCCAAATACGCCTCAGTCTCTTCTTACATGAACGATGTTTTTGCACTGGCTCCCTGCCTCGCAGCGCATCTCTTCCAGGATAGCAGCGTTAGTTTAGCGGTGTTTCGCTGGTTGTGCTCCGCTACTTTTCTTACATCTCCGACCTCGCCCCGGTCGGCTTCTGTGCTCATAGGCCAAGGGAGAGCTTCTTGTCCCCAGGCCCGTTCATCTCTCAGGCAGCGCCGAGCCTTCTCGACAGTTGGGCCCTCCACCTGGAATGGGCTCCCGCTCGGGCTGAGCTTGCTACCCCGCACCGATATGCCTCTTTTCTGCCAAGTATATTTATAAGTCTTCTCTGTTTATCCATCAATCAATCAACCAAGCCATGTCTGAGTTGGGATCGCCTATTAGCAGTAGTAGTAACTCTTCCCGAAGAGGCGCTATATAAATTCTCGGAATGAATGAATTAATTAAAATGTCGTTAAAATTAAACTCCGCCACTACACTATATGCGGTAGTGCCAGTCCCAAGTTTGGAGGAAGGAAAAGGGCGACGCTAATCACCTTGTTGTGACAGTGTTGTTAAACAGTAACGACTACTATAAGAATAAGGTTAAGTATGTCGTCGGCACAATCAATGGCAGCTGTGAAATATGTTGAACTACCGAATGCTATTATTAGATTAGTTCTAACTAAAGGACACCTTTAAAAAAAGATTCCAGTTAAACTATAATATAACGTGCTTTGAAAAAAAAAATTTTGAAAATTAAAAATTAAAATATAAATTTCATATCATAATTTCAGGTTTTATAAACTTCATAATTACAGGTTTTGTAAACTTGAAACCAATGTTGTTATAATCATTGAATAGCTGTATTGGAAATCTCGTGTACATTATTGCTGTTTATCAGGAATCTTTTCATTTTACGTTAAAAAATTTTATGTGTGATAATTGTTGCAAAACAGTGTATAATTTTCCTGAAAAACCATATTACAGTATGTTATCTTATGAAAGTAACATTGACATTAGTATCGGAACTATAATATTATGCTGCTAAACAATGAATATTAGTGGCATTGTAAAGTACTGTTTAGATGCCTTTAACTCTATCAATTTTGTTTCAACTGTATTGTGCATTATTTTGAATTGTCGTCAACGGCCTTTGATGTCATACGATGACGTTAAACTACGGAATAAAAAAACTAAAAAAAACTGCATGATCTAGGCTATAGTGTAGCAACGTGTTTTTTGACAATAATTTTATAACCGGCTGAGTTAAAAAAAGATACTCTCAAGCGTAGCTGAGGTTTTCTCTTGATTGAGGCTCAGGTTACATCTCGCAGTCCACTCCGTTACATCGTCCAGTTCGGCCCTGATCGTGTCACATCTCGAGGATGGTATTAACAATAAGTATCATCAGCGTACATAGGCTATATTCGATTGTGAGGGTAGACAGTTTTTTAGTTTAGATATGGCCGTGATAAAATTCAGGGCTTTAGGCACGAGACCAGGGCAATGCTGACGTTTATGCAAGTGAATGTTGAGACTGATCCATATCATATTTATTTTTAATAGACCCTAGTTTAACGGAAACTATACACAAGTACCTAAAAGGCAAGTCGTCTGTTGGTGGACAAGGAGGCGCTAAGATGGAAGATTGGGGTTGAACACGCAATGTTATTACTGTCTCAGCTCGTAGACAGTGACGTAACTAGAACTTTTTGTTTGGGGGGGCTTTAAGCCTTGAACATAGCCCGAGCCTATTGTGGACCCGGGGGCTTCACTCATTTTAGGGGGGCTTCAGCTTCGTTTGGGGGCTTAAGCCCCCAAGCCCAACGCTAGTTACGTCCCTGCTCGTAGAAATACCTTTTAAACAGATTTCTATTCAACTATATATGAAGTACTTTATATAAGCTCCGAGCCTCTCGTAAGAACATAGACACTGCTCTTGCAGTGCCAGTCGCAGGCCTGCAGAAAGGGAGGAGGGCGACGCTAATCACCTTTTTTAGGAGGGTATACGATCTATTATAGTTCAACGATATTTTATGGGAAGATATGCCGTCGACGTCGACTGAAATTATTATTGGCATTTACGACACCGTGTCGTTAAACATCAGCTAACGAAGATATTGTGAATGATTTGGAGATTGAACGAAAAATTACCTGTATATAGTGTCTGAAAGAAACGATTTGAAGGTGTCTAAATGCTGGAGAAAGGAGTAAGGCTACGCTTATCATCTTCAACTAACCACCTAAAACGGCGTTAAAATAAAACTCCCCTTCACTACCCTACCAGTCTTAAGCTTGTTGAAAGGAAAAGGGCGACGCTAATAATTTTAGTGTTACCCAGTGTCGTTAAACAATAGCCTAACTACTACTTATACAAAAATGCGTATAAGATTTAGGTTATTAGAAGTCGTTACAGGGCGGCTGTAAGTTGTCCTTAAACCCCGAATGCTATCATTGGTTCAGCGCTAATAGACACCTTTAAAATGATTGATATTCAACCATAATATCCTGTGCTTTTCCAATCACATGAGTATTCCGTTTTCTGGCAGGTATTAGAAGAAAGTCGACGTTGCAGCCCTTACAGTGTCTATTAAAGATGACTGAAAACAAAATAATGGACAAGATTGTTGAGCTGTGAGTTGAATGTTTTCGGAGTTGGCGCATTTTTCACCTGGTCACGAAGAGTGTTCAACGCAGTTGGTCCAGCAACAGAGAAGGAACAGTTCACTTACAATTTTCCCATTCTCCACCTCCACCTCTTCCTTCCTGTTTCCCAGTACTCTCCTTCGCCTCCTCCTCCATTCCCTTCCTCCTCCTCCTTGTACTGTTTCTTCCTCATAATTTCCCGTCCTAAATTATATTTCGGTTGTCGTGGATTTTGAGTCGGGAACGCATATAAAAACGGCCAGCCTTCGGTGAGAATTGAACTCACGACCCCTGGTTTACAAGACCAGTGCTCTAACCACTGAGCTACGAAGGCGTCGTCGAAGTTATTGCAGCCAATTCTAACTTATGGTGCTGCTCTAATAGCATTTCTGCGACGATTACACTTTTACAACGACATCTGACGAATGCCACTGGAAGCTTGAGGACACTGTGAACTATATCTAAAACGTTCGATAGGTGGCGACAGAAAGCAGAAGTAGAAGAATGCAAGGATAAATGCGACAAAGAATGCTGTGAAGAACAGTCACTTATGCTAACCCCGAGAGGCATCCATGACTAGGAAGTCTTGTCGTTTCATTCTTCTCGGCCTCGGCCTCGGCCTACGAAGCAGCAGAAATTTAGAAAGGCTTTTCTGTCCTGGTCGGAATTTGAGCCCGTGGTCACGTGGTCTCCCAGTTGACAGTCCAGTGCAGTAACCGCTATAGAAGAGGAAAATGACTGTAACCGTTACAATGAAGATGATTCAAGCTCTACGAGAAAGTTAAGGAATTGGTACCTACTTATTAACGAGAGAGAGACAGACAGACAGACAGACATACACACAATGACATAGACAGACATACTGTACAGGCAAAGACAGAGACAAACACAGACACAGCAACAGAACCAGAGAGACACAGACACAGACAGAGAGATAAAGAGACAGATACGGAGACGAAGACGGAGACAGAAACAGAGACCGATACAGAGACAGAGACCAAGACAGAGACAGACAGACAAACAGAGAGACAGACAGACATACAGAAAGTTATACGTTAGCGCAGGAACACCGACTCGTAATCGTAATCTAGAGACTTCTAGAGCGCCTAAATAACTCTCTTCAATAACTCTTTTCAATAACTCTTTTCAATAACTCATTTCAATAACTCTTTTCAATAACTCTTTTCAATAAGTCTTTTCAATAACTCTTTTCAATAACTCATTTCAATAACTCTTTTCAATAACTCTTTTCAATAACTTATTTCAATAACTCTTTTCAATAACTCTTTTCAATAACTCCTTTCAATAACTCTTTTCAATAACTCGTTTCAATAACTCTTTTCAATAACTCTTTTCAATAACTCTTTTCAATAACTCCTTTCAGTAACTCTTTCAATAACTCTTTTCAATAACTAATTTCAATAACTCTTTTCAATAACTCCTTTCAATAACTCTTTTCAATAACTCCTTTCAATAACTCTTTTCAATAACTCTTTTCAATAACTCTTTTCAATAACTCTTTTCAATAACTCTTTTCAATAACTCTTTTCAATAACTCATTTCAATAACTCTTTTCAATAACTCTTTTCAATAACTCTTTTCAATAAATCTTTTCAATAACTCTTTTCAATAACTCTTTTCAATAACTCATTTCAATAACTCATTTCAATAACTAATTTCAATAACTCTTTTCAATAACTCTTTTCAATAACTCTTTTCAATAACTCTTTTCAATAACTCTTTTCAATAACTCATTTCAATAACTCTTTTCAATAACTCTTTTCAATAACTCTTTTCAATAACTCTTTTCAATAACTCTTTTCAATAACTCTTTTCAATAACTTTTTTCAATAACTCCTTTCAATAACTCTTTTCAATAACTCCTTTCAATAACTCTTTTCAATAACTCCTTTCAATAACTCCTTTCAATAACTCTTTTCAATAACTCTTTTCAATAACTCTTTTCAATAACTCTTTTCAATAACTCTTTTCAATAACTCATTTCAATAACTCATTTCAATAACCAATTTCAATAACTCTTTTCAATAACTCTTTTCAATAACTCTTTTCAATAACTCTTTTCAATAACTCTTTTCAATAACTCTTTTCAATAACTCTTTTCAATAACTCCTTTCAATAACTCCTTTCAAAAACTCTTTTCAATAACTCTTTTCAATAACTCTTTCAATAACTCATTTCAATAACTAATTTCAATAACTCTTTTCAATAACTCTTTTCAATAACTCATTTCAATAACTCTTTTCAATAACTCTTTTCAATAACTCTTTTCAATAACTCTTTTCAATAACTCTTTTCAATAACTCTTTTCAATAACTCTTTTCAATAACTATTTTCAATAACTCTTTTCAATAACTCTTTTCAATAACTCCTTTCAATAACTCTTTTCAATAACTCATTTCAATAACTCTTTTCAATAACTCTTTTCAATAACTCTTTTCAATAACTCTTTTCAATAACTCTTTTCAATACTCTTTTCAATAACTCTTTTCAATAACTCTTTTCAATAACTCTTTTCAATAACTCTTTTCAATAACTCTTTCAATAACTCTTTTCAATAACTCTTTTCAATAACTCTTTTCAATAACTCCTTTCAATAACTCTTTTCAATAACTCTTTTCAATAACTCCTTTCAATAACTCCTTTTCAATAACTCTTTTCAATAACTCTTTTTCAATAACTCTTTTCAATAACTCTTTTCAATAACTCTTTTCAATAACTCCTTTCAATAACTCTTTTCAATAACTCCTTTCAATAACTCTTTTCAATAACTCTTTTCAATAACTCTTTTCAATAACTCTTTTCAATAACTCTTTTCAATAACTCTTTTCAATAACTTTTTCAATAACTCTTTTCAATAACTCATTTCAATAACTCATTTCAATAACTAATTTCAATAACTCTTTTCAATAACTCTTTTCAATAACTCTTTTCAATAACTCTTTTCAATAACTCATTTCAATAACTCTTTTCAATAACTCTTTCCAATAACTCTTTTCAATAACTCTTTTCAATAACTCCTTTCAATAACTCTTTTCAAAAACTCTTTTCAATAACTCTTTTCAATAACTCTTTCAATAACTCATTTCAATAACTAATTTCAATAACTCTTTTCAACAACTCTTTTCAATAACTCATCTCAATAACTCTTTTCAATAACTCTTTTCAATAACTCTTTTCAATAACTCTTTTCAATAACTCTTTTCAATAACTGTTTTCAATAACTGTGGGGCGCGGTGGTATAGAGGTATGTTCGGTGCCTTGCAGCCGGAGGGTTGCGGGTTCGAATCCACCTCCAGGGGGTATGTTCGGTGCCTTGCAACCGGAGGGTTGCGGGTTCGAATCCACCTCAAGGGGTATATTCGGTGCCTTGCAGCCGGAGGGTCGCGGGTTCGAATCCACCTCAAGCCGTCGCGTAGGGACCCTGGGCAAGTCCTTCACTCGCAATTGCTCATGCGCTTCGGCGTGAAACTCCGATTCAGTGTCCGCGCTGTAGTCGGGAGCGCCTCTGAGTAGAAATCTTGAAGGGGCGCTATATAAATATCTGAAATGAATGAATGAATGAATGAACTCATTTCAATAACTCATTTCAATAACTAATTTCAATAACTCTTTCAATAACTCTTTTCAATAACTTTTTTCAATAACTCTTTTCAATAACTCTTTCAATAACTCTTTTCAATAACTCTTTTCAATAACTCATTTCAATAACTGTTTTCAATAACTGTTTTCAATAACTCTTTTCAATAACTCTTTTCAATAACTCCTTTCAAAAACTCCTTTCAATAACTCTTTTGAATAACTCTTTTCAATAACTCTTTATATAACTCTTTTCAATAACTCTTTTCAATAACTCTTTTCAATAACTCTTTTCAATAACTCTTTTCAATAACTTTTTCAATAACTCCTTTCAATAACTCTTTTCAATAACTCCTTTCAATAACTCTTTTCAATAACTCCATTCAATAACTCCTTTCAATAATTCTTTTCAATAACTCTTTTCAATAACTCTTTTCAATAACTCTTTTCAATAACTCTTTTCAATAACTCATTTCAATAACTCATTTCAATAACTCATTTCAATAACCAATTTCAATAACTCTTTTCAATAACTCTTTTCAATAACTCTTTTCAATAACTCTTTTCAATAACTCTTTTCAATAACTCCTTTCAATAACTCTTTTCAATAACTCTTTTCAATAACTCTTTTCAATAACTCTTTTCAATAACTCTTTTCAATAACTCTTTTCAATAACTCTTTTCAATAACTCTTTTCAATAACTCTTTTCAATAACTTTTCAATAACTCTTTTCAATAACTCTTTTCAATAACTCTTTTTCAATAACTCTTTTCAATAACTCTTTCAATAACTCTTTTCAATAACTCTTTCAATAACTCTAACTCTTTCAATAACTCTTTTCAATATCTTTTCAATAACTCTTTTCAATAACTCTTTTCAATAACTCTTTTCAATAACTCTTTCAATAACTCTTTCAATAACTCTAAATCAATAACTCTTTTCAATAATCTTCTGTAACTCTTTTCAATAACTCTTTTCAATAACTCTTTTCAATAACTCTTTCAATAACTCTTTCAATAACTCTTTTCAATAACTCTTTTCAATAACTCTTTTCAATAACTCTTTTCAATAACTCTTTTCAATGACGCTCTTTTCAATAACTCTTTCAATATCTTTTCAATGCTCTTTCAATAACTTTTCACTTCATCAACTCTTTTCATTCAATAACACTCTTTCAATAACTCTTCCAATAACTGCTCATCAACTAGCTCTTTGAAATCAATTATTGAAAACAGTTATTGAAAAGAGTTAATGAAAAGAGTTTTTGAAAAGAGTTTTCAAAAAGAGTTATTGAAAAGAGTTATTGAAATGAGTTATTGAAATGAGTTATTGAAATGAGTTATTGAAAATAGTTATTGAAAACAGTGATTGAAAAGAGTTATTGCGAGTTGATTGAAAAAGTTATTGAAAACTCTTTAATGAAAGTGTTATTGAAAAAAGAGTTATTGAAAAGAGTTATTGAAAAGAGTTATTGAAAAAGAGTTTTTGAAAAGAGTTATTGAAAAGAGTTATTGAAAAGAGTCATTGAAAAGAGTTATTGAAAAGAGTTATTGAAAAGAGTTATTGAAAAGAGTTAGCTGAAAAGAGTTATTGAAAAAGTTATTGAAAAGAGTTATTGAATAGAGTTATTGAAAAGAGTTATTGAAAAGAGTTATTGAAAAGAGTTATTGAAAAGAGTTATTGAAAAGAGTTATTGAAAAGAGTTATTGAAAAGAGTTATTGAAAAGAGTTATTGAAAAGAGTTATTGAAAAGAGTTATTGAAAAGAGTTATTAAAAAGAGTTATTGAAAGGAGTTATTGAAAACAGTTATTGAAAAGAGTTATTGAAAAGAGTTATTGAAAAGAGTTATTGAAAAGAGTTATTGAAAGGAGTTATTGAAAATGAGTTATTGAAAAGAGTTATTGAAAACAGAGTTATTGAAAAGAGTTATTGAAAAGAGTTATTGAAAAGAGTTATTGAAAAGAGTTATTGAAATGAGTTATTGAAAAGAGTTATTGAAAAGAGTTATTGAAAAGAGTTATTGAAAAGAGTTATTGAAAAGAGTTATTGAAAAGAGTTATTGAAAAGAGTTATTGAAAAGAGTTATTGAAAAGAGTTATTGAAAGAGTTATTGAAAGGAGTTATTGAAAAGAGTTATTGAAAAGATTTATTGAAAAGAGTTATTGAAAAGAGTTATTGAAAAGAGTTATTGAAAAGAGTTATTGAAAAGAGTTATTGAAAAGAGTTATTGAAAAGAGTTATTGAAAAGAGTTATTGAAAAGAGTTATTGAAAAGAGTTATTGAAAAGAGTTATTGAAAAGGAGTTATTGAAAAGAGTTATTGAAAGGAGTTATTGAAAAGAGTTATTGAAAAGAGTTATTGAAAAGAGTTATTGAAAGAGAGTTATTGAAAAGAGTTATTGAAAAGAGTTATTGAAAAGAGTTATTGAAAGGAGTTATTGAAAAGAGTTATTGAAAAGAGTTATTGAAAAGAGTTATTGAAAGAGCTATTGAAAAGAGTTATTGAAAAGAGTTATTGAAAAGAGTTATTGAAAGGAGTTATTGAAAAGAGTTATTGAAAAGAGCTATTGAAAAGAGTTATTGAAAAGGAGTTATTGAAAAGAGTTATTGAAAGGAGTTATTGAAAAGAGTTATTGAAAAGAGTTATTGAAAGGAGTTATTGAAAAGAGTTATTGAAAAGAGTTATTGAATTGAGTTATTGAAAAGAGTTATTGAAAACAGTTATTGAAATAAATTATTGAAAAGAGTTATTGAAAAGAGTTATTGAAAAGAGTTATTGAAAAGAGTTATTGAAATGAGTTATTGAAAAGCGTTATTGAAAACAGTTATTGAAATCAGTTATTGAAAACAGTTATTGAAAAGAGTTAATGAAAAGAGTTTCTTGAAAAGAGTTATTGAAAAGAGTTATTGAAAAGAGTTATTGAAATGAGTTATTGAAATGAGTTATTGAAATGAGTTATTGAAAAGAGTTATTGAAAACAGTGATTGAAAAGAGTTATTGCAAAGGGTTATTGAAAAGAGTTATTGAAAAGAGTTAATGAAAAGTGTTATTGAAAAGAGTCATTGAAAAGAGTTATTGAAAAGAGTTATTGAAAAGAGTTTTTGAAAAGAGTTATTGAAAAGAGTTATTGAAAAGAGTTATTGAAAAGAGTTATTGAAAAGAGTTATTGAAAAGAGTTATTGAAAAGAGTTATTGAAAAGATTTATTGAAAAGAGTTATTGAAAAGAGTTATTGAAAGAGTTATTGAAAAGAGTTATTGAAAAGAGTTATTGAAAAGAGTTATTGAAAAGAGTTATTGAAAAGAGTTATTGAAAAGAGCTATTGAAAAGAGTTATTGAAAAGAGTTATTGAAAGGAGTTATTGAAAGGAGTTATTGAAAAGAGTTATTGAAAGGAGTCACTAAAATGAGTTATTTAAAAAAGTTATGGTTGACAGCTTGAGTATGCTAAAGCTGGACGTCATCAGCTTATTGATGGACTTAGGATCCAAGTGCTGTGATGACTTGGGTCATAGTAGTAGTAACTGTAGTACTAGTACGTAAAAAGAGTTAGTAAAGAAGAATATTCTTTAATGAGAAGCCCTAGCAAACGCACAGCACTGTACATGGCAAACTTAATACATTCAAACGCATACACAAAATTTATATATAATTATAAAATCCAAGAAATGAATGAGAGAAGTTATTGAAAACAGTCATTGAAAAGAGTATTAGTAGTAGTAGTAGTAGTAGTAGTAGTAGTAGTAGTAGTAGTGAAGTAGTTAGTAGTAGTAGTATTGAGTAGTAGTAGTAGTAGTAGTAGTAGTAGTTGTTGTTGTTGTAATTGTAGTTGTAATTGTAATTGTAATTACGACGATTTATATAGCGTTGTGAAAAGGTAGCAAGCTACTTCTAGAACGCTTTACAAAACTGTCTACTGTCAGCGCAAATATTAGTGCTCGTGATTAAGTAATAAGTGCATTTTAAACTGTTTTTTGAAAATCGATAAACTTTTGGTTTCCTGAATGGGTGCAGGAAGACTGTTCCAGGCACGTGGACCAGCGACCCGAAAGGCTCGATCACCCGCTTTGGTTTTAGTGGCTGGCACAAAAACATCAGCGGACTTTGATGATCGCAGCCGCGACCTATTGACATCGTCCGAAAGGGGCCTGATCTTGTCTGCCAGGTAGCCTGGTGCGCAGTTATTCATACATTTATGAACCAGGATGCAGAGTTTGAACTTGATGCGCTCGCCTACTCTCAGCCACTGAAGCTCGTCTTGTATCGCTGTTGAAATGTGGTCGAACTTTTTAAGTCGCAATACCAGACGAGCAGCAGCGTTGATGACCGCCTGAAGCCGAATGATACTGCGCTGATAAATTGGCAAGCCGGCAAAGGCGACATTGCAGTAATCAATTCGGCTCAGGATTAGACTTTGCACGAGGTGGCGAGTCGCATCCTGTGTGAGTAGTAGTAGTAGTAGTAGTAGTAGTAGTAGTAGTAGTAGTAGTAGTAGTAGTAGTAGTAGTAGTAGTAGTAGTAGTAGTAGTAGTAGTAGTAGTAGTAGTAGTAGTAGTAGTAGTAGTAGTAGTAGTAGTAGTAGTAGTAGTAGTAGTAGTAGTAGTAGTAGTAGTAGTAGTAGTAGTGATGGTAGCAGCAGGGGCAGCAAAACGATGTCTCTGTGCCCGTCTCATTGCCCATCTCCCTGTGTTTCTGTCTATGTACCGTTTCTGCACGTGTGCTTTTAAAACCATGTTTCCGTCTCTCTGCAGCTTACTTCGTCGGCACCAACCATGAAACACGAACGGCCTTTACTGTTCCCGAGGACCCACCCATCGCAGAATCCAACGCTGCCCTAAAGGACCGTGTCCGGAGAGAGAGAGAGAGAGAGAGAGAGAGAGAGAGAGAGAGAGAGAGAGAGAGAGAGACAGACAGACAGACAGACAGACAGACAGACAGACAGACAGACAGACAGACAGACAGACAGACAGACAGAGAGACAGAAGGGCTGTTCCGACAGAGGAATAAACGCCGTCCTGACACGGAAACCAGAGGGGCAAATGGATTCGCGCGATGGAGCATTCCAGGCACGAATCGCGCCGCATTGTGAACCGATCATCCGTCACGTCACAGCATAATGGACCATAAACGCGGTCGCCGGACGCCCTAAGGCCGTCAGACCGACCGACCGAGTGGCCGGCCGAGCGGCAGGCGCGACCGGCCGAGGCTTGCTCGGTCTCCTCCTCGTGGCTGGAGAATTACGGCGATCGGCGCCCCATACGTTGCTTTGGTTTCGGCGGTCGAAGCATAGAAGGCGCCGCTAATGGAAGGAGTTTTGTCTGGTCAGCGGAAGAACGAAATTTACGCCAATGATCGAGAAATCGGGCGGCCACCCGTTGCATTCACGAATTTCTTCATCTACATAGATATTCCTGCTCGGTAGTTTAGGCTTATTTTTGCTTAAGGGTTAGAGAGAGAGGGATGAAGGGAGAGGGTTAGAGAAGGAGAGGGTGAAAGAGAGGCAGAGGCAGAGGCAGACGAAGATGAAAATGAAAATAACAGAAAGAGAGAGAGAGAGACAGACAGACAGACAAGAGAGAGAGAGAGAGAGAGAGAGAGAGAGAGACAGAGAGAGAGAGAGAGAGAGAGAGAGACAGACAGACAGAGGCAGAGGCAGAGACAGAGACAGAGACAGAGACAGAGGTAAGAAGAAGGGGAGGTATACATGCAGATATTAAAGTATAGTATAAACGTTGTTACGTGTATGAATGTATGTATATGCGTGTATGCATGTATCTATATATGTATATGAATATATGTGTGAACGTATGCAGTATGTATATACAGTATGCCAATGCACTTAGTATAGCGCATATTTAAGTGACTTTCAAAAGCGCAAAGTAGAGACCGACTTGAAGGGTGAGGCAGGAAGCAGAAGAAGGGGGAAAGGAAGATTTAAGGCCTTGTCTATGTCTCCGATAACGTCGTCCTTAGAAATCCTACTGAAGCGCCATCGACTGCTGCACATTTGCTGAAAAGACTTCGCTCTTTTTGATTGCCCTCGATGTATGCAGTGCACATAATGACGATTACTAATAATATATATAGATCCGGTTATAAGTATAGACCTACACCACAAAAGATCTACGAAACTAATGCATGTCTTGTCTTGTCTTCAACCAACCTCGATCCGAGGGTTGGTCGCTCCATGGACAAGTCTTCTCCACCTTTTTCTATCTTCCGTCTCCGTCAACAATCGATGAAAAGGCATATTCATCCATGTGCTGATGTTGTTAAGCCATCCCATTCTCGGTCTTCCCCGCGTCCTTGCTCCTGGTACAGTTCCCTGTATAATCTCCTTTTCCAGGCAGTTTCCCTTTTTCCTCATTAGATGCCCAACTAATGCATAGAGCTACATAATCTAATGAAAACCTTCGAGGAAAGAAGAGCCATCAATAGAGGCCTTATGCGTTACTACAGCTAAAATGAGAGCACGGCGAGTATTAAACCGAGATTACAAAGACATAAAAGACTGTCCGTGCATGGCCGATTGATAAGCTCCTTACGGCACACTTTAGGGACAGTCTTGCTCTTACGACAAATGATTACAGCTCACTTTTGGAACAGTATGAAAGCATGTAGGCCTAGACCTAAAAATTGTGAACGGACATGATGAACTCTTAAGATAATGGGCAATGTTAAATTAACTATATAATATTCGCAAAATTTCCATAAAACTGAAACTGTTTTAATCGCGACTGCATAAATAGCAATTAAATTAAAGTTTGAACTCCTAAGGATCAAAGCAACTAAAATATTTTAGCGCCTGTTAAAATCTTGAAGATTAAAGCAACAGTGATGTCATTTGTAAAAACGCCTTTGCACAAACTGTTAATCTATCCAATCCTCCGTCTTCCAAGCCATCTCGCTCTCGAAACCCGCCTTAGCAGCTGTTCTGCCTCCTCTCGCTGATCTCTCTGGCAACCGGAATCGCTTCTCCACAGAACATCTCTGGACAACCCTCTGACTCGACGCAGCGCTCGTCAATAAGCTGGTGCCCTGGCCTTAACTTTCAAGTGCCGCTTTAGAAATTCTGAATTAACGATTCGAAGATCTCAACTCTGAGTGACGTCCTGGCTTCGGGTTGGTTCTAGTGCGATATCAGTTGGTTATACACTGGCGCCATAGAAGCTGAAATTTTTGCCATGAGTCAGTGACCTGGACTCTTTGCTGTCAGTGTTGAGTCTGAAGTAGAGGACCTTTTAATCGTATATTATAGCTACTAATACACCCTTAATTGAATGTTGAAGCCCTTCTAGGTTCACAGAGTGTGAGCAGTTCCTTTAAGCGGCGATAGGCGTGAATTTGAATAGACAACTTTAGCGTAAATTCCCAGACATCATTTATTAAATATATATGTCTATAATATATACAACAGAGCACACATATACCTAGAGTAAAACTATATACCTATAGCAGCCATTTTTACAGAGTCTCCCATATATATATATAAATAAATTCCATCGCGCCGGTGTTTAATGCACTAATGGCGCACGAACCCTATTATAATTCTAGTTATTATTCTAGTCATTGTAATTAGTCTATAGATTTGTTTATTCCCGCTCACAGTGCAATAGAGGGCATATTTTGGCTACATAGAGCGTGTATAGGCCTACGTATTATTCATGTAAACATTATATATATATGTATAAATATGTATATATGTATCATGTTTGTTTGTTTTTATGTAGGCCGGGTATAATAGGGTAACAACACTTGAGTCTATGTTAGGCATGACTTATGTAGGATCGGGGAAATTGCTGCTACATCAGTGTTAACAGCGCTTTCTCTCCATACAAAACAACGCGCAAGGCTTGTATTAACCTCGTTTACATCAGCGTTTATAGAATTCCATCATGCATGCGTTTACATGCAAATGAGATGAGGCGGTTTCAGGTGATTGCGTTTATACGTGTTTATGCATGTATCTCTGTATACAGGTTCTTGAAAGCATTGTCCAGAAATAATAGACATTAATGAGGCCAGGAACCTCGTAAACAAAACTAATAAAGTACGGTTTATGTTGCCTGTTGCCAGGCAGTGATGTGCGTAGGCCCATGTATGTATGCATGTATGCATTATGTATTGTGTATATGTATGTCTGTATGTAGTAGCTGGCTATTTGTAAAGCGCATTTTAAGAGCCTCACAAGAGCGCTAAACAAGGAAATTTAACAGCTCTAAAAAGCTGTCGACTAAGATGGTTTGAAAATGTCTATTGAGATGTCTGTGACGAAATAGTTCGTAAATTTAATGGTAGACTGTTCCATCAGGCGGATGGACAAACGCATGAGCAAGCACGATATGTCCGCATCGTCGTACGAAAGCGCGGCATCAACAGATCTCCACTGGCCGATGAACGCATAGTATTCGTAGGAGTGAGTGAGGGTCTGCAGGGCAGCGCTGAATGACAACGATACTGAACCAGTTATTAACTAATTAGACACAGCATTGCGATAATGAATACACTCGAGCGCCTCTGAGTAGGTCTCTTGAAGAGGCGCTATATAAATTCTCGGAATGAATGAATGAATGAATGAATGAATGAATGAATGAATGGACTCGAACACACAGTTTATTTACCTCGATGAGAATTCCTGCAAGGCTAGTTTCTGCTGTCAGCCGACAATAATAATTGTCATAATGTTTTATATACGTACACACATCAGACCGGCATAATATAAATAAAAACATATAATAATTATGTAGATTTATAGATATATGAATACACGCTAAGATAAGCATGAAAATTGAACCATAGCAATCTGTTCTGGTGTTGTTACGGATGAAGGAGTAATAATATTAAGACGGTATTGGCGCAATGTTGTTA
>JACEVL010000791.1:427500-437500 GCA_020284085.1 Aporrectodea caliginosa | reverse complement strand
CTCCCAACCTGACCTTCCCAACAGCACTGTACGGTTCATGTACTCATTTGACACATGTGTTTGTTCGTCAAGAGGCGCAACTGGAGCACCACATCACATCCCATCACATCACGTCATAATACATTAATCACATTACATCACATCACATTACATCACTTCGCATTACATCACATCGCGTCATATTATATTAAATTGCACTGCATAGAAAGCGGTGTGCGGACTAATGGCACTTGTGGGGATTCGAACCCCAAGCTCTTCGTTGACAGTGCAGCGCGGTAACCACTGGACAAAGGCGCTCCTATAGTAACCCGTTTGATGGATCGTTGTTTTCCTCAATAACAGTTAAGCCAAACAGCGTTTCAAACCGAGTATTATGCTTCGGAAGTTCGGAGATCTGTTTTTGAAGTCGACCGTCATCAAAGATAATCTAAAACAATCAATCATTTGTTACTCGCTTCTTCCTGCACCGTAACTCCTCGGAGACGTGGTCCACGGGTTCAATATTCTTTCCTGCAGTATGCTGTAAGTTAAGATAATTTAAATGAATGGCTTTTGGAATTTTGTATAATCTGTTGAATTGTTGTTGTTGTCCATCGGAGTACCAACAAGGTCTTTCATCCTTTGGGAATGCAAATGAATACAGATGTAAAGTGTAAAGTTAGGAAGGTGCCTTGTGACTCTTCCTAACGTTGGTTTTTGTTGGTCAACTTTGCACCTGATCTTAGTGGGGCAACTTCTAATTCCACTGGCTCGTTTAGCTGCTAGGCATCGAGCTTTCTCGGTTGTAGGCCCCTCCATCTGGAATGACCTACAATCGGAGCTGCGTTTGCTGCCTTTGACCAATCAAACTGGGTTTGATAAATCACTCAAGTCTTTTTTCTTTTGCCGTGGCTGGGCTGGGAGCGCTTCTGAGTAGATTTCTTCAAGGGGCGCTTTATAAATCTCCAGAATGAATGAATGATACATCGAATTTATGGATAGGCTTCTGCAGTGGGGTTTCTGCAGAGGAGTTTCTGTAGAGGAGTTTCTGCAAAGGAGTTTATGCAAATGAGTTTCTGTAGAGGAGTTTCTGCAGAGGAGTTTCTGTAGAGGAGTTTCTGCAGAGGAGTTTATGCAGATGAGTTTCTGTATAGGAGTTTCTGCAGAGGAGCTTCTGCAGAGGAGTTTCTGCAGAGGAGTTTCTGCAGAGGAGCTTCTGCAGAGGAGTTTCTGCCGATGAGTTTGTGCAGATGAGTTTCTATAGAGAAATTCTTGTAGAGGCGGGTGAACAAGTGCGTCATTACCTTTATCCTTCTGAGGAATTTCTGTTGATGCGATTACAGGGTGCTTTGCTTCTACTCTTACGTTTCTCAGCAGTTTCTATAGGTGTGTGAAACAAGCGCGTAGCCTTCAACAATTTCCCTTAAAAAAGGATGGTTTTCGGTTCCAAGCGAAGCACACGATTCTACGACTGAGCCTCACAGCAACCGGAGGCTGAACTGGATGATGCGGCTGGTGGCATCTTTATAGGTCTACTGGTTGACGATGTCCATCGGGCTTCGGCATCGCGTTCGGTCGGCTGCAGCTGACGTCTTACGTGTAAATCTCGGATGCGAAACAATAGGTTTCCGCCTGATCTCCTCGCTCAGTCCGCTCCGTTCTCTCCGCTCTTGACGATTGTTCCGTCTTTCGAATCCGTGGCACGGCTTCGTCCCTGCGAAAGCTGTAAATAACAGCTCCAGATGCTGCGCATGGAAACTGGTGTATGAGAAGCGGAGCAGGAGAAGGAGGAGGAGGAGAAGGAGGAGAATGGAGACGTGGATGAGGAAGACGTAAGAGGAAGGGGAACTGTTCTTGTCAGATGAACTCTCCAGTGAACGGTTTATTAATTGACCTACGGCTGTCGTTCGTGGTCCAGCATCGATCCAGGTTTTGGTCCGGACGATGTCCGGTTCCTGTTCGTTTGTTCCTTTTCGTTTCTCTTGTTCTTTTAATTGTTTTTCCTTTCGCTTCGCGTTCCTTTCCTTCAGTGATTTCGTTCGTCTTCAGCGATTTTCTTTCTTTCTTCAACCACTCTCGCATCAGTACTATTGTTTCAAAATCTCTTTGTTAATCGTAAAATGCACTGCCAGTGCATGTAGCAGAAGTATATGTAGTTTCCCATGTTCAGCAACACCTTACGGAATACTAAGAGGACGACGACGTTGATCTCTTGCTGTCTGAGTACCTCTAATAAATTATTGTCTCTGGAAAGTAGCTATATAAATGTCCAATTACAATTGTCCACTCTTTTTAGTTGCAACGAAGAGTGTATAAACAATACAGGTTCTGACGACATAACGAGGTTGCATGTCAAGGCCGCTGATCTCAAGCTTATCAGATACATAAATACTAGATAGGTCGATATGTAGAAGCATACGGGCGATTAATTAGTTAGTTGCTGTTTGAAGACGCTTTATCATACCAAAGATGGTAATGGTAACGATAATTGCAGATTCATTTAGCGCCACTTCAGGAAAGACTCATCAGAGGCTTTTATTAACATTGTCCTCCGGAATCCGACACGGCAGATAAACTATAAATCAGGCTGTGATAGGTAAAATAGGTGATATAAGTTGAAAGAAACGTGTTCTAAGATTGAAACTTAATTTATCCACTTGTCGGAAACAGGTTCAGTGTCTTCAGCGTCAGCCTTTTCCTTTAAGAACTGCATGCTATTTCGTTCACCGCAAACTACGTGCTTAAGCTACCTTGGCTGTCGAGCAATTTGGCGGGGAATGTACCGGGGCGGCTGCTGGGATACGAGCGACTGATAGATGGACGGATGAACGGATGAATGCACACTCGTCTGCCGTATCCGCCGCGAGATGCTTCGGTTGCTGCAGTTGGTGATGCATGCGCTGCTGCCGGATATACTCAGCAGCAGCAGCAGTCAGTGCAATCGTTGCTCGGCGACTTGCGACCGTTCTCGGTGGAGGACGGAATCCGCAGTTGGTTGTTGCGTCTCACTCATGCGACACCACCCTGTATGGCGCTATAGAAATTCAGGAAATATGCGGATGACTAGCCAACGTTGATAATTATTAGACAATACTGAACTAAATGGTATTTAGGAAATATGCGGACAACTTGTCAACGTTGAAATAGATCATACTGAGCTAAATGGTATTTAGGAAATA
The DNA here is from genome assembly GCA_020284085.1 of Aporrectodea caliginosa. Classification (NCBI taxonomy): domain Eukaryota; kingdom Metazoa; phylum Annelida; class Clitellata; order Crassiclitellata; family Lumbricidae; genus Aporrectodea; species Aporrectodea caliginosa. Next base: position 434,342 of record JACEVL010000791.1, on the reverse strand, counting down.
AGCAGACAAGTGGTCAACGTTGATAATTATTTGACTGAGGTAAATGGCATTTAGGATACACGAGGACAACTAGGCAACAACTAGTCAACGTTGATAATTTTTAGATAATACTGAGCTAAATGGTATTTTGATTCAAAGAGATATATAGGAAGATGAGATGTTTTGCTGATTTCTGGATAATAGATAGACTGCAAATTTTAGATGGTGTTAATGGTTAAGACTGATAGAATATAGAGAGAGATAACAAGCGTTACATGGTATATTAACGCTAAAGCAGAAAATAGAGAAAGCATACAAGTTATATGGGATTAATGGTAAAGATTGGAAGAAGGTTGAACGATGAAAGTGTTGTATGGTATTTTGACGTAATAGGTTCTGAGATATCAGACATGTAACAAGCGTCATACGATATATTGACCACGGAGGCTCCGAGAGCAAAAACAGTAACAAGAGTTGTGCATTTTGTAAGGCGATGAAAACTGAGCTTGAAAAAAATAGATAAATAAAAATTATGCTGCAGTAGATAACCTTGGGGATATGCATCGTGGTTGAGCAATTAACAGAGAGTAGTGCAGTCATGAATTTCAGAGGTTACACCTGGTTTCGAATCCGCATCACTCCATGGTTCCAGTTTCCACTCACTTGGATGTTAGTGCTAGTCGCCGATTATAAGGCAACACCAGCACCCTCCTCCGGTGGTATCGGAAACGAAACAGTCCTTCATTATCCGCTACTGGAAGAACTCAACTCCAGAACCGTCGTCGGAAACATCGTTCTCGACTACGGACTGGATCGAAAGTACCCGGAAGCGACCCTGAACCGACTGCGGTTCAGTTTCCTCACCCTTCCGGTCCCTCGTCACAAGCAGTACTTCTCCGTGGACGAGCTCGGAGGGGTGCTTCGGACGACACAGAAGATAGACCGCGAGGAAATCTGCTTCCGGTCTGACGATCCGTGCTACATAAAGTTCGACGTCGCCGTTCGACCGATCCAGTTCTTCCAGATCATCAAGGTCCACGTGGAGATCATAGATATGAACGACAATGATCCGTTCTTCCGACAGGAGTCGCTGACCTTCGAGGTCTCAGAGGCAGCCGATCCACGTACCAGTTTCTTCATTCCGTCGGCTGAGGACAAGGACAGCAGCAAGAACGGAGTAGCTCAGTACGAGATCGTTCCAGCCACGGACAAGTTCGAGCTCCTGCTGCGTAGTCGACCGGATGGGTCACTCCAGGTGCGCCTGGCGCTCAAGGAACGCCTGGACCGCGAAACGATCGACTTCTACCGCTTCGAGGTACATGCCTTGGACGGCGGATATCCAACGAGAACTGGATCGATCGAGGTCCTAATCGAGGTCCTCGATGCCAACGATAACAGTCCGACGTTCGTCAGTTCGTCGTACGAGGCGAGGGTCCCGGAAGACACGGCGATAGGATCGGTCGTGTGGAAGGCCGAGGCGAGGGACAGGGACGTCGGCCTCAACGCAGTCATCGTCTACGACTTCACCCGGGAGACGCAGGCCGAAAGCGGACACCTGTTCGGAATCACCCCCGACTCCGGTCAAGTCTACACGAAGGCCGAACTGGACTTCGAGACGAAGGTGGCGCACCTGCTCTACGTGACTGCGGCCGACTGCGGTCCGGGTGAGAGTCTGTCGTCACAGGTGCTCGTCATCGTCAACGTCATCGACGTCAATGACAACGAACCGAGGATCCGCGTCAACACCGTCGGCAGCCAACGTCGATATGCAGAGGTCATCGAGGGCAGTGACCTGGGGTCATTCGTGGCCCACGTGACCGTCGAGGACCCGGATAGTGGCAGCAACGGTCGGTTCCACTGCACCATCGCAGACAGCCACCTGTTCGACCTCAAGCAGATGTACCCGACGGAGTTCAAGGTCGTCACCTTGGTCCCGTTCGACCGAGAGGTCAGGGAAACGTACGAGTTCAGCGTCACGTGTAGCGACAACGGGGTTCCAGCCCTGACCTCTGCGGTTCCCGTCAAGGTCATAGTCGTCGATCGAAACGACCACGCACCCCGCTTCAACAAGGCAGCCTTCGAAGCGACGATCGAAGAAAACAATCCAGTCGGAGTCACCCTGGCCAGGGTCAAGGCCACGGATCCGGATTCTGGACCCAATTCGGAGATTGTCTACCGGGTGGACGACTCTGTGGCCGGAATAGTTTCCGTCAATTCCAGTTCCGGAGTCGTAGAGGCAGTCGTATCCTTCGACCACGAACTCAGCTCAGAGTACCAATTCGAAGTGATAGCGTCGGACTGCGGGATCCCGCCAAAGATGGCGCAGGTCCACTTCCGACTGAAGGTCCTCGACGTCGATGACGAGGGTCCAGTGTTCCAGCGGAACCAGTACGTGTTCGTCGTGGAGGAAAATCAGCCAAGCGGAACCGAAGTTGGCATCGTCTCTGCCATCGATCGTGATCTGGCGCCGTTCAATCAGATCTCCTACGGACTCACTTCCGGGGACACGGATCGACAACTTCCGTTTCAGATCGACGCGCAAACAGGTAGCATAACAACGACGACGATCTTAGACTGCGAGCGGGAAAGCTCGTTCCACTTGATTGCCTCTGCCGTCTCCACGCTTCGCGGCGTCCCATCGACCGTCTCAGCAGCCGTCGAGATACAAGTGGCGGACGTCAACGACCACCTGCCCATCTTCGAGTTTCCCGCCGCCTCCTTGTCGTCTTTATCCTCCTCTTCCTCAACCGATGATGACGACGACAACAATGATGATGGCGACATCGTTATCCTAAACAGTCTCTCACCCGGCGACCTGGTCGTGCGGTTGAGGGCACGCGACCTGGATCGCGGCCAGGGTTCGAAGCTGAGCTTCGGTATTACGGCTGGGAACGACGCCAAGTTATTCATCGTCGATCCAGAAACGGGAGACCTGCGAGTCAACGGGGACCTGACGGGAGTGGACGGGGAGGAGATCCCCCTTCGGGTGACGGTCACCGACGGCGGTGAACCGTCGCTGTCTGACTCGAGGATTTTACGCATCGCCATCCGTAAGCAAACGCTGTCTGCTCAGGCAAGCCACATGTACCGGATTCTGGCCAGCGAGGACCTGGCTATCGTGCTGGCCGGGACGTTGGTGGCCATTCTGCTGGCCATCGGAATGGTCGTGGCCATCATCTGCTCCGTTCGCAAGCGCCGGAAGTTGAAAGGAGGGAAGGCTACGAGACAGAGCGTAGCACTCGATTTGAATCCAGGTCAACAAATCGGTCGGAGCGACTCGTGTAAGCCCGGGCGGAAACAGAATGGCCCTGAAGCACCCGTCAAAGACCCCGATGAGGAGAAGATTGACGTGAGTGATTTCTGATTGTCGTCTTTTCAGCTCATGGCAACTTCTTTAAGGATTGCTTTTGACTTTGGCAGTACCTCGCCATAACTGCATGTGTGTAATTGTGAGCACGTGTTAATCTATTTCCAATATAGCGCGGACACTGTATCGAGTTTCACGCCGAAGCGCATGATCAGAGGCGCTCCCAGGTCCCTACGTGGCGGCTTGAGATGGAATCAACCCGCAACCCTCCGGCCACAAGGCACCGAACATACCCCTACACCACCGCGCCCCGCATGTGTAATTGTTAACACAAATCTACAATATAGCGCCATTTGTAGAGAAGCTCATTGGAGGCGCTCAGTGGTAATGATAGCACATACAGATATGCCTTCATAATAACGTTTTAAGAGTCGTCAAGCCAAAGAAAAGAGACGGACGGACCCAAGTTATTATAATCGGGATGCTGGCCGAGAGCCGAGGCGTATTAAATGGTCGCAATTTTGATCAGAATTATTGTCCATAATCTTCGAGCCGAACACTTCGCTTTAAGTCCACTGTCGTAAGCGATGAACTGAAATGCCATGTCATGAACGCCGGTCGAGATTAATATGCTGTGGATTCTTTGAGTTTCACTTCACCTTCTGACGTCATTTCCGAATAAAAGAGAGGAAGAAACAAAACATAGCACATAGGTGATGTATTCGTAGTCTCTGGCCATTTATATGGCGTCTTTTAACAGCCATACAAGGGAGCTAAGCATGCCTATCTAAAAGATTTAAATACTTGCGACTTAAGATGGCTCACAAGTGTTTCCTGAGCTGTACGTGGAAGAACAGTTCGTATAATATGTCGTATGAAAGGATATTCTAGTAGGATTAACAGCCCTAAGCGTCTGTACTTTGTTTAACGGTCTACTTTAAGAGCTCTCCGATTGAAACGTCTTGTAAGCAGATGGAGATAATCCTGTAAGTTACGATTCCGCCCACGTCCATGGTTTGAAACCAGAGTCTCATTGTTGCTCAGTGTCTGAAAGCCAACCAGTTTAAAAAAAAAATGATTGTTCAGTCTCCCATCTGGACATAAATGAAGAAAAAAATGAACAGCTCTGCTGAAAGCTATAATTATTCATAGCATAGTAAAAAGACCCAAAGCCCTTATTTAAATTAATTCATTCACTGAGTTAATTAAATTCATTAATTATTTCGTCTATTCGTTTGTTAATTAATTATTTAATTCATTTCCTTCATAAATTTTTATAGCTTCTCCTCAGGACATCAGCCTAGAAGCGATAATACATGCGCGCACGATAGATACACTACACATACACTTGTCATGCGTGCATTATGAACGGGTGTACATGTAAGGATTATCTATCAAGACGTCTAGACAAGAGCGTATCGATCTGCCATCACCACGAAAGCTCAGCTGTCATTTTGCCGCCACATAGAATCCGCCAATTTAGAAATGATGGTCGGACATCGACCCACTGCAACCCCTCACCCCCACTCCCTCACCCACCCACCCAAACAACACTGGCCATTGATAAATAAGACATGCAAGCAAGCAACGATGATTGTTGCACTTCTTCCACTTCTACCCCACCTATCCCCCCTCTGCGCTGGAGCCCCCGGCGCCATTACGCCGCGAGTCAGCCGGTCACCGACTTCGTCTGGTGTCAGACCCGGGCCGGTCAATTAGCGGCGCGCGTGGTCCCTGGCATCGGTGGCCGCTGCGATGAGACTCAGGTGCCTGGCGAAAATTGCGTATATAATATAGGATTTACGTCACCACGAAGGGGCCATTATCCGTCGCTGGGAGATTGTGGCCTTTGCGGGTCGACCTCTAATTTTAAGCGGGCTGTAATTAGGTGTCCCTGAGTAATGGCCCTCGATAAACAAACGCCGGGTGCCCTGCGGCTTATGCCACTGTCTCTGACCCGGCTGACAACAGATCTAGGCATCGGTCTGGGAGGCAGAAGTCGGTTCAAGAGATGGGAGTAGGTCCGAGAGATTGGGGTCAGAGCCAGAGATAGGAGGCGGTCATAGAGTTTGCAGCAGGTACCGGAGATAGATGGTAATGTCAACCAGAGAGATATGAGTCAGCACCTAAGATAAGAATCATTCGCAGAGACTGTAATCGACCATGAAGTAGTTCCAAGAGATAGGAGTCAACCCGAGAGATAGGATTACGAGAGAATATTTGGAATCTGACCTAGATAAACCAGTCATCCCGCGATATATGAGCCATCGAGACAGAGGCAAGAGACGAACGGAGCCATCGAGACAGAGGCAAGAGACGAATGGAGCCATCGAAACAGAGGCAAGAGACGAATGGAGCCATCGAGACAAATGCATGAGACGAATGGAGCCATCGAGAGAAAGGCAAGAGACAAATGGAGCCATCGAGACAAAGGCAAGAGACGAATGGAGCCATCGAGACAGAGGCAAGAGACAAATGGAGCCATCGAGATAAATGCAAAAGACGAATGGAGCCATCGAGACAAAGGCAAGAGACGAATGGAGCCAACGAGACAGAGGCAAGAGACAAATGGAGCCATCGAGACAGAGGCAAGAGACGAATGGAGCCATCGAAACAGAGGCAAGAGACAAATGGAGCCATCGAGATAAATGCAAAAGACGAATGGAGCCACGTGAATTATATTAGTTGATCGAAGCGCTTCCGGAGGCCCCAGAGGTTTGTATTGCATTCAGGCTTCAGCGGTTGCATTCGATTAGAATTGGCAATTAGCTTCGAGTTTATGTACTTCGTTTTTCGATCTACTATGAAAACCGTTCAATTGAAACGTCAAGCAAGCAGAGGGAGGTAAGACTGTAGGCTAAGATTCAGTCTACGTTCAGGGTTCGAAACCAAAGTCCCAATGTTGTGTAATAGGAAGGGGTTTAAGGTAATGAGGACACTCTGGCACGAAGAGCAGAAGATCAGCACGGAAGCGGGATCGCTTCCCGCTACCCTCCCAAAAGTGGAGTTGACTCAGCATTTCATTCGCCAGATGGCGTTGGTAAAATGAGCAGTAGGACGTGATGGGCGCCTTGCATGGCTGCCAAACAGTTAAATTCGACTCCTTTAATAACTAGTGGTCATTCGCTTATACCTTGAATTGTAATCATACTGCGGTGTGTCAGTTTCAAATAATAAACGAAGACAATTATTATTATTAATGTCTGGCAGTCGACGAGTTTTCGCCAAAACTTAGTTCGTCAGTTTCCCAGCTGGACACAATAATTATCTAACATATCAAGGCGTGATCCCACAATCTATCAATTCAGACACAACGAGCTTACCTAATCTATCACTCGGTCGTAATTACAGAGGACAGTTTAGTGACAGCTTATGATTGCCAGGGATGTTGATATCGACCTTGCCTTACAATATCACAGAAAGAATTAACACGTTTACACTGTCTATACGTAGGAGAATGAAATGTATATAGCGGCGGAGATGGCGATTTAAGGTATCGTAAAGTGAGCCTCAAGTTATCCATGTATTTAGCGATATCTTGTGATTAACGGGGCCG
>JACEVL010000791.1:420000-422500 GCA_020284085.1 Aporrectodea caliginosa | reverse complement strand
TTATTCCTTTACGTCAATGCTACGTGCGCGTGGAAATGGATGTGAGAAAGGTAGAAATTTCCACCGAAACAATAGTGTTCCCTTCTGGTTTTACTCGTTGACACCCATAAACTAAACTATAACAAATAATATGAACTTCCGTTTTTGGTGATCAATAAAGCTTATGAATTGGAAAAAATTCGTCACGGGTGCATGTGCGCCTAACCGCGTTGACGAAAAATCAGTCGTGTGCATGGGCGAGGTGCTTGCAGAGGAAAATCAGCAGTATGTAGTATGCCATGGAAGTATATGTAGCTATACAAATAAACAGGATTTCACAGTAGATATACAAGATTTTATATAAAAAGTTTAGCTCATATATTACGGATATAAAAATCACTGAGTTATTCAGATATACGCCTGCTCCCTGGGACTTTTACTGACGCTTTCTTTGCTAAGCTTAAAACTGTACTTTTGGCCGTGCTGGAGTCGGGAGCGCCTCTGAGTAGTCTTCTGGAAGGGGCGCTATATAAATTTATGAATGAATGAATGAATGAATATATAAAAAGCTGACAATTATAGCTTACCAATATATGTCATTCGTGCACATGTGCCCTGCAGATATATATGCCACGCGGTTGAAGCCAAATGGAATTTCTTTCGTATATAACGGGATTTTATATCTTACGCTGCCGGAAACGCAAAGGATGACGGGTAGCGGAAGTAGAGAGCCGTTGACGGCGCATGCTCAGGTGGACGATAGCAGTTATACTTCCGTTTCTTACGCTAATCAGAGAAATACATATAGAGTGTTTATAGGTATACGACGTGTCAACCTACGCTATTAAACGAACGCAGATTACGCAGATATATGGCAAAAAATCAACACATGTATCGATAAATTGGTCTATATTCATATATATAAATATATAGAAAGCCAGGAAAATGTAAATGCACTGATGTGTATATATATATATACTGATATATATACTGATATATATGTATATAAATTATATAGATATGCCTACATATAAATATTATGTAGTCAGTTATAAGTTAATAAGAATGGTGCATTTATGTTATACAGCCCTATTTGTCATTCTGACTTTCCATGTCATATAGGCCTATATATATATATATATATATATATATATATATATATATATATATTATGTGGATCTAATACAAATGAATACAGTTATAAATACGATGAGCCTCGGATTCATATTCAGATGGCGTGTGGTAGTCGTACGAATTGAACCGGTCTCATGTTTACTTCCACGCGGTGCCTGCAGTCCTATCAACACACATGCCGGATTAAACGTCAACATACAGGATTATCTACAGCTGTAACCATAATCGAGATATATGATACATATATATATATATACACATATAACGAGATATATGTATGTATATATATGTATATATATGGCTGCATTTACTTACATCACCGAAGTTTATCTTCAATTGGGCGACTATTATTGTCACGCACGTTAACGGGTTTTTGATTTTGCGAGATGGAGTTATAGAATGGGCGGAGTGATATCTAATTTGCGATGTAATAAGGGAGGAATATCCGAGGTCATTGCGGTCATTGCAGGTGCGAGGCTGCGGTCATCCGGGCAATTCTTTGAATTCTGAACGCCATCTGGCGACTATTGTCGACGTCTGCAACGTGTAAACAACAGTTGAGCCTATTATGAGGAGCACCCAGACGAACTCCTCTGATCTCTGACCCCATTGACCTCTTAATGTCAGTTAATGACCTTTAGTGCGCAGTAGGCAGAGGTTTTGTTTTTAACGACGACGTCCATATAGTTAGAATCCATTTGGAATAAATCACCAATCTCATCTGAACTGCGAACATTTCTATAGCGCCTTCATCGTATCTCACACGAAGCATCAATCGATGGACGGTGATAGGAATAACAGGTTTCAAAATTCCAGGAATTGATTCTTCTTTTTCTTCCTCCTCTTCTTCCTTTCCTCTCTTCTCTTCTTCTTCTTTCTTCTTCTTTCTTCTTCTTTCTTCTTTCTTTATTCTAATTCTAATTCTAAATCTAATTATAAATCTAATTCTAATTCTAATTCGCATTCTAAGTCGCATTCTAATTCGTATTCTAATTCGCATTCTAATTCGCATTCTAATTCGCATTCTAAATCCATTCTTTGCATTCTTCAGTGTTCCGCTCTTTGGTCCAAGAATCAAACGAAGTCATTCATAATTGTGTACCATGGATTTCCTTAATTTCTTAATATTTTCGTCTGTTTCTTTTATGTTTGGTCATCTAATTTAATCGAATAACTCCTATAGCGATGCTTTATGATAAGGGCGCAATGGAAATCATAGATCAGATGACCATTACGGTATCTTTGGGCATTTTGGTTTTGCTCAGAGGAAAATCGTTTTCGAGTCACAAATGCTTCGAGGAACGTTTGTTTCTCGGTTCTGAGATTGCTGTTGGTGTGTTTGTGCTTCAGTCGGATGATCGCTGAACCTCAGAATACGTCTTTGAGG
>JACEVL010000791.1:280000-417500 GCA_020284085.1 Aporrectodea caliginosa | reverse complement strand
ATATATATATATATATATATGCATACATATATGCATATATATGCATATACATATACATATATATAGCACGCATCAATCTAAGACCAAATCTATATCCAGGTGTGTATACATATGTACTATACATTAAGTTCTACAGATGTATAGGCTCTTTGTGCACGTTGCTCACATAATATACGTCTGTATTATATGTATGCAAAAATATATGAGCTACACATCTGACCATGCATTGCAGCAACGCGGACTCCATAAAGGAAAGAGCAATGGTCTCTCTGCTGTCGGCATTATATCAATTATACGTGACCTTCTGATGCATGACCATATCTACCGTTCGAAGGGCAGGGAGCACTTCACCGTTGCCGAAGGGGACGGACGACTCTAGTATAGTATAGTAGGGTTCAGAGTCGACGGAAGGATGGATACGGGCGACTGGCGAATAAACCCCACGGATGAGCTGGGGATTCGGTTTAAAGATTTTTCCGACGGTCGGTCGTTTGTGATCCCCTTTGAAGGCACCGCATCAAAGAGACCGATAATAATCGTATTAAGGGTCAAAGTCTATCGCACGCTGCTACATATACATATATTATATATATATATATTATCGATTATATAATACATATAAATATACATAACGATACTATATATATATGTACATGTTATTGCGCATACATACGTCATATATTCATCTGCTTATATAACTCAATATCACTATATACGAACACACGAGTTGATATATAACTTATGCGTTTAGCAAACTTATCGTTGCTATAGGTCTATTGATATTATAGCATATTGGATAGAAGAGCCTATCCTGAGGCAGCCATCAGTGGCTTATCCCCCCTAAGCAACCGGGCTCAACCATCCAATATTCCATATTGCCGACTAGTTTTAGCTCATTTCTGATTAGGTAAAATATGTCTGTAATTCACAGATTTCGTCTGTTAAAATGTCAACTTCTATTTATGCGAAAATTTCTTTCATCAATCCACGTAGCTTCCATTTAGGCAAACAATAATTTCCAGCAATCCAGGTTCCATTTTAAATGACCATATATACAATGAATACCAATGCAAAATAATTAAAGCACCTAAAACGGAGGATTACCGGTTGTTCAGTGTTTAAGCATGTGAGTCAACGGGTGTGAATTAAGTAGATTAAAATTTCGCAATCGCTGAAATGCAACAAATTCATGCCTAATGTCGCACGATTAAGTGCGAGAACTTCATAGCACATTAAGTAGGCCTACAGTATGTTCAAAAATCGAGTGACTTAATCAGACGATGTCACCGGCATTGATGGGCACTAAACTAATTTTTAGTAGTTAAACTTAAACTGTTTTTCAACTAAAATAAAACAGTTTAACTAAAGTTGACGGTATCCGGACATTTCTCCCCGGATATTTCCCCCCGAACAGTAATTATAGTAGGTAACTCTACCATTGTCCATGATAACTGTCATAAATCCACTTCTATTGAAGTAAAGACCTTCTTTCATCAATCCAACATCTATTTAAGTAAAGAATTTCTGTCATCAATCCAATTTCTATTTCAGCATAGAATTTCTTTCATCAGTCCAACTTCTATTTATGCACAACATTTGTTTCATCAATCCAACTTCTATTTAAGGAAAAAATTTCTTTCATCAATCCAACTTCTGTTAAAGTAAGGAGTCATTTTCATCAGTCCAACTTCGGGGAAATGTCCGAGGTGGAAATGTCCGGGGGGAATTCCGGATACCTTACTAGACAGAAAATAATGAAGACAGTTGCCAATGCAAATGATGATGCATCATACAAAGCAATGCAGTGAACTTGAGTAATAAAACCAGTTACTCATGACAAGATAGTTGCGTATGTTGGTGCTGATTTGTTTTAAACTTTTTAATTAGGCTAATAACTAAAAATATTTAGTGAAATTTTGGTTTTAACTAAATTATCTTTCTCTAGTTAAACTTCATCTTTAACTAAAAAATTTAAGTCTAACTAAACGTTTTCAACATTTTAGTTAACTTTTGCCCATCACTGGACACCAGTTCACAGTAGGCCTAATTTATACAAGAAAAGTGTGTCTTTCACAGGACTATGAGTGAAGATTCTGTAACTTGTAGAAAGTTTGATAAAATTTGAAAACAAACACTTCCCCCCTGTTTTTCACTGGGCTCAACTTGCGCCCGCCTTGTATAGGGATAGAAGCCCCTGGCAGCCATGGGTATACATGTACGTGTTAACGACTTCATTTTCTTATCCACGGCATATGAGGGCGGGTGGCCAGTCCTCTCCCTCGCCTTCTCATCTTCCCACCGACAGTGTACGGTCAGTGTACTCATTAGAGCTGAGTTGGCTAGGGGTGGAACAGAAATCTCGAACCAAATTTCTGCCCTCGATATAATATTTATGCATTCTTATGCATTTTTATCATCATCATCATCATCGTTGTTGTTGCAATGTTGTTGCTGTTGCTGGCTGTTATTATTATTATTAATAATAATGGTATTATTATTATCATTATCATCGTCATCATCATCATCGTCAATTACCGGACTCGGACCTACACTATGTATCGATTTCTGGACAACCCCTCTGATACGACGCAGCGCTCGTGAAAAAGCTGGTGATCTACGCTTAGCTTCAGAGTAGCGCTTTAGAAATTTGGAGTTTTTAATTATTAAAATTTGGAACGAGCGCAGTCACACTGAAGTGCAGTTAGCGCCGGTCAATAAGCTGGTCTCCCTCATTTTGCTTTCGTGTAGCACTGACAAATTTCGAAGATTTACTTTACATTGACATTGGCCATCCGCCATGTGAAGAACAGGTAGACCTTCAGATATTTGAATGCTAGCGAGAAATGATGGGTCTTGAGCAAGGGTGCAAAAAACGATACTTTTCAAAATGAAAAGTTTTTTTAGATTTTCCTATTTCGGATCATGAAACTCATAAAAGGGCATAATACCGTTCAAATTAATCAGATGCAAATAAATGAAATTAACTAGAACAGTAGAACCGTAGAATGTCATAAAACGAAGTTAACAAAGACCATACAACAGTTGCCAAGAGAGTTGAAGAGACACAAATTTTGGAATTTATAATTTTTAAATTTGTAAAAAACCAAAAAACCAAAATTTGCGGTTTTTTTGTTTTGTTTAAAAAAAAACAAAAAAAAACAAACAAAAACAAACCTTTAACAGCCCTGGTCTTGAGGCGTTTCTTGACAGACGAAAGCAGCATATTTCTGTTTCTTTTCATGGTTATCTCTATCACATTCGTTTGTTTTTCCATGTACGAATGTATAACTCGCTTTTGTTGTTTCTACGGTCTGTATACAGCAGTAAACATTCTCACACGTCCACCTATTGATAAATAAAACACGCGTGTATTACGGAAAACAGACATATATACGATAACGAATGCGTCTTAGTTATCCAAGACACGCATACGATGCGAATGTTCTCGATGTAGACCTATAATGCGCTGGAGATACACTGATACCACATGCTGTATTATACACGGTGTCTAAAAATAAAGAAGTCTGTATAAATCACCATTACTAGAAAATTTTTCTAAAATGATTGCAAATGCATTGAAAACGAATTTCAATAAGCTACTTCAGCATTAACTTTCCCGCAGTGCATGACGGGAAAGGTGATAGTTCCCCATTCATAAACAAAGCGAAACATGGCGGATAGCTTAGACGAATCGTTCAATGTGGACGACTTTAATCGATGGAATGTAGTTGATTTGAAGAAATTTATAACAGAAAGATGTCACAAGACAACTTCATCGAGTTAAACATGAACTCGCGGCAAACAAATATTTTCTAATATTTGTGTCAAAGTAGATCATAGCAACATCGCTACCGGCACCATTCGGTTTGTTTACGAACGGTGACCTACGACCGGAAGTAAAAGTAAACTGGCTGCGCATGCGCACTGGTAATGCTGAACTAGCTTATAGGAGTCAAGAATATTTATCTAAATGAATGAATGACTGAAACTATAGTTTCTGTTTGAAGTATGTCTCCTTGGCTCAGACACAGCGCTTGCAGACGAATACTACATTGTCCACATTGTCCAGCTGACATCATGGGCTAGTAATCGCGATATAATACGACGAAATTTAAATTTTAAAGCGACCATTCATAAACTACAAAAATCATTATCAATGAATAAGTAAGGAATGACACTATTTTGTTCAAGTAAGATATTAGACACTTTTTCAAGTTATTCAACTTTGACAAGGATTCTTGCTTTGGACACAGTGTAAGCCTACATTCATTGTACGAACGGAAACCCTTCAAATACGCAGGCTGTCAAACACACATAATGTAGAGACACACTTAGAGAGGCGACCACGCATAGAAACATACAAACGCACGCATAAATGAAAGCATCCAGACACGCATATGCAACCAATAACGAAGTCAGCACCAATGCTGGCTGTTGTCAGCAATTTTGTTGTCAGCATCCGTCCAGAAAACGAACATGTTCATGTTTAATGCGCTTGGATACGTACATGTGAATATAGGTGCTTTCTTTATGTGATGAGTCTGTTCCGCATATGTGGAGATTGTATGGTCCTAAAGCCATAGAATGCTGTTCCAGCTTTGTACGAAGAATGTATACATCAAATGTGTACGGCATAATGTGCTGACCTACATGAGAAAAATATGCCATCGTGTATGCAGACCGCGTTTTGCTCGTCTATAGAACTACATCAATTCCAATTCTTGAATTATTGCCTTCTTTGAATTATTTCTTTTCTCTTCGTGCTTTCAGAGGGAGAGGGACACTGTGTCGATTTTTGTCAGAAGGCCGTCGTTCCCAGTTCTTAGATTTATGTCTCAGTTGCTAGATAAAGAATCTTGAAACTGTATGTATGTATGTATGTAAGTATGAGCACTTGTTACAGCGCCCTTTCAAGATTTCTACTCAGATTGCGCTCCCGACTACAATCGGACACTGAATCGGAGTTTCACGCCGAAGCGCATGAGCAATTGCGAGTGAAGGACTTGCCCAGGGTCCCTACGCGGCGGCTTGAGATGGATTCGAACCCGCAACCCTCCGGCTGCAAGGCACCGAACATACCCCTAATGAATATTCGAAGAGATGTTCAGTCCTTTCATTCGTACGTATAGTGTGTTTATCAAGTCATAAATATCCTTATCAGAACACTATCATTATTACAAACTTGCTCGTCTTGCACAAGTGCTGTGCACTAGGACTATTTGTGACGAGTTTGTCTATATCGTGGTAAGTTTGTCAACATCAATATTACAGGTCCTTTTATTGCACAACAATCGAAGGCTACTGGTGGCAAGTTTGTCAATATAATTATTGCTTGTCCTTCTATTGAACAGCATTCGAAGGCCTCGTTGATCGCACTCAGTTAAAGTATTTCTTGTACTTAGTGAACTTTCTCAATTGCAGTATTGTCAATGTGTAGTGGAATGCAAAAATTGCAATATTGCCGTGCTTCGTGTTTCACAGTAGTCGAAGGCCACAATTACAAGTCAATTACAAGTTAGTGCTAGTCCTTCGTGCCTCAGAACACTCGAAGACCAGATTTGTAATGTTTATTGTCCTTCGTATTGCAGGGCCGTCGAAGGCCAGATTTGTAATATTTATAGTCCTTCGTATTGCAGGGCCGTCGAAGGCCGGAGTTGTAATGTTTATTGTTCTTCGTACTGCAGGGCAGTTGAAGGCCAGAATTGTAATATTTATTGTTCTTCGTATTGCAGGGCAGTCGAAGGCCAGAATTGTAATGTTTATTGTCCTTCGTATTGCAGGGCCGTCGAAGGCCAGTCGTAGCCTTCGTCAAGCGTCCTCACCTACCTGAATCCTCCTGCCTCGACAACAACAACAGTGATTCTTCAACCAGCGACAGTGGCCGTGGACCGAGCAGCGAGGACGGCGACCCCCATGCGGTCATCGCTGCAGCCGCCAGTAGGCATCCCTGCATCCGAAGAGACACCAGGGCACCTGCTGCTGCCGTGTCAGATGCTGAGGCTGGTGTGGTGGAGATGCAGCTGATGATCGGCAGGGATGCTGACGAGATGGAAGGCAGCAGGGGTTGGACGCCGCGTGGAAGACAGTGCAGGAACAACTACGGTTCCGGGGAACAGTTGAGGCAGAACGAATGGAACAGACGACAGCAAAACACAGGTTGGACAAATCATCACCTGCAGCATTAATGGACATGTTTGGAAACTTATATAGCGCCTCTACAGAGCTCACTAATGCGCTACATATTTTTGGATAAATCCGGGCACCAATTTTAGCAGATTTGGTAACAAATCGATTAGCTAATCGATTAGACAAACAGCTAATTCTAATCGATTTGCTAAAAGATGTTGCTGATTCTAATTCTAGTCGATTAGCAAATTTTACTAGCTAATTCTAATTCCAATCGATTAGAATCGATTAGCGAATTGATTAGCTGTTTATCTAAGTTTGGCTAATTCTATTCGATTATCTACAAGCTAATTCTAATTCTAGTCTATTAGCAAATTTCAGTAGCTAATCGATTAGCAATGTAACTAATCGCGCACATCTCTGCAATTTAGCACCTTTGAAGAACTTACACAATGTGCTACATATTCTTGGATAAGTTTGGATAATAATAAAGCGGCCCTTAAGAGCAACGAGGGTGCTACATGTTTTCTGAGTTCCGTCAACCTTCTAAAAGTTAAAGTTACATTATTGTCTATTGTTTCAGATATAACTGTTAGGAATGCATATATCCGTGTTTTAAGTGGCAAGCACAAATTTTCTTACAAACGCCATAAACGATTGTTGTGCAACGACATCAGAGGAACATCACTTTCTCCAGAAGCCTCTGCTTTGCAATAATATGCCTAAAATGATTACCTTTAAAGAAAACTTCAAAGAGATCTCCATTGCTCAAGAGTCGTGTCTATTGGTGAAACACACTGTTGACTACTTTCAGCCAATTGTATTTTCATAAACACTGGCTTCTCTCTCGCGCGCAAAGCATCTGCGTCTAAGTATCAAAGTGGGACTTCAGCTGATAGTCGCTTCCAGTGAAAGCAATAATTATCAGATCCCTCCCCGATTTGGGATGTTATGCCGTTGTCTATAGCGACTTGTTATGTTGAACCTGCTTATCAGCCGAATATCATTACAGAGGGTCGGAGTAATTAATTGTAGACTAATCTGTTTCGTTTTGCAATCCATCATATATAGCCTACGCTGTCTCTCTGACTGAAGTGCTGATCGTCTGAATGTTGTTGACCTGATTGATGCTTGGTTTTAGTGCATCATCGGCTGATTAATTGTGGTTTAGACATAGGAACAATAGAAGTCACTACATTATCATCACCATCACCGTCATCCATCATCATCATCATCATCATCATCATCATCATCATCATCACCACCACCACCACCACCACCACCACCACCACCACCATCATCATCATCATCATCATCATCATCATCATCATCATCATCATCATCATCATCATCATCATCATCATCATCATCATCACCATCATCATCATCATCATCATCATCATCATCATCATCATCATCATCATCATCATCATCATCATCATCATCATCATCATCATCATCATCATCATCATCACCATCATCACCATCACCATCATCATCATCATCATCATCATCATCATCATCATCATCATCATCATCATCATCATCATCATCATCATCATCATCATCATCATCATCATCAATTCCGTGTGTGGACATCTTCTGTTCAGCCCTGTTCTCTATGCAGTAGGCCTATGAATTATACTAATTATTTATGCATTGACCCAGTCGAACAACACAACCCGCGTCCAAGGCTAACATTATTATTATCGGCTTCTGCTAAAATACCATCTCCATGGCAACTGTCAATCAACAAAGCAGCCAATGACAGAACATCATGCCATATTCCTTATAAATCTATTTTCGACAGCAAGCGAAAATACGCCAAAGCAGTGATGGAGCATTGTCTTCACTCTTCAACAATTTTCACACGAGCCATCTTCCCACAGAAATAGTTTCCCCGACAGATGTCACCATTCGTGACTTTTCTAGAGCACGCTGAACCCGGCGCCGCCGCGGATGATGCATTGGTTTTTATATAGCGCCGGTCGTCAGCAGTGAATCATTTTCTGATCGATACAAGGGAGCAAATCACTGTCTTAACCGGGCGAGATGACGAATGGCGGACGGTTCAACGGGCAACCGGCGTCACCGACGTTTATTTCATAATTTAACACGAACAACATTCTCCGAAGATCCATCCATATAACGTCCTACGACCCTGCTGCTTCTCAGCGTACCGACCCCCGGGCGGTCTCGCCTTTCCTCGCCCTAGTCTCTTACGATGCCGTCAGGTAAGACGCATCGGGTTTAGTAAGGTTTTGTTCGTCGGTGTTACGATGTATGTATGTATGTATGTATGTATGTGCCTATGTCTTACTCTCTCTCTTTCTCTGTCTCTGTAGTTATGTATGGGTGTATGTGTCTCTCGCTGTATGTATGTATATATATGTCTCATCTATGTATGTCTGCAAATGTGTTATGCATGTATGTTTGTATGCATATATGTATGTATGTATGTATGTATGTATGTATGTATGTATGTATGTATGTATGTATGTATGTCTGTCTGTCTGTCTGTATGTATGTCTGTCTCTCTCTGTATGTATGTATATATGTATGTATGTATGTGTGTATGTATGTATGCATGTATGTATGTATGTATGTGTGCATGTATGTTTGTATGCATGTATGTATGTATGTATGTATGTATGTATGTATGTAATATGTATGCATGCATGTATGTATGTATGTATGTAAAGATGTATGCATGCATGTGTGACACCCATCTGACTGCCAAAGGCACAGCGTTCCGTGCATCACCCGAGTGACCCGACACCCATCAAAGAGCTAACCCAGCTGCAGGATCTTAACAGCACCTGCCAACATTGTAACAAACATGCATGCATATGTCCCTACATGCATACATACTGAATCTTATGGGACCCGGTGTCTTTATCTGTCAGCGTTTCTTCGTGACTGTTCCTCGTCCCGTACTACGATTCGTTACATTGGCGTTAATCACAGACGTCTTGCGTACCCTCCGTCTTCCCCTCTGGGTCTCGGCGAGGGGGACGGACCTCTTGCATAAGGACACTCCTCAACAGGGATTAATCCGGTGTGGTGCCAGGTCAGTGATGAGGCGAAAACGGTTCCTTCTTCGAGAATTTTAAAATGTCGTGTTGAATGAGGCAGGCCAAAGTTTTATTGGAAACAATTTGTGTATACGTGGAATAGCACATGTGATAGCTAGTGTCTTTCTTATTCTCTCTTGTTTGAACCTGACCTAAGCAGAATATTCATCATCCTAGGTCTCCCAAATCAAATTAAACAAAAATCCCCGACCCTTCCATACACGTACCAACCAACTCTTCACCTCTCACTCTAACCTCCGGCTTACCTAGCTGTGCGCTATCTTCATCTATTCGTTTTATTGAGAAAAATAATCTGACAAAAACGCAGAAATGCTAACATGAGTGATAATGGATAATAAAAGATAATTAGAAAATTTTAAAATAAACTAGTAAATATTTTAAAATATTTTTAAATATTTTGGCATTACCTTCGACCCACTTCAATCCTTCGCTAATCACATATGCATGCATGCATATATACATGAATACATATATATATATATATATACATCGTCAATCTTTGCAGCTCCTCTGCCATCATCTCGCTGATCTTCTGGCATTGGACCGGAATTGGACCTGCCCTTGGTAGGCCTATCTAGCCTATGGACAACCACTCTGATACGACGCAGCGCTCGTGAATAAGTTGGTGCCCTGCGCAAGCTTTTAAGTATACTCATTCACAATTATTTTTGTCCCGAAACCAATAATGTACCACAGGTCTGCGTGCTCTACGGATGCTCGCTGCTCCGATAACCTCCGAATCAATTATTAAAGACGGCGTCGACATCGCATTCGGACTTCTCGCACTTCATTGGTTCTCGGGTCTGCAGTTGACGTTGTTCGGAATTACTTCTTTTTTCGGCGTTGTTCAATCCTGCAGGATGACCAGTAACATGCTTGTCTGGGAGGGTCAATTCCTTCTCGAAAACATAGTCGAACAACTCCGCAAATTTTTCTCAGTTTGTTCATTTGGGTGGATTGACTGTTAATTGTTTCCAAAATAATGTGCATGCAGTTTGGGCATGACATTTGACCACATGTATGGCTTTTTCTGACCATGTCAGAGCCGTTTGCAAATCAGTTCACTGTCACAGGATATTCGTAGATTCATCGCTCAAACGTCTCCAAATGTCATAGTTTTACCAGCAAATACTTTGGCTTTTGCCGACTTGAATACTACAACATAACTGAAATGGCAAATGGAGATTTGAACAAACTAAAAGGTTACAAATTATCTGGTGAAATCCACAGCAAAACGCGTTGTAACAACGCATAAACCTCATATGCCAACATCGCTTTCACTAAACTGGTTGCCCGTAAAACAATGAATTCCGTTTAAAATGTGTTCCGCAAAGGTATTAAACATAAATCAGCCAATCTATCAGATCTTGCTCACCCCATAACAGTAATTAATTTCAGCCAATAAGCGGATACCTTGACCATGTGTTGGGCTCGCGGCGTTCTTGTTGAACAATCCAAAGCTGTGTAATTAATTAATATCAGTTCATTTCTATGCTTTCTCTCAGTTCCATGTTAAGAATCAACGGCCTCAGCTTATTAATCAACTGTAGCTCAACGTCTGTTTTCTCTGACTTCGGATTTAGAACAGGCTTCTTCTCGAACTGATCATGATTTTGATTACGATGTAACCGGAAGAAACCACCTCTTGATACGTCATGCATATTATTGCATAAGTATAACGGCGCTATAGAAATCATCAGACTATATATAGCTAGAGGGACTTCTCTTTTTCTTAGTCTTGCTTCCAGTGTGAGAATTGTCGGGGGTTCACCCTAGCAGACTTGTATACGAGACATCAAACGTCGAGACCGAGACCGAGACAGTGAGGTCAGAGACTGTCGCGGTGGGGTGAGGTCCGAGACTGAGACCGAGACGAGACACAAGATCCGAGACAGTTCAAGACAGTCCAAGCCGAGTGAAATGCACATTGGACCAAAATCCCGAAACAAATTTCCTCACAAGTTTTGAAGTCTAGTACCAAGGAGAAGTCACTGAAATCAGCCGATCTCCTGAATAGTATAAACTATAGAAAATTAAATATTTCAGCCATCCTGAAATCTTCCAAATAAATCTAGATTTTGAACCAACAACATTCTGTATATTAGCGACATACGTGTAAGTCATATCACTCACCTTGAGAAACTACATGTAGATGTTGTTCCAAGCGTTTCGCTTATGTTGGCTGTACACCGGCGGCAAACGGCAAGCCATTTATTTCGTTTTTCATTGATTTAAAATTGCGTGAATGCAAATTTCACTATTCCAGGTTCTTTATGAGATATTTTAAGATAAGATATTTGCATTGATAGAAATTAGAAAATTGAAATAAAGTAATAAAGTACAAGCTTAAAACTGCTCCTTTCAACATCTTTTAATACCAGAAACACCGCTTTTTCTAAACTTCCCGTTTGTTTAGCACTTCCAATTAACTAGTTATACGTTCGGCACAGGACAATTTCATAGTGTCAGAAGTTCAGAACTAAAGATAGCTATAGTTTGCGTGAGAACTAAGGAGACCGTTTCAACAAGACAACAAGACTTTCGCTTCGAGACAGTTTCCAAAAAGTAAAGAAATGACCTCGAGACCGATGCATCAAAAAACCTATCTCGAGACGTGACAATCTAAGTCTGCCCCTAGTCTTTCTTAGTACTCCATTGTTTGGTGGATCAAAGTCACTCCAACTCCACGTGGATCTAAGTCTGACCCTCCAGTCTTTTTCCTACAATTCTCGTACTGCTCGCTTCAGTTCGTTACATAATTCGTTTTTATTCCTGTGCTTGTTTACGACGCAGACGTCATATCCGGTCCGTCGTTGACCTCGAGTTCAGCATCAGCAGCCATTCCGGAAGTGGAAACCTTTCACCCGTCGTCAACAGACAACGACCTTCACCTTTCCGCCAGCGCAACCCCTAACGCCAATGTCCTTGAACTTTCCACATCGCACCCTCCGTTCGTTCGCTTCTCGCGGACCACTGACGTCTTGAAAGATAGGCTGACCGGATGCAACAGGCCAAACGACACAGACATATTGAAAGATAGACTGTCGCTGCGTAGCAATCTCAGCGCCCCCTACCGACGCGACAACAACTTCTACATTCGCATGGCGCGCGGATTCGGAAACTCTCCGGCTCTTCCTTCCGGTTTCGTCACTTCCGTTCAGACCCTGGAGAGCGGAGTCCGGCGTGGACTGAGGATCGACAGAAAGGGATTCGTCAAGGCGTTCGGATTCCGTCGCTATCCAACGGTCCTACCGGATCTGGATCCGGAATTGGGCAGGCGTCCGCGGCGCAGTTTCGACCTAGATGCGGAGCAACAGGATGTCTTTCCGGATCTGGTTCCGGTGGCGAGATCCATGCTGCCGACGAGAAGTCAGTCAACCAGTTCACTCCAGGACATGG
Organism: Aporrectodea caliginosa; assembly: GCA_020284085.1. Taxonomy (NCBI): domain Eukaryota; kingdom Metazoa; phylum Annelida; class Clitellata; order Crassiclitellata; family Lumbricidae; genus Aporrectodea; species Aporrectodea caliginosa. The sequence continues at coordinate 404,880 of JACEVL010000791.1, read as the reverse complement.
AAAACGGAAACGCCGTCGACACGCCACCTAGCGACAACGTGGTGAGGACGTACGAAGAGGCCATCCGAAAGCTCCTCTCTTATCCTCCTCCCTCCTCTTCCTCTCCTCCTTTTCCTTTTCCTCCTTCTGTTCCACCCGTCAGCTGTGGAGAAGCGATACCGCAATTCGCTGTGACTAGCGACATCTTCTGCCGAACTACGGCGACGGAGAAGCGGAAGATGACGTCACCGGAAGATCCGCTGGCCGCATACGACGCAATGGACACCACGGCTGTATAGCCAGAGGGTTGAGGGAGGAGTTAGGAGAAGGATAGGGAATTAATGAAGATGAGCAATGGGAGGATTCGCAGGAAGAGGAGAAGGAGGAGGAGAAGGAGAGGAGGAGAGGAGAGTGGATGAGAGGAGGAAGATCAAGAAGAGATGGAGGATTAGCCGGAAGAGGAGGAGGAGAGGAAAGAAGACGTGAAAGAGAGGTCGAAGAGGAAGAGTGGAGAGAGACAGACAGACAGACAGACAGACAGACTGAGATAATGAGAGAGAGGGAGGGAGGTCGAGAGGGTGACGGAGAGGAAGGGATGGAGGGAGAGAGGGAGGTAGGGAGTGAGGGAGGAGGGAGAGGAGAGGGAGAGGGGGAAGAGAGAGAGAGAGAGAGGGGGGTGAAAAGTGGAGTAAAAGGGAAGAAGGAATGGTCGGTTCGCAGGAAGAGAAGGAAGAGAGGACGACAGAAAGAGAGGTGTGAAAGGAAGAAGGGAGCAAAGAAAGAAAAGAAAGAATAAGGGAGAGGAACAAGACATAGAAAGGAGAAAATGAAGAAGATAAAATAGAGGAACAGGAGAGCAGGAAGAGAAAAAAAGATGAAGTATAGGAGGAGAAAAGAGAGAGAGAGAGAGAGAGAAGAGAGAAGAGAGAGAGAGAGAGAGAGAGAGAGAGAGAGAGAGAGAGAGAGAGAGAAAAGAGAGAGAGAGAGAGAGAGAGAGAGAGAGAAGAGAGAGAGAGAGAGAGAGAGAGAGAGAGAGGAAAGAACAACAAGAGGAAGCCAACAGTACTAATGAAAAAGGACAAGGAGAGAGATAGTAGCAAAAAGAGGGATGGAAAGGTGCCAAGAGATGGGAAGAGAGAACGGAGAAGAATTTGAATAGAGTCAAGAAAACAAGAGAAAATGCATATCGTCGTCAAATTTTCTCATCTTATTGTCCTTTTTGAATATGAATAGAGTATCGATTAGAGTTTCAGTCAACGAATTCGAATGGATTATTATGAATATGAACTCAGTCTGAAGGTAAATATTATTATGAATTTTTATGCTGATTTAAATACGACTATGAGTATGAATATGAATATGATTACAGCTTAATACGTGAACGTGGATGTGGCACATTTGTTTTCATTGTAAACACGAACAGCGATAACAATAACAATATGAATATTAATATGAATAATATTGTGACTGCTGATTATGATATGAACATGAACACACATGTGCATTTGTGGGCGTCACCTTCTGTCTGTTAACTGGAAAGTGAATCGTCTGTATATTGATACAATGTAATGAAATACCGTACAATTATAATAATATCGCATTTCTGTTGCGCCACTAATATATCACCCTAGTAGTAGGTTACAATGTTTAACGACATCTTATGGCTGAGTCATTGACGTCTCCCTCATCCTTTACCCGGCTTGGGACTGGCATCCCCCGAAACGGAGTTGGCAGCGTTAGGTTATAGGCCCCCTATCTGTAAAAAGGTGATCCTCTCTTCGATGAACGTCTTCTAGAAGGTATGTTGTGCTTGGCACATTGTCTTGACAGCTGCTGCTGGTCCTTCCATCTGAAACTCTCTGCCTCGTGACTCTCACCTTATTCTTCAGTCTTAACTGAGAACTATTCCCTTTTAGTATCTCTATGGTTTTGAATATTTGTGACTTCCTTACATCTGTGGTGACAAACAAAAATGTTTATCTGACCTACTTGATGTTCAAGTTGTTGCGAAGGTTTAAAAAGAAGATCGGTTAAGCTTAGTACTCCGTGTCATGTGATAGTCAGCAGACTGGACCCATGCATGCAGTCTCAGCAGGAATTTTTCAGTTTTGAATGAAAGATCTGTCTTTAAATAGTTGCCATGCTTTGACTGGAGCTCGACAGTCGGTCGGGTGCTATAGAAGCACCAGATTGACGGAAGACGATAGTTAAATAAGGTCTTTAAGACGCCGACGTACATCCTGAAGGCAGTCATCAGAGTTCCTCAACCGATCGCAGAGAGAGAGATTTTCATACAGTTAATCCATAACATGCGGAAGGACAAACAAAATGTTACTATGCATTCGAATGTCTAATTTGACCATGAAAAGAGACAGAAAAGATTCTCCATGCCTGGCTTTAGGCTATCCCATACGCCTTTCTATGTGTGTGTGTGTGTGTGTGTGTGTGTGTGTGTGTGTGTGTGTGTGTGTCTTTCTGTCTGTTTATATATCTCTGTCTTGCTCCTTCATCAATCTCTTGGCTGTTTGGGCATGTTGGGTTCGTCGAACAACAATATGCTTGTGTGAATGTTTTCCATCAATATCTTGGTGCACTAGAAATTGACCCTCCATAATATGTATATAGGTTTTATTTCAGTGTATTTTAATGCACTGACGTAAGTACAATGAAGTGTACACTGTATTGTAATATCGTTATGTATGTATATATATACCTAACGATATATATATATATATATGTCTATATTATATGTATATATAGTAAATCAAACAGATAGAGTACCCATGTTGATACTTACAGGTGAACGGAGTGTACTCAATATCGGGAGTGCATGGTGCACGGTGTTCATTAGCAACTGGGGAAGAGTGGATTAAATGACGCAAAGGCGCTTCCTTCTAGGTTCTTAACAGGTAGGATGGACGATCGATAGACTATTGAATCCCGGTGACACTGGTCGCTAACTTGGCATTGCAAGAAGGTCCAGCAACCAAGATCCTTGTTTGTACCAAACTCGGTCCAAAAGCAATTAAAAGTCAAGCACTAGAGATTACATTATATGTGTATGCATGTGTGTATGTATGTATGTATGTATGTATGTATGTATGTATGTATGTATGTATGTATGTATGTATGTATGTATATGTATGTATGTATGTATGTATGTATGTTTGTATGTATATAACTATGTCTAACAGTTGCAATTAACTAGAATGTTAAACTGCATCAAGAGTAGTTCATAAGTAGTTCTAGAGAACGCTATCTTGACTGTGAATATTTCCAACTGTGCAGTGTATTTTCATGGGCATCATTGCAGTGACTGTGGATTAGACTTTACTGGATTAGATTAGGCTATACACAAGATAGATTAGAGAGGACTGCATTGCTTTATATTGGACTTTGGATTTAACTGCAATAGGTTAGACGAGATTAATAGCCCTGTATTATAACTGAAATCATGTTGAAAATCGATTAAAGAAACTTAAAATACTACAAAAGCAATTCAATAACACTGAAAAATCGATATGCAAATCTGTATTTTGATATGAATTAAAACACATACGCATTTCCTGATAAACGCAGACCTAAATCGATTTTCTAAAAACCTCAAAAGCAGTTTTAGCAAATCAAACTACACCACTACAATCCTGTTCATGTTTCGATTGGTAGTTTTCGCTTAGGAAGAACATAAATGAAGCCTAATAAGCTAGACAAACAATCAATACATACGATAAAATAAATGAAGATCTAAGCAATGTCCACGCATGATTCGTGGCAAAACAACGGTGATCTTTTTCAAAAGAGCTTTACAAATGTTCAGTAATGTATATGAATACATTACATGAAGCATAATATTTTTGCTGAAATGCAGACAAAATGACCGAAATTCTAATACATCGCCTATTCTTTTTTTATAGAATTAAATTCTCATTTTGCATCTGATTCGACATCGCATTACCAATATTTGCCTCTAATTCAAGTTTACAGCTGGCAAGTTTATCTCACAGCATCATCATCATCATCGTTCTTGTTGCTGTAATTATTATTTTCCATCAAGATTTAAAAACTTAAACTAGGAGCAAATGGTTCAAGTCTGGAAAATCAAACCTCGTCATCATATGTGTCCAGAAAGGTGCCTCAAATGAGACAACGTTATAGCACTGGACAGGAAGAGAGGCTTTAGTTTATTATTATTATTTCTCTTATTATTATTCTAATCAGTATCACCAGTATCATTTCGATTTAAAACTAAAATCAACTACTCATCATAATTACGCCGATCATGTCGGAAATGCTATACAGTTCACTTAAAACACACTTCTACGGTGCCCCTTATTACCCAGAGCTGTGCATGATAGGCTTACGTTTTACATACATGTAATTCTAGCAGAAGCACAGGGTTTAAAAGTGCAACCCGCGATTTTGATTCATTCATTCAGAGCACTTATATAGCGCCTCAAGAATTTACATAGCGCCTCTTCCAGGTATCTATTGATAGGCGCTCCTATCTCAACGACCCGATATGCTGGTATAGTTTTACCAGATGATAACAGCAGACAACGCCTATAGAAGGTGGCAGGGTCGATATATATCGAATGCTGGTAGGCTACTGAAGCTGAACGATGTATCCAAGTGGAAAGAAAGAGCGCGAAGATCCAGGTGATGCAATCCCACGCATGCAGTAGACAAAAGATTCAGGACACCTATGCGTCTCAGAATTACAAGTGGTCTCAGATTACATATTAATTAGAAACACACGCACCCACATACTATATGTTAATAATTATATGTTTAGAATTAAGAATTAAATGGGGGGGGCCCGTGGCGCATTGGATAACATCTGGCACAGAGACCGAGAGGTACCGAGTTCGAGCCCCCGTTGGGCGGATATGCTTTGTTGGCTGCTATTAGCGCCGTTGTATTGCAGGCTGTCTGTTCTGTTAGTAGTTAAGATTTAAATTGCATAACATGTAAATGTACAGCGCAGTGCGTTTGTTAGGCGCTTATTAAAGAAAAGATATTATTATTATTATTATTATTATTATTATTATTATTATTATTATTAATTTATATGCATATAATATATGAAATACTAGGTTATCTTAATGACCTTGAAAAGTACAATTATATGATGACTGTTTTTTGTTAGCATACCTAGCGATATTATCAGCATCATCATCATTATCCCCTTTCCCATGATCATTATAGTATAACTATATTATCATTAACACTATTGTCATAATTACTTATGCTTCTAAGGCTTACATAATTATTATGTTGGCACGAGACTAACGTCAGGCTACTGGTCATAGCGCAATACTGATCTGTTCGATAAAAACCCAAGAGATTGAACAGAAGGCTGAGCTACAAAAAGAGCGGTCTAACGACAACAGAGTCGAGCCTGTCACGGCTACAGAAAAGTGTACACACATAATCGTCTTGTAACGATGCAGCCTTCCCTAAGGGAAGATCTAAAAAATTAATGAAGGCTTAGAGTCCTCCTCCTCCTCCCGTCGAGGCAATCTCGGCTTAATGAATGCGTGCAGTCTTCCTTCGGGAAGATCTCAAATTAATGAATACTTACAGTCTTCCCTTCTCGGAAGACCTCAAAAAGCAGTGAAAGCGGGCAGCCTTGTCTGCCCTCGTGGGGAAGATCTCAGAAACCAATGAAAGCGTCAATTCTTCCCGTCGGGAAGAGCTAAAATATTAATGCAGCTCTTCCCCAAGCGGAAGATTCTTAAAACTATAGCTTGCAGTCTTACAAGTAAGCTTATGTAACCTAACAGTTTTGTCCTTGTTATGTATACTGTAAGTAAACAGTAACTCTCCTTATTCCATAATGGAAAGTATGAGGGTCGTCACTTTCCTCTCCTTATTAATGTGGCGATCTAAAATTCACAATTTCTGCGGCATACTTCTATTGGGGCCGGAAAATTCTAATGTTAAGTACATACTCAACTCAGTCTCAATATTTTGCATCACTGATTTTGTTTATGCGTCACCGATTGCATTTTATTGAGTGTCTTTGAGAGTTGGTTCCAAAGACTTAACAATCTGGATCCGAAGAAATGCGAAATTTAAGATTGCAGTTGCAACTGTAGGCTTTACATGTTTAGCTTTTGGACACTAAAGAAATCCACTAATTAAGACTACTATTATTCTCGATGAAATCGAAGGATAAGTCTGTGTAGCTTTAAAATGTTTAAACGAGGCCGTAGCCTATTATAAGCGTCTAGCATCCTTCCTCTTTTTCTGACCTTCAGGAACAAAAACGTTCTACATATTGAGAAAGCATTTAGAGTTCTGCAGATAGCATTTTCCAAAACCAGACCGAAAGAGATTAAATGGTAAACTGTATCTGGAGATTGTTACAGCGAAACACTTCTGTAGCAATCAACTATGATTCCCTTCACCGATTAGTTTCTGTTTGTGGTCTCCCTACATCCGATCATTTGCTGCATACGCTGCTAGACGCAACCGGATCATTGGCTGCACACGGTATTTAGACAGCTCAGATTCTAGGATCTAGATTGTTTCTGTAGTCCTGTGTCTCTGGGACAACCATTCTGGTTTGACGCAGCGCTCGCCATTAAGTCGTTGCCCTGCTCTTCGCTTCAAGTAAATTTTGAGTTACCGATTACGATTTATAATTACGATATAGAGCGTCCGTCCCAAAACGGTGCTAAATAATGTACCCGGTTACATCATACGAAGGATAAAATAATCACACATAAGGATCCTAGCTCAATCGACTTCAAGGGCGAGTACAGAGGAGCACACCAGCCGGCCTGCCCCAGACTCAGATGGAGCCGTGGCAGGCGAAGGAAGGCCTGCCAGGAATCGCCCTTGTTGCAGAGGAGCTGTTACGTTACCCTAAGCGAACACGTTTGGTGGAAGCTAAACTCTTAAAACTACATCGGTCTCGTCTTCGGAATCCACTAAGAACACACGCAGGGAACATACAGGGTCACCTCTAATCATTGTAAAGCTTTGCACACACACATTTCCAAACCACACAGTATATTGCTAAACGATCCAGATTCTTTGTTGATTGACCATTGATCATCCGACAACAGAGAAGTTACGTTCTGCAATTAAAAACACACACACACAGGATAAGCATTGAAGCGATCATCAATCATTGAATCGGAATTTATGTAGCGCCCTTCATGCATTATGGTAATGGCGCTATATAAGTAATCAGTTCATTGCAGATAAGCCAGTGCCAATTTCTCTAATAGGATAATGACCATGAGCATTGAGCAAGTCCTTCACCCACAATATAGACCCGTTATCATAAAGCGCAAGACTTCAGTCGAAGGTCGCTTAATTGAAATCTCAATCAAATATCATAATCGTAATCGTAATCGTAATCGTATTTATATAAAAACATCATAGTTCATTATCATCATAATCATAGTTCATTGAAGAAGCCAGTTTGAATTCTGGTAGATCAGATAAACCAGAAGCCAGGATACGGTGGCTAAGAAAGTCGAAAGAGACGAGTGTTAGGCTTAGACATAAACGACACAAAAGAATAGAACTGAACTGGGCTGCAGCGAGTTTCAAAGCCTTAAACCAGCCACAGAACCTAACAGTGTTTCGGTGCGAGACACAGCCCGTGTCACAAAATAGAGTATTCCCCATATATGAGTATCCCTTGAGTGAAATGGAGTATTCGTGATACCGGAGTCAAAGAGTCACAATAATTATTATTGAACGTCGCCCGTTGATGCTGAACCATTAGATAGTGACGCTCAATAAATAATGCAGAAAAAAAAATAATAATGATGTCAGCGCCGTTACTAAACACAAGGCCAAATCCGGAAGAATTATTCGATCTTCGACACAGAGTTGTCATTAGATTGGTTTGGGCGATGGTTACCTTCTAGGAGAAGGTAATAAAATATCGAAAAATAAAAATATGTGGTCTCAACATAAAAATATTAAGGTCAGTAAAAATTACCGCTGACGAAAGTTCTGTCAGAAATTTTGAAATGCAAAATGGTAGGCCCGCTGAAATATCCTGCAGTGACTAAAGTTCGCTAAAATATATTGATTTACGTTGTGCGTTTAAATTGGTTGCGTCGAGCATCTGATCCAAAAGAAGCCATAAAACAGCATAGAATAGTAGCATTGAATATAACTGAATACTGGCACTGAATAATAACAATAAGTATAATTTAACACTAGCACTGAATAGCAGTATATGTGCAGACACTTAGTCCAGTTCTATTTAAGTACCTAATGAGAGCGCTCCCTACGACTAAGTGATTCAGTGAGCTTAAAGTTAATTAAGATTAAAACGTGCAGCGGTATTGAAAAATAGCATTAAATAGCATGAGTACTAGCAATTAATGACAGTAAATAGCAGCATTGAATAATAGTATTGAATAGCATTGAGTACGGTACTAGCAATGATTAGCATTGAATAACAGGTTTGAATAATAGCTTCGAATAGCACAGAATTGCAGATGACCGCTGCGCTGAGTTGACTAGATGACGCACCTGCCAAATGTAATTCCTTTGAATTTGTTGTCAGTGGTGGTCGTTGGTGCTGCTTCTAGATTCTGAGGACCCTCGTGATTTCGCGGGTGACCGACATGGATCGTCTGCTTCCTGGGACCCCCAATGACCCCCCGCCGACGACGACCTGCAGGGACCGACTGCTGGCTCCCTGAACAGACTCCGAATGACTCTCATACTCGTGCAACATCTGATTCGCCTTGCGGTATCGGTTCATTGTAATGGCAACCACTTCCTCCTGCATTCACCCAACACATAGCAACTATAGTATAACATGGCAGAGTATCCTATAAGATAGCGTAGCAGAGCAACGTATAGCATAGGAGAGTATAAAATACGTAGAATAGCAACGACTAGTGTAGCATAGCAGTGTGGCGTATAAGATATCATAGCATAGCAACATATAGCATAACACAGCATAACATACTGTACCATACGAATAGCATGGCATAGGTTTAGCATAGCATAGCATATCATAGCATACATACCATACGAATAGCATAGTTTAGTATAGCATGGCATCAAATCATACCATACCACACGGACAGCATAGTTTAGTATAGCATCACATAATAGCATACCACACGGATAGAATAGCATAGTATAGCATAGCATCGATAGCATACCATACGATAGCACAGCATTGTTTAGCATAGCATGACATCCCGACTAGCACACCATACGAATAGCATAACTATGCTTAGCATGCTAAGCATAGTTTAGCATAGCAGCAAAGCATAGCATACCATACGAATAGCAAATCATACGAACAACATTGCATAGGATAGCTACCGCTTCTGAGAGCTGTCGAGTGGTGGTCTTCAGTTTGGCCTGAAGAGCATTGATCTGGTCGCAGAGTTCTTTGATGGTACGATTAGCATCTTCCACCTGACTCCTCTGCTCCTGCATCAGGCGCTGCAGCTTCCGGTTCTCAGCCACAGCATCCCGACCTCTTCTCTGCTCTGCATCCAGCTCTGCTTCCACTTCATGCAGCTGAAGCAGTTAACAAAGTCAATCTAATCTAATCTTAGAACTTCTAAAGCGCCATTCTAATAATAATAATGCACTATGGCTCACTTTAGATGGACACCCAAAGTAGGTTTACAAAGGGAGGGGAATCTGTGGGTCGCAACAGCAACTGATTGCTGATTATGGAAATGCTAAATGATGTGATGCTAATGTAAATGTGATGCTAATGTAAATGTAAATGTCAGGAAGACATATCAATTGTGCTACTGATGAAATGTTACGTAACAGCAATCACATTGCATTACAGAGCATTACATTAGCATCGGTATTAGCATTATGATCTATATAATACATTTGCATTCATCCACGTCACATTAATGAATGTCACACTGCATCACATCACATTTACATTAGCATCATCACATCAGATCATTTAGCATCTACAATACATTTACATTTTATTAAAAGTAACTTGTAATTGTAATCATATAGAGTAATTCATATAGCGCCTCTTCAAGGAGACTCGTCAGAATTACACAACATGACAAAAACTATAATAACATTACATTAAACTATTTTACAAATGCATCACATCACAGTACAAATTAAGAAAAGTGTACTGTTGAATCGATAGAAGCATGCTATAAATTATCCATAATACCCTGGCCTGTAGTTTGGCAACGATTCGTTTTCCCTCCCTCTGACCGAAGGCCTCGGCCTCCTGCAGTCGACCGACAACCTCCCTCATCTCCACCTCGAGGCGCTGTCTCTGTTCGTCCGCCCGTCTCGCCTGCTCCGTCTCCTGCGTCAGTCCCTCCGTCAAGCGGTTCACCTCCGCCTGCAGACGGTCCGCGCGGTCCTCGGCCTCCCGTCGGCCGCGACCGGCTTCGTCCAGGTCGGCCAGGAGCCGAGCAACGTCCGTCTCCACCCGTCGGCGCTCGGCCGAGAGGTTCGTCACCGAGACGGTCAGTTCGCCGATGCGAATGGACGCCTCGGATAACTCGGCCTCGGTCGATTTGCGAGCTCTCTCCGCCTGAAACCGATTCAGTCATTCATCAGCTGTGTTTGTTTTTGTTCCTTTGTGGTGATTTGTTTGGTCATGCAATAACCCCATCCCAATCCACCTACCTATCCGTCGTACCTTTCATCTATCAGTCAATTAGCACATCCACACATCAGTCCTTTTATCCACCCTACCCAACCATCATTCCACACGCACATTCAAAATATCCATTCATTCACCCAACCACCTAATCAAATAATTACGTGTATGCCGTACGTCGTATATGACAGCTAAATTTGTATAGCGCACGGCAGAGTGTAAAAGTGTGAAACTGAGTCAAGTATAGTCTGTGTGCCCAATAAACCGAATCGAAACTCTCTCTTGCTACCTGTAGCTGTCCGTCTATGGTTGAATCTCTGCAGAGGTCTCCTTATATTGTTATATTTGTAAGCTGCGCGCCCGCCCGTCCGTCCATCTGGCAGAAAAGAAGTTGTAATAGTGACCCATCAGCGAGTCAGTGAGTCAGTTATTGAGTCAGACAGCTAGTGAGTCAGTCAGTGAGCCAGTCAATCAGTCAGTGAGTCAATTGTCAGTGAGGCAGTGAGTGAGTCAGTGAGTGAGTCATTCAGCTCTTTTAGAGAAACTACAAAACAGTTACTACATTACGCTACTAATCGCTGTAGTATTTAGTTTTGCTCCCACGACTTGGCTTATCTGGACTGTGAAAGAAATCCGGATATTACGATTACGATTACCATACAGCAGATGGCTCCTCACCGAATCGACACGGGCGCGAACGTCTTCGAACTCCTTCTGAATCTGGGCTCGTTTCCTTTCTATCAGGACGACGGCCTGTTTAGCATCTTCTGCGCCTCTTCTCTCGGCCTCTAACGCCAGCTCCAGATCCTGCAAGGCACCAGATCAGGCAGCATCATATATCGTGGCCTAGCGAATGCCATGGCCAATCTACTCGAAATGACAGCATAACAAATTGAATTGTATTGTATTTGGCTATTTATAAAGCGCTTCTCACAGCAAAAGACTTTCAGAAGCGCTCAGAATGCATCTATAGTTAATTGTAATTCATGATATTGATGACGATGATGATTAGTTCTCTGCCCGAAGGCAGGTCCATTGGCTTTTGTGCCACCTGGGGGATGAGATGAATGAGGTGGTTTCCCGTTGCCTTCCTCACAGACAATAATAGTGGGTGAGCAACTTGTCCAGGGTAGCTACGCAGTGGCTTGAGGAAGATTCGAACCTCCGACCCTCCGGTCACAAGGCACTTTACACCACCGCGTCCCACTTTATATTATATTTGATATTAAGTCTGATTATTATTATCATTATTGTTATCATTATTATTAGTAGTAGCTGTTGTTGTTGTTGTGGTTGTTGTTGCTGCTGCTGTTGCATTATTATTGATATCGTTGTTATTACTATCATTATTATTATACGCTGAATTAATTTATTACTAATTTTATTCACTAACTAGCATTTTTTACCCGGCTTTGCCCGGGTTTTCCCATGCGTAATTTTTAAAGGTTGCAACTAAAGTCTACTTACTTACTTACTATATATGCTGAAGGCTTCAAATATTTGAAATGTCCACATATCTGAATGGCAACGATATTTAGAGGTAAAAATAGTCCCCCCTTGTATTTGAATTTAATTACCTGTGCCTGCAGTGCTGCCCCGTTTAGCATTTGAATTTAATGTTTTTGTAAGCGACTTCGCATTTCAATTTAATGTCCGTTTACTGCACCACCTATTGAACGTTCTTCCGTGTAGCTGTAGCGTAATCCATCATTGCCGCTTGATGGGTTTGAAAATCAACTAAAAATGTCCATATATCGGAACTGAAATTAAATTTTGAACTGAAAATAGTTTGGATCAGCATGTTCGTTAAAAACTTTGCATAGGCAAAGAGTTGCAATGGCGAGTTTTTAGTTGAGATGACCTAAAAAATGGCCCTGGGAAATTTCTTAATAGAAATTAATGGGCATCGTTATTGGTTGCGAGAAAACGGGCTTCACATAGATTTTAAGGCGCTTGAATAATTTATCACGTCGAAATTAAACATTTCCGTAGTCTATATCGGAATTTAAAGTAAATAATGAGTTGAAAATTATAGTAACGCACAGGTTATCTCTACCTTATAATATTATAGGCCTATTATTTGTTCCCCGGGCTAAATAATATAATAGTAGACGAAGCTCGATCGTGTTCTATTACAGCGCTCGTAATTTTTCGGAACGGAGCCCGTGTTTTATTTCGATTGCGCCTAATTAAATGCGTGACGTAAGACAACATTTCTCTTACGTCACGCCTCTCAAGCGAGGTTAAAATATGCATATTAATGGCCTCCGTTATTGGTATTAAGGTAGGCTCATAATTTTGAAGTTTAAAATGTCTATATGTCAGCGTTTAAATAAAATTGCGAGCTGAAAATAGTCGCGTTGAAACAGACGTGGCGTAATAACGTTTCGTGCGATTTTTCAAATCGCTAAAGCGTTCCGTTTCGGAGCCTTTAGAAACAGACAAACAAACATAAGGAAGGACAACGTAAACAAAGGAAGACTTATATTATAAGATCTAATCCAATATTTATTTAATTACAGATAAATTTACACGTAATCTATTGCACGAAAGTTTAAAACATATACCGATAATTGCATGAACTACAGAATAAAGTTATAAATACATAAATGAATAGACCTATAATTATATATAAAAATCAATACCAGCAATGTCATCACTGCAGATGGTTTATTAAAGTCATTGTCGCTGGTTTCATAAGCATACCTTGATTCGAGTGGCCAGAGCCTTGTTGGCCTTGGCAAGGTCAGCGTTCGACCTTGACATAGTGTCCACCTGGTGGTCATATTCGGAGATGTCGACTTCGTATTTCTTCTTGAGGCGACCGACCTCCGAACGAAACTTGGACTCAATCTCAGTCGTCGATCTCTGCAGTTCCTCCAGCGCTTTCTGGCTGCTCCTTCTGCTCTCAAAGAGAACATTTTCACATTGTTACCCAGGGGCCTCATTTCAGTTTTTCAGGGGAACTGTATAAGGGCATAAAAAGTTTGATAAACTCGGGTTTAACGTCGACACACACTTTACAAGCACTACAGTTAACTGTAAATCGAGCATCGAGTTCAGTAATAAACTTGTCTACACGCGAAAAAAGGATTCTGGTTCGCATTGAATCTTCACTAGTTTGAGTCGTTTCTTATTATGTTTGATTTTCTGCTGTCCTAGACTCCTATAATGACAAATAGAGATATATTATTTCATCACATGCACTGACATATAGATAATTAGTTGATTTTTTCATCAAATTCAGGAGGCAAATGGCCCTGTGCCCCCAAATGACGTCCCTGATGCTATCGCTATTGTTATTGTTAGTGAGCACTGTTGCTACTGCCATTAATTTATTATTTAAGATGTGCATGTAAACGAATAACTGTCATTTCCTTCTGTTTGCACTTTGCAAAAACAAACGTGTCTCATGACAAACTCGGAGTAGGCTAAGTTTAATTTGCGACAATTCGTAAGCAAGTATTCTAAGGTAAGGCAGGCAAGAACAGACAAGTGGCCGATTTACTACAGGAACAAATGACTCCAAGCCTCAGAGGCGGCACAATTCTATCAGAGGGCAGCAAACTTTAAAAGTTTGAAATATTAAAATTTGAGCATAGAGGTTCATTTAAAACTGCAAACAAATATTATAAAATCCTTGACAAACCGGATGGCGTCCATTTCGTCGTCTTTCTCGCGTAGTCTTCGCTCCATTTCGGTTCTGATCTGCGCCAAAGTGGAGTTCCTCGTTTCCAATTGGACCTGTGCCTCCTTCAGAGCTTCCTGTGTCTCTGCCAGTTCGGCGCCCAGTCCGTTCCTCTCCGTCTCCAGCTGAACTCGCAACTCCTGCAGCTCATTCACCTTCCGATTCAGGTCCTTGTTCTGACTCTGAAGGTCACGCAGCAGCTCTGCATTCACAACGAACGTTAATGTGATGAAATGTAATGTGCATTGACTTAACCTAGCGTAATCAGACATAAAGACAATCAGACACAGAGAGACGAAGAGAGTGAGAAAGATATGGGACTGCTTTAAGAGGTCGACATATGCTACAGTTGATGAATATGATCGCCTTGAGTAGTTTTCTTGAAGAGGTGCTATACAAATGTTCGATATGATGGGTCCAATAAATGTAGTTTTTTTTATCCGGCTACTTATATAGCGCCTTTAAAGAACTTAGTAATATTCTAATGTTCTGTACCTGCCATTTGCTTGTTATCTCGAAGGGTGACGTCCAATTTCTTCTGGGCTTCCTCTGCCAGGGTCCTCAGTCGTGGGACCTCGGCGATCAGCGCCTGCTTCTCGTTGACCGTGCCCTGCAGTTCATTGGTCAGTTCGTCGAGTCTTCCACGCAACTCCAGGTTGATGTGATCGCCCTGCTTCAGCCGCTTACTCATCTCCGTCACGGATGACTTCATCTGAAAAGAGCCGGTGTCATATTCATTGTACGTGTACATTGTACAACCACAGACGCTAGAAACTCAACTCAACAAAATTTTATTTGGCACCAATAATCATCAATGCATGACAGCTTTGTTGCAGATTTTCAGGCAAGGCATGAGCCAGGCTGTGATCAGGTCAAGCAGCGCAAAATTAATAAATTGGTGAGCTGTTTGTGAGTTACATGTACATGTACGTATAATATATGCGGGTTTTGGCTATTCGTTTACGATACATGACAGTCCCAGAAAATATAATCAATGAGGATTGTCGATATGCCTACTGAAAGCTTAAAATAATAGGAGATACAATAAGACCATGGTGTGATTTGTGGTTGAGGGAAGAAACCCCCTGGACCGGGGATGAAATACGTGGGACATATTCTGAACTGTGTCCCGGGGGCTGGAGGGGCACTCTGAACCAGTCCAGAGGAGTTCTCCGCTATAGATTTATGTAGAAGCCGATTTCAATAGTTTTCCGGTTAGATTTCATCCGTTGCCCGAGGATGGTCATACCCTGTTGCTTTCCTCGACGACGTCCCTGATCTCGATCTGAAGCGATGTCCTTTCCTTCTCAAACTTCGATGCCCTCGACTGGGCCTGACTGACCGCGTCCTCCAGCTCAGCTATTCTGGCGATCAACTTACGTCTGTGCAGCCAAGAAAAACGTTTACAGCACAACAAACCAAGAGCATAACATGACATCAACGTAATCCTTAACATAGGACCTTACAAGACCCTCCATAAGTGGTCGGAGACATAGAAATATAGCATACCATAAATTAATACCATATATACAAGGTCAACATCCAGGTCAGAGAACTGACCTTCCAGATGTTGACCTCATTACGGCTTGGGTTTTGTACACCATCGGTTGATACCTCGTGCATTATGCACCTGCTCTATAGAAGTTACTTATTAATAGTAATAACAATATACGAAGAAATGTGTAAACGAAACAATAGATTACAATAGCGCTATACAAAATGAAGAAACTAAACCGGAACCGACCTGGATTCCTCCATTTCTTCGGTGACGATGATGATTTCTTTGTCATATTTCGACTTCAGCGACTGGTATTCGTTCTGTGACCGCATCAGTTGGTTCCTCAGATCCACGGCCGCATCCATCTCCTCTTCCAGACGCGATGCCAAGTTGTCGTAGTCCACCTGGAGATTCGTTAGCTGCATGGTCAACTGGTTGCGAACCTGTGTCATTCAAAAGCAGAGTCGTCGCTGAAAGCTTTGTCTTCATAAAAGTATGACGTTTTGGAGCTGAAGTTCAGTGATCTATTGTTTAGAATAGTACCTTGTTCGTAGTCTATTGTTTAGAACGGTATTCTATTCGTGGTCTATTGTTTAGAACGGTATTCTATTCGTGGTCTATTGTTTAGAACGGTATTCTATTCGTGGTCTATTGTTTAGAACGGTATTCTATTCGTGGTCTAGAACGGTAGCTATTCGGTAGCGCCCTGTGTCTATAATCCGACTACTTTGGATTCGAAGCTACTGAGCAAACTTCGTGTAGAATATCAATGAAGAAGGCGAGGACACAGTACAGGCGAGTAGCGTCAGTGGATGACAGGTAAGATAAGGACAGCGCTTCGAAGGTCTCGGCGGGTCTTTGAGTTACTCTTATAAGGCGCCACTTATATACGATTAAAATTACGGTTACGGTTAAGATAAAGATTAAGATTAAGAAGACGGATGCTGTCTTCATCGTTATTTCTTCCCATTATTATTTTATGAGGCGCTGCATACATTTTCAATTAGAATTAAAATTACGATTACTAGCCCTCAATTCTTCATCGAGATTCGTCTTGGTTTCATCCAGTTGCTGCTGCAGAGTTATCTTGGCCTTCGACAGAACTCCATTGCTGGAGTCCAAGTCCTGTACGTGGCGATTCAGTTCGTGGTTTTCCTGGATGAGACGGGCCTTGATGCCGTTCATGTCCTGGTTCTGGCGTCCCAGTTCCTCCAGGTGACCCTGGAGACGACGCAGATGACCATCCATTCCGTCCACCTTGGACTCGACCGACGCCTGCAGTTTGCAAAGGCATCCGATGTATATAGGGCAGCGAGAAACTAATTTTATGGTTCATTCATTTGGTTCATTTTGTTAGTTATTTATTAATCTTACATAATATTCTTTATTCGTCCTATATGATAATCATCAGTCGTTTTTATAAATTGATCTGTTCATTTTATGTAATATCCATTCAGTCAATCAGTCGTTCGTTCGTTTATTCATTCATTCATTCATTCATTCATTCATTCATTCATTCATTCATTCATTCATTCATTCATTCATTCATTCATTCATTCATTCACAATAAAGAGTCACTTCACATGTATCTATGTAATGTAATGTAATTACATATTTATATGGCGCATTTATGGACTTTCCGGAAAACCTAAATACCGTTAGACTTCGTTTAGAAAAACAACTAGTCCATCCACAAGCTAACTATACTCAACAGATGGTGATTTCGGTCTTCACGGGCAGGCGCCCTCGCACACGCGTGGAACAGAACAAGGCATAAACCGAGTTTTTGCCAGACAAGTGTGCGTTATGGTCCTTTGGTCTTTTACTGCATATCACAATCGACTGATCCCAGGTTAAAAGAACTGAATTTCCATTCATTTACGTTAGTCATGTGTTAAATCCATGAATTATGTTGAGTTCCTACCTTGGCTTTATTGCATGCATCCAACATCGAAGAGAGTGATTCGATTTCTATGATAAGCTGTTGCCTCTCCTTCTCGAATCTGTAATATATAGTAACAGGCAGCCAAGATAGAGACACACAGACGGATAGAGAGACAAAGAAAGAGACACAAACAAACGGACGGAGAGATAGATAGAATGTAACGGACACAGGTATGTGCACATGGATGTATCGATGATTGACCGTTAATTAAAAAATGAAAGGTTGATTCACTTGCTACGTTGGATTTGATTAAGAGATGCTTGAATAGCCTACGGTCCAAGCTTGATTTTGATTAATAGGTGAATTAGAATACGATTTTAGATAAATCTGTACCTGCGTGATCCCTACTTGATTTGATTAATAGCTCTTAATATAGTTGGATATGATTCGAGATGATTCATACTTGTAATTGACGATATTACATGATAACAGATGATTCTAAATATTTCTGCAGACAATTCCTACTAGACGACTATTCCCACTTATTACTGATGCTTCGAGGTGAGACGAGTCAACACGACTATAAATTGATTTTAAATGATCATAGATGACCGCTATAGGTGAGTCTAGATGGCACTGTAACAGTCCAGGTGATTAGATGACGATATAAGTATCAGATGAGTCTAGATGGTAGAATCTAGATTAAGTCCACATATTCTAGAAACTCTAGATAGGTGACTGTATATCGCCGTAGCTATGCGATGGATAATTGTAGAATCACAGTCTACTTGACCGTAGATGATTCTCGATGAGTTTGAATGATTCCAGGGTGATTCCTACTTTGTCTTGTCGTGTTTCAGGCGATCCCCTTGTTCTTCGAGTTCCTTGAGCGCCTCCTGGTGCTTCTTCTTCAGACTAGCATCAGATGACTCATGCTGTGACATCACCAGTTCCAGATCCTTCTTCAGCATCTGAATCTCCTGATCGCGTCGTCTGCTCACATCGCTCTGAACGAAAACAAGTGAAAGCAGCGGGTTTAGTGCTTAGGAAAGATAAATTGTCCGAATTAAGCTTATAGTCGCAGAAAGGGATCTAACATCATGACATCATCCAAATGCAGGTTTGGTTCGCAAACGGTAGCGTAGGCTACCTCTTTAGACATCTTTAGAGACACTTCTCAGAGGAGCAAATTAGGGACTTATAAGCTTCGATATTCTATATGAACACGAATCGGACGGCAGTAGGCCTATTAAATTCGATTCGTAAATGAATTAATGATTTAAATCATGAAGAAACGTGATGCTAGACCCTAACGCGCTTTGTTGCAAGCTAATTGTTTTAGTTGCTCACTGCGCGTGGATTGCTTGTTGAATTGCTGCGTGCAACCATTTTGATCTTTCAGTGAGGTATATAGGGTCTACATACTGCAAGTTCCTGTAAAAGTTCTAATATTTACGATTCGAGATTTTATTCGAAATCGAATTTTTACATCGATTCGATTCGAAATTCGATTCGACTGAAATTTTGTGATTCACAGGTCCCAAGACCTATAGAAAATAAGATTGAGGCATGGTAGATGGCATGAAGTTTATGGCATCTATACCGTATACCCCGTTGATATACGCCTGTTATAAAGGTAAGATCAAGATAGGATGATACAATAATAAAGGATAATTCAGGTATACGGTTAATGTGATTCCAAGGCAAGATTAAAGTGCGATTGATTGGCCCCGAAGGTAAGTTTGAACAGCGGATAATCTGAGTGATTCCAAGGTAAGGTTGCGGTACGCTTGATAGGATTAGAAGGTAAGATAGCGGAATATACGGTTGAGTTGTTCATTTCGTACTCACCTGAGCTAAGCCGACGTTTTCCGCCTCTTCGAGCCTTGCGCTTAGATCCTCGATCTGGTAGCCAGCCTCCGACAAATCCTTCTCCGCCTACAACCGTTTAGGTTTTAACTCAAGTTATAAGGTCAACTTCTATAGCGACACACTTGTATCTTTACAGGCAAACCTCATACAAACAAACGGCCAGACAGACAGACACTAGATGGACAGAAAGACGGACAGACAGATAGAGAGACGGGCGGACGGACGTCTAAGTACATGTGTGTCTACCTGTGCGCGTTTTAGACTACCTGCCTGCAATATAGACAGTAGGGGTCTGCGGGTATACCCGTACCCGCGGGTTTACCCGTACCCGACCCGTACCCGCGGGTCGGGTACGGGTCGGGTACGCTTTTCACGGGTCGGGTCGGGTACGGGTAGGATCATCACGGGTACGGGTATACCCGGTTTTACCCGTACCGACGTGAAGTTTTGGGGTTACAATGTCACCGTTACATGTAATAGAGAATGTAATCGCATAATGGCCTGACCGGGTCTGCAACGTGCTATTAACAGTTACTTAGTGTTCTATGTGACAGTATATGGACCTCAGAGATAAAACGTACAATGCAATTGAGACAGTTGATGGTACAGGTTCCATAAGTTGACTGCCTATTATTATTATTATTACTACTATTACAACTGCTGTTGCTATACTACCACTGCTACTGCTGCTGCTACTGCTTCTGTTGCTGTTGTTGTTGCTGTTACTGCTGCTGCTGATGCTGCTGCTGCTGCTGCTCCTACTACTACCACTACTACTACTACTACTACTACTACTACTACTACTACTACTACTACTACTACTACTACTACTACTACTACTACTACTACTACTACTACTACTACTACTACTACTACTACTATCATCATCAGCATCAGCATCAGCATCAGCCTATTTATTATTATTACTACATGCAGAGTTGCAAGCCTATAGGTAGGGTCTTCTCATAGTCCCCTGAGGGACTATGAGAAGGCGTGCTAATGACGTGACGGGTACTTTACGGGTACGGGTATACCCGCGGGTACGGGTCGGGTCGGGTAGTAATTTTGATTACGGGTCGGGTACGGGTACGGGTAACGGTTCTGTGTTACGGGTACGGGTCGGGTAGCAAAAATGCTCTACCCGCAGACCTCTAATAGACAGGCATACTTTGTCTTATGGATAGAATTTTTCTAAAGTAAGGTCAGTTTCTATAACTACACACGTCTATTTTTAGAGGCACATCCTCAGACAGAAAAAGGTACAGACAACCACAAGATGGAGAGAAAGACGGCACACAGACAGAAAGGCGGACATACGTCTAAATGTATGTGTGTCTATCTGTGCGTCTTTTTGACTACCACGCCTGCAATATAGACAGGCATACTTTGTCTTATGGATAGGATTTATCTCGGGTAGGTCTTTCACTAAAGCTAGGCCTATACACGTCTATGACGACACTCATCTGTTTCTAGAGGAACACCTTCAGACATGTATACGGACAAACAGAGGACGTCCACTTAGGCGGTCGGATAGAGAGTCTTATTGCCTATGTGTCTTACTGCGTGTCTGTTAGACTGCCTGTATGCAACACTTAGACAGGTGGTTTGTGTTGCGGCCCTGCGGGTAGGTAGTCTGACAAGCACATATAAACACAATGACATATCTGGACAAGTGCAGGCTTAAGGTTCCTTCACGTATGAGTCCCATACAGGCGCTGAATAATATATATATATATATATATATATATATATATATATATATATATATATATATATATAAGAACTTTGATTTTTTAGAGCGATTGCCAAACGCACAGTACAACGTAAATCTCAAATGTTAGCGGTGTAATGTGAGAAAAGGAGCCAGACAATCTAAAAATAGAGATCAGGAAACGCTAGATATATGACCCTGTTTATCAAAGACACGGCCGACTTCAGATATAGAGTTTTTCTAGTAAACAAAAGGCTTGAAACAGGAGCTTGACGTCTTGGCCGTCGGCGCATTTATAAACACACGTATTGGTTTATGAGCGGAACACTGAAAGATGTTGAACACACGTTTTTGGACGCCTCCGTTCCTTATCCCGTTTCTGTTTAGGTTTGTACCATAGCATACAATGGTAGGATTTGGACGATGAAGGACTCTTACTGCCTGTTCCGCGTCATCTCAGGGTGTGCCCGGGATATACTCGGAGTATTAGCTACTCCGTTTAAACGTGGAACAAGATATCGAAAAGAGTAAGCATAGTAAAGTTGTGGAATCAAAGGATTGCTTTTTAGAGTCCTCTTAGAGCTACTTCGGTCTTGTTCGGAGTATATTCAGCGCTCGTGAATGCGCTTGGCTTTTGAGTGGCGCTTTAGAAGTTCGGAGTTTACGAGTACGATAGGCTACTCGAAGTGTATTCCGTTTTTAGACTTCGAACCAGAGCGAGTAGAGCAAGCGGAGTAAAATTTGGCCGACAGAAGTATAATTCAATTAACGGAAGCTATTAGCCTATTATTTCCTATAAAGGCACTTCGCGTACAAGTATTTGACCTTGATGACAAGTTGATGCCGATTATGAAAAAAACTCCGACAATACACAACTCGAAAAGCCAATGTTTGCATTGGTCTTGAACCTTCCTTTCTGAGCATGAACAGAGCCACCAAGGCGTGCACTTGTTCTCACGTCTGAATGGATTTACTCCTGGTAATACTCCAAGCACGCCTAGAGCAGAAGCGGGGCAGTCCCTTAGTATTCTGCATAGGCCTACTAAGATACCGAGCAGTAGAACCATCGTTCTGTAGCATTGCCACGACGTCTGTCTGCAACAGTTTCCCCCATAGACGTTCATCAAGTATAACTGTATCGGAAACCAGACTAGATTTATGCACGGGATCAGATATTGTGAACGGCTGGTGATCGATAAGACGCAGAAACAAAACCTGATAAGTGATAAGGGTTCCGTCTGCACCAGTTTTATGCACTGAACCTGCGCCAAGTGCAAGTATCCTGCTCTGTATCGGTGATAGCGCAAGGACTTACGTGGAACGAACTTTAAAAATGAAGAATAGGAAACCTTTCCCGTGTAATTTAATACACCCTTTCCAGGTAGGCAGACAGGCAGCCAAGCAGTGGGCAGAATAATCTAATGTCTTCTGTAGCACCTTTATCTTGATGCACAAGGCGTCAGTTTTGGTGATACCTTAGCCAAATCATAATCGATTGGAGAAGCCCCGTTGGTATCCCGTAAGTCAGAGAAACCAGAAGTCAGATTTTTATGGTGGTGTACACTACACGTAGACCTACATTGTATGTACCTGTACAGCAAATTGAAACAGACGAGCGTTGTTATGTTTAGAGTCTTTAGACCTGAAAGACATTAAAGCGCGACAGAGAGAACAGAACCAGGCAGCCACTTCCAGAGCTTTAGAACAGGTAGACACCGACAACGCCCGATAATTCAACATTGTGGTCAAAGTGTGGTATATAGTCTGGTATAATCTGGTCGAACCAGACACGGGCCTATAGCTTCCGCAGGGACTGCGGCTTGAGCTACTCAGTCTTTCTCTTCCTCTGTTTCGAAAACGACTGAAGGCTGGAGCCCATTTTATTTGTTAGTTATAGCACTGCCACTGACTTGGGTCAGGAGCGCTTTGAATCGCTGAATGGTGCTATATAAATGTTCGATTACAATTGCAATGACACAAGAGCAAAACGTGCTCTATTGCTTGGTTGTTGAGGTCATTTTTGAGCTTTTTAGGTCAAACTTTTTTCGGTGAAATAAGCTTATCTATGAGGTTTAAGGCCTGGAAATGGCTGGTTTTTACACTTCTCTTTCAGCTTTCAAATTCGGACCTCAGAAGCGTAAAATTGTGGTTGTGGGGTTGAAGCAGTTTCTTTAAAGGTGTGTAAGGAAGTGTTTTAATTGTACCTAATGTTCAAAGAAGTACGTAAAAATAAGTAAGCTACCATCTTACTACCTTAACTCCACATAGACGTGACACCTATTTTACCTTTATTGTGAACTTGTTTCACTAAGTTGAAAGATGTCTACTTTCAGTGGCGTAACAAAGGGTTTCAGCGCCCAGGGGCAAGAGTTGATGACTGCGCCCCTTTTTATTTTTCTTGTTGACTTTTAATCGTTCTTGTCATAGTACTGTGTACCTTTGAAAGCTAATTTTGCGCCCCAATGTGCTGCGCCCGGGGGCGGTTTCCCCTTCTCTCCCCCCCTTCGTTACGCCACTGTCTACTTTGCTGTATAGGCCTAACCACTCGCTGCTTTGCTTTATCGCAAGAGCTAGCACAGCACTTAGACGTTACGCATAATACTATTGTATCTGTAATGACTTAGAGATGTGCCATGTTGATCAGAGTTGGCGTGTAGGCATAATAACAAACGTATACGTTAATACTCACGCGAATTCGTGCTTCCCTTTCGTGCTCGACTGTCTCCTCTAGTTCCTGGATTCTGATCTGAACATACAAGGAAAATTTCAACCTGTTGCTTTGCCCTTAAAGGTGTTATGTACCAAGGACTATTTCAGTGTTTTTATTTATCGCTATATGAAATATTATGAACGAACGAACGGCAGGATGAATGGAAGCAAAGAATTGAGCAATTAATTTAATTTAACTCCAATTTTAGTTTACTCTTTCGTACTAAAACTAGACTGAAGTCATGCGGAAACTTCTAGTAGATCATGAGGACAAGGATGACCATAAACACAGATATAAATATATTTGGACCAAGAAGTTGTAAGATGTCGGAATTGACCGGAATAAAATATAGTTGGAGGATTTCTTGGAATTAAGCGTTTAGCAAGCAAATAAGTAGGTAAGTAAGCAAATAAGTAACCTAAGTAGGTTGGTAGGTAGCTAGATAGGTGTGGATGTACATGTAATTAAGTAGGAAGGTCGATGGTTAGGTAGGCATGCAAGTAGGTAAGTACGAAGTGAGTAAGTAAGCAAGCAAGCAAGTATCTAAGTAAGTTAGGAAAAACGATATCAAATTGCGGTAGAGTAGGCCTACTCTCAGTTGAGATATAGTCCTAAGAAAAATTCTGCAATGACTTTGGTTTGGGATGAAGGACGATTAATGATGCCTAGAGGCGCCCACGTATCCCTCCAGCACCATCCCTCCCAGCAGCAGCAGCAGTAGCATCGGCTGCAGCCGCCATCATTACACTCCCAGCATGAATAGCGCGGGAGGCCTTAATCTCTACCAGACTTTCCCGCCTTCTTCCATCCCTCCTCCCCGGCCAGCTAGCCGCTCCCCCACCCCCATTGAAACCTGAAACAGACTCCACCAGAGCGTTTCCATTTGCTGCAGTAAGACGCGATTATAATGGTATACTCAGTACGAGTATGGCCGTCTGGCATACTACCGAACGAAGTCTTATCTCTACAGTCTGCACCCATACGACGACGAGTAAGACATATAACGCGTGACCTTACACAACGCATGCGCACTGGCTACTTCCGGTCGACTAGGAAAAACGAACAAATTAAACTTAGCAATGAATAATTTAACTATATTTTTCTAAGTTTTTTTTGTAGGTGTATATATAGCCTACACTGTATGCACACATCAGGGGCGGCTAAAAATACATTATTGTTTTATAATTATGTGTAGTCTACGTATAATACAATTATACACGTATATTAAGCGCGCAGCTGGGTAGGTTTATTTGAGATAATTCAAGCAGAGGGCAGACCGAAGAACATCCAAGTGCAAGGATAAAAATTGCGTAATACTTGGAAGACTCTAGGAACTAAGTGGAGCTTAAATTAGCACAAAGAATGAATCAGCATCGCGCGTATCTAAATTAGCATCGCATACCTAAATTAACAGAGCATAATGGTTTGAATATTTGTAATACAAGAGGGGCAAAAGGACCCCAATGGGGGCCTATTTCCCCAGATGAGGGGCAAAAGCCACTCTGAGTAAAATTATTAAAGTGTTATATTTCCTAATTATGATACTTGATGCTACCAAACAAATACAATATTTATTACTATAAAGGATTATGTTTACCAGTAGAAGAGTTGTATTCAACACTAAAGAATTTGCTAAAGAGGCGATCTTCCTTAGAAGAAGGCTCCTTTTGCGTCACCTGAGTCACCTCACCTCACCCTAGCATAGCATAGATCATCTATCATGATGCATCTTTCAATTTATAGCCGCTTGAAAACTGCTCTCTTTTGCACAAGCTGAACATTGTAGGCCTACATATCTTGAAAATGAGCTGTACAAAACTACAAATTATGTAGGGTTAGCTCAATGGGTAACAGAGAATGAATTTATTAATTAGGTAATTATTCAATGACTTCGGTACTTCCAATGTGACTACCCTTGCTCCAAAGTTTTAAAGAGGTGAAATATAGACTGTGAGTTAGGGTGGTCCATGGTAACATGGTAAAAATACACCTGCTAATTGTATCATTCTGTCAAAATTTCAGCTTCCTATTCCAACTGGATTCACTGGAAGACGGTATACTCACGGACCCTTCCACTACCATATAGAACTAACAGTGCGATCGGTTAGAAAATGTGCATAACATAACGTCTTGTAGGCCTAATCTTAATATGTCATAAGACTATAAATTTACCAATATACAAAACCAATAGCTAAGTCATTCCAGCAACATTATTTGCTGTAAGGAGACAGTCTAAAGACTTTAAACCAGTGGTTCTTAACCTTTTCAAGGGAGCCGAACCCCAAGAGAAATCCATGACCAATCATTGAACCCCTCAAGTTTGAACAATAATTTTTTAACTAATGGGAACAAAAGGAAATAAAAAATTGTACCAAAATGTGATACAATATTAATACATTCAATACAGGAACTACTAACAGTTAACTATTTATTAAATAAAAGTCGAAAAATAAAAATAAAATAGCAAATGACTTTTCACTCACACTCACTGACCCTGTATATATTTTCAGAGGACCTCTGCCGAACCTCTGGCACTGGCTCACCGAACCCCAGGGGTTCGGTCGAACACTGGTTAAGAAACACTGCTCTAAACACTCAATAAAGGTCAACTGGTGTCCCAAGTAGTACAAGTGTCGCAGAACTTCATTTATTCAGCAATGCATCTATAGAAGAATTCTTTTTAGTGCCAGTGGGAACAGACTGTCTCAACAACTTGGAGGAGAGTGTCAAGTAATAATGGCCTATGACTAACATTGACTGTGTTAATAAAACATATTCTGCCATGCACTGCAGAACGAGTGATGCTATATATAATGTTGCCCGGTAGCTCCACCATTTGGTGAATACTGATAACAGACAAAGATCATATTCATGGACCACCCATCAAATAGAGGTCAAAGTTCCAAACAGACACCGCACACCTTGCTATGGTTGAGTGTACCATGTGGACCAGACAAATTTTACTGTCTCTGAGTCACTCACAATCAGCGTTTAAAGTGGTGTGGGAACTTTGGGAACGGCGTTCCCACTGCTCTGGAAATTTTTTGCTTGCGTTCTCACTGCTGGCCATGCAATGGGACCATGATAACACATAAAATGCGTTCCAATGCGTTCCAATAAAACTCTTCTTCGGAGTTCCAACTGCTCACCCAAACCACATTAACCACTGCTCACAATAAACCTGCTATGGCTGAGATACTAATAAGTAACGTCTATCCCACCGTTGTCTACTGCATAAGACACCAACAAATGACGTACCAAATCCAAGTCGTAAGTAAGGTCAACATCAATAAAACATGGGTCCACTTCCTTGCCTGCAGCATGCCCAGATGGAGCCCATATGGGACCCAGGGGACCCAAACATGACCTATATTGATCACAATAATGCCCATGGAAATGCTGGAATGGTAAGATAGGCCTAGCCTACTGATTGGTTTTGCAATATGGGTCATGGAAACTTTGTCCTCCTGAGCGTACTATAGACCGACTATAATAATTATGTTAGCAGCAGCAATATTATATTGAGCTAGATTAAAGTTAACCTTGAACTACACGAACGCTCACAAAATTTACGCGCTATTGGCAAATGGCTGAAGAGGCGCTATATAAATTTTTGGAATGAATGAATGAATAAAATGTGCTCGTCTTAGAGTTAGAGTAGCTAACTGTTGCACGTTTCTACCAACGCTTGTCCTGAAAGGCGTGGTCCGCGAACAGACATTCTTCATCCTGAGCCATTGTGGCTTAAATTTAAAGCTATAATACAATGAAGTCGCTAATATTTCACATATATGGCATCGTGTTTAAGTTAAAAATTAAAGCTCAAATTACAAACGATAGGGCTACCTCGGACTGCAAGTAAGTAGGCCTAATAATAATAATACCTAAGGTATTAACTATTATGTAAGTAAATTAGTGATTAATTAATTAGTAAGCAATTTTTTAGTGGGCGGGATGCTTGATAGTGTAGTGGTTAGCGCGATGGACTGTCGATCGAGAGGTCGGGGTTCAAATCCCGCCAGAGCAGAAATTTGGTTCGAGATTTCTGCCTTAACTGCGCCCCTAGCCAACTCAGCTATAATGAGTACATTGACCGTACACTGTCGGTGGGAAGATGAGAGGGAGAGGACTGGCCACCCGCCATCATATGCTGAGGCTAAGAAAATGAAGTCGTTAACACTTCATCCCTGCATCAGAGGTTACTCAAGGGACTGCTCTTCTTCTTCTTCTTCTTCTGTTAAGTGGGTGTAAGTCCTACCTCGAGACGATTCGAAGTGCTGGGGGACATCCCCCTGTAGACCTGGTAGTGGCTGATCCTCTTGACGGACGATGACTCATCACCTCCTACACTGGACGTGAGAACCATGCTTGACCGACTTCGACTGGACACGTGAGCCTGGCTGGCCATTGCGATCGACGATCTTGCTTTCCTTATACAAGACTAATTAATTGAATCGTCAAATTCTTCAGTTCAACCAAAGATTAAATCCTTCTGCTACAAAAGAGCAAAAGGTTCAAACAACGTTGGAATTACACACCCTGCCAGCATGCAAAATGGAGCCCATAAAGGACCCATATTCTCATAATTATGAGACCTATGTAAAGCCCATATGGGCCCCATCTGATGCCCATGGAAAGGATAAATTGTGAAATTCTAGTAAGATAAATTGCAAAATTCTGCAACCAGTTAATAAATAGTTAAATCTTTATGAAAAGAAAAAAATACGTAAAGCCAACAGAACTTACGTAAATCATCAAATCCTTCGGCAATAATATAATCATCGTTTGTATCATTATTGAACAAGAGAACAGACATAGGCCTAATGAATCGCCGAAAGGACTTACGTGAGTGGCAGACGTCTTCTATTTAGCAAACGATTGATCCGTAGCAAGAGAACCAAAATAGAAAAGACCGACACCGAATGCTTCCCGGCGCGATACTTAAATAGTAATAGTTCTAAGCGAAGAGTAAATATGTCTACACGTTGGTTAGATATAGAGCCTACTTGTAAGCATAGGCTCCTAAACTTAGATATCGAAAAGTTTAAAGTATTCTTTTGTAGCAGTGCTACAGATTTTGTCTGATGTTTTTTGTCTGTTTGCTTCGAACCCGACAGTTGTTCGAAAGGTCGAAATGCGAAGCTCTGTTCTCAACGTTCCAACGGTTGAGGAACGAAGAAAGGATGGAAAGCGTGATGGAGAGCGCAAGGAAAGGTCCGAGCTGCAGCGGCGCAGAATGAAAGAGGCTTATTGCGATCGCAGCGATCAGGTTACAACCGAGAAAGTGTATGCTATCGACGGGCAAAACTCCGTGTATATATATATATATATATATATATACAAATACATTGTATACACTACTTCTGCAAATATATATACGCATACATATAGACACCTAGACATACATGTGCTTAAATTATACAAATGAATATACGCGTAGACCTACTTATACATACATATAGACCATAGGCGTAGCTACATGAAGGCAGGAGGAGGCAGTTGCCTCCTCTTGGTTTTCCTACATAGTGGAGTTTCAATTGAAATGACCAGAAATTTGTTAATTATCTGTGAATTTGCCTCCTCTTGAATTTGAGTTTTAAAAGAGAAATCTACCCCCCTCGAAAATTCTTTGAAAAGTCTTGTTATACCCCCCTCGAAAAGTTTTTTTCGGAAAACTGTCGTTACTACCCCGCCCTCAAAATTGTTGGAAAATTCTTGTTGTCACTCTCCCCCGGTCGTCAACTTTTCCCCTCCCACAGCAAGGAGTAGATTAAACACTGATTATCGGAATTTAAAATGTCTAAGAAAAGGTCATTGAGAAAAATATGCACTGGTGTCTGAAGTTTGTGAAGTTGCCTCCTCTTAAATTTAGGTCTGGCTACGCCACTGATATAGACTACATACATATTATAAGTGCATAATGTCATCTACGTCTATAGACATACAGATATACATGCCTAGAAATATATACTCATGCATAAACATAAACTACGTAAAATGCATACACTCACACACACGTCCATGCATATGCATATATAAATAAAAATTACAGAATATATATATATATAAATATATATATAATATATTTGTATAATATGCAACATATAGAGAGTGGAGTTGGTGGTCTTATAAGCCTGCTGGGCCTGTAATCTGTTGCGGGCACTTGCTCCGATCAGCAAGCTCTGCGGGTCCTTCGTATAGACCGACAAGAGCTGATGATAAGGCTCCATCGTCCTGCAGTGTAAGCCGCTGCACTAATACTGCGCGCACGTCTATGCATCTACATGCATGACGTCTTCGCTCAAAAACTATAAACTACGTACTTTTCGTTATGTTTTATGCACGTTTAAGCTATACTCCTTTCTTGTTTGCATTGCGCCATTGCTACAAGTCGGTCAAGTTCTGGTCTTAACTCGTTCTAAAAGTATCGAAGTTCGAGAATGTTAATCTATAGGCTCTCATTTATATCTCCAGAAGCTACATCGTATCCTGAGAATTATAATGCTCTATCATGATTTTTTTTCAAAAATCGAGTTTGGTATCAATTTCGTCAGTGGAACGTGTGCTCTATCATTGGACAAAAAGGCTAGGAGGTTTAAGCAGCCGTTTTATAGATATAAGGCAATATTTAAATGCTCTATCTTATGAAGCTGTATCATTTCTAAACCTAGTTGGTATTATATTGCATTATTACAACTACGCATTCGTTTACTCTGTCTCTTGGAAATAATAGCTGTAACATGTATTTTTGCATTTTTTTGTCATTTTCGATATTTTAAATTTTTATTATCAAAATAAAATTTTCTTTTTCAAAATAAGTCACTAGCAGGTACATAAAAATGATAATATTATCCTGCAAAACAATCCAGTTTAGAATTCTTGGCCTAAAACAGTGACCAAACGTTGAAGGCATTTTTCTCGGTTTCGTCAAAATGTATGATAGAGCATTATAATTCTCAGGAGGCGACATGTAGCCTAACTCTAAATCAGAGTCGTATATGGTCTCGATAGGTCTCGACTGACATAGGTCTCGAGATAAGTTTTAGATGTCTCGGTCTCGGTCTCGGAATCTAGTGTCTTGGTCTCACGGTCATTTCTTGACTTTTGAAACTGTCTTGAAGCGAAAGTCTAGTTCTCTTGTAGAAGCGGTCTCTAGCCTATATAGTTCTCGAGCAAACTGTCTTTAGTTCTGAACATTTTGGCAGAACGTATACTTCAAAGACCTAGGAATCTAAGCCCAATTGCAACAATTTCGCACTTAACCCAATAGAGCTATAGGCCTTAACATGCTAATTGTTTAAATTGGCCCTTCTGCCTGCCGTACCCTTGATAAGCCCCGTTTATAGATCCTTTCGCTCTTATGTCGACGCTCTTTTGTCGGCGTGCCCTTTGTCGCTGTGTGCGATAGGCCAAATAGGCCTATATGAATGTGAAAACTTTGCTGGCAGTTGCGTACATATTGCCAACTACTGGTATTCTGCACGTGCCACATAGACTGAGACTATGACTTTTGCTGTGTAGGCTACAAATCTTGCGAGGCGAAAAACTTCCTCATTCGTGCCTGAACCCCTTGCAATCCTATAACTATTTACCAAGACCAAAAAACCAGACAAAGATAATTAATTATACGAGACGAAGATACAACCGATTTGCGGTCATCTGCCTCTAGTCTACGGGTCGGAATGTTGGCCAATGCGAAAGCAAAACAAGAAAAGAATTATTACAGTAGCAATTAGCCTAGTTTACTGCAGTCCTGCGGAAGATCGCAGGGATTTCAAGACTTCAGAAAATAAGAAACGGTGGCATTAGACAGCATTATGGATCGAAACAACTCTGCTAGACAAAGTCGTTCAACGAAGACTCCGATGGTTTCGACATAATTATAGAGAGAATGCCAGTTGACCGAATGCCACACACTGCCCTACATGCAAGATTCGAAGGAAAAGACACTAAGGCAGAGCCAGACAACGCTGGATAAACCATATAAATGAGGATAAAAACATCACTTTGACACAAAGGGAAACAATGGACATGACAAATGACCGAGGAAAATACAGAACATGTATTCGTACCCATCGCCGCCAAATGGCTGGCGTCTTAAACTGATGATGGTGGTGATGATGATGATGATGATCCAATGCAGATACATGCACCTGGCGATAGGCTTCTGACAATTTCAATATGATGTGCAAACATAATTACCAAACAATAAAATAGCAAAAATTACAGTCAAATCCGAGACACGGTCACCTAGCTACAAGTACGATTTCACATGTATTGACTCTCCCTTCCTCCCTTACCTCCATTCGCTCCTCCTCCCTTTCCTCCATTCGCACTTCCTCCATTTCCTCCATTCGCACCTCCTCCCTTTCCTCCATTCGCACCTCCTCCCTTTCCTCCATTCGCACCTCCTCCCTATCCTCCATTCGCACCTCCTCCTTTTCCTCCATTCGCACCTCCTCCTTTTCCTCCTTTCGAACCTCCTCCCTTTCCTCCATTCGCACCTCCTCCTTTTCCTCCTTTCGCACCTCCTCCCTTTTTCCTCCATTCGCACCTCCTCCCTTTCCTCCATTCGCACCTCCTCCCTTTCCTCCTTTCGCACCTCCTCCCTTTCCTCCATTCGCACCTCCTCCTTTTCCTCCATTCGCACCTCCTCCTTTTCCTCCTTTCGCACCTCCTCCTTTTCCTCCATTCGCACCTCCTCCTTTTCCTCCATTCGCACCTCCTCCTTTTCCTCCATTCGCACCTCCTCCTTTTCCTCCTTTCGCACCTCCTCCCTTTCCTCCATTCGCACCTCCTCCCTTTCCTCCATTCGCACCTCCTCCTTTTCCTCCATGCGCACCTCCTCCTTTTCCTCCATTCGCACCTCCTCCTTTTCCTCCATTCGCACCTCCTCCTTTTCCTCCTTTCGCACCTCCTCCTTTTCCTCCATTCGCACCTCCTCCTTTTTCTCCATTCGCACCTCCTCCTTTTCCTCCTTTCGCACCTCCTCCCTTTCCTCCATTCGCACCTCCTCCTTTTCCTCCATTCCCATCTCCTCCTTATCCTCCATTCGCACCTCCTCCTTTTCCTCCATTCGCACATCCTCCCTTTCCTCCATTCGCACCTCCTCCCTTTCCCTCCTTTCTCACCTCCTCCCTTTCCTCCATTCGCACCTCCTCCCTTTCCTCCATTTGCACCTCCTCCCCCTTCCCTCCATTCGCACCTCCTCCATTTCCTCCTTTCGCACCTCCTCCCTTTCCTCCATTCGCACCTCCTCCCTTTCCTCCATTGGCACCTCCTCCCTTTCCTCCATTCGCCCCTTCTCCCTTTCCTCCGTTCGCACCTCCTCCCTTTCCTCCTTTCGCACCTCCTCCTTTTCCTCCATTCGCACCTCCTCCCTTTCCTCCATTTGCACCTCCTCCCTTTCCTCCATTTGCCCCTTCTCCCTTTCCTCCTTTCGCACCTCCTCCCTTTCCTCCTTTCGCACCTCCTCCCTTTCCTCCTTTCGTACCTCCTCCTTTTCCTCCATTCGCACCTCCTCCCTTTCCTCCTTTCGCACCTACTCCCTTTCCTCCATTCGCACCTCCTCCCTTTCCTCCTTTCGCTCCTCCTCCTTTTCCTCCATTCGCACCTCCTCCCTTTCCTCCATTCGCACCTCCTCCCTTTCCTCCTTTCGCTCCTCTTCCTTTCCTCCATTTCGCTCTCTTCCTTCCTACCCTCCATTTCGCTCTCTTCCTCCCTTTCCTCCTTTTCGCTCTCTTCCTCCTTTTCCTCCTTTTCGCTCTCTTCCTCCTTTTCCCTCATTTCGCTCTCTTCCTCCCTTTCCTCCATTTCGCTCTCTTCCTCCCTTTCCTCCATTTCGCTCTCTTCCTCCCTACCCTCCATTTCGCTCTCTTCCTCCCTACCCTCCATTTCGCTCTCTTCCTCCCATTTCTCCATTTCGCTCTCTCTTCCTCCCTTTCCTCCATTTCGCACTCTTCCTCCTTACCCTCCAATTTGCTCTCTTCCTCCATTTCCTCCCTTTCGCTCTCTCTTCCTCCCAACCCTCCATTTCTGCTCTCTTCCTCCCAACCCTCCATTTTTCGCCCTCTTCCTCCCTTTCCTCCTTTTCGCTCTCTTCTTCTTTTTTCCTCCAATTCGCTCTCTTCCTCCCTTTCCTCCATTTCGCTCTCTTTCTCTCTACCCTCCATTTCGCTCACTTCCTCCCTTTCCTCCCTTTCCCTCTCTTCCTCCCTCTCCTCCATTTCGCCCTCTTCCTCCCTTTCCTCTTTTCGCTCCCTTCCTCCATTTCCTCCTTTTCGCTCTCTTCCTCCGTACTCTCCATTTCGCTCTCTTCCTCCCTTTCCTCTTTTCGCTCTCTTCCTCCATTTCCTCTATTTCGCTCTCTTCCTCCCTTCCGTCCATTTTGCTCTCTTCCTCCTACCTTTCTTTTTCGCTCTCTTCCTCCCTTTCCTCCGTTTCTCACTCTTCCTCCCTTTCCTCCATTTCGCTCTCTTCCTCCATTTCCTTTTTTTCGCTCTCTTCCTCCCTTTCCTCCATTTCGCTCTCTTTCTCCCTTTCCTCCTTTTCGCTCCCTTCCTCCCTATCCTTCTTTTTGCTCTCTCTCTTCCCTTTCCTCCTTTTCGCTCTCTTCTTCCCTTTCCTCCATTCGGTCTCTTCCTCCCTTTCCTCCATTTCGGTATCTTCCTCCCTTTCCTCCATTTCGCACTCTTCCTCCTTACCCTCCAATTTGCTCTCTTCCTCCCTTTCCTCCTTTTCGCTCTCTTCCTCCCTTTCCTCCATTTCTGTTCTCCTCTTCCCTTTTCTCCTGTTCGCTCTCTTCCTCCATTTCATACATTTCTCTCTCTCTTCCTCCCTTTCCTCCATTTCAATCTCTTCCTCCTTACCCTCAATTTGCTCTCTTCCTCCATTTCCTCCTTTTCTCTCTCTCTTCCTACCTTTCCTCCGTTTCGCTCTCTTCCTCCCTACCCTCCATTTCGCTCTCTTCCTCCCAACCTTCCATTTCACTCTTTTCCTCCCTTTCCTCCATTTCGGTCTCTTCCTCCCTACACTCAAATTTTCCCTCTCTTCCTCCTTACCCTCCATTTCGCTCTCTAATATTGACGGCACTCACCGGAGGGCGTTAGAAGACTCTAACAAGTAAATTAGTATAGAATTTCAGCTTTAGATATAATTATTGATATAATACATCCCAGACAGCCACGTTTTGCAGGGCCCACGGGGTGCCGATTTTGATTGCCCACAGCGCATTATCATCGCCAGCCCAGAGGGTCGGAGGACGGGCAACGCCCGTCCATACTTCACAGGCCAGCGCTTGTGGACCCGTGAGGGAACGCAAGGGCGGACCCCTGCGGGGCCGTCATTTATCGTCTTTACCTCATCAAGCCCTAAGCGGTGCGCAGGCTGCGCTCTAAGGGTTAGCTGTAAGGCCCAGGGCAGATCGGCGCGGGCAAGATGTCACTGCACCCAGCGTCGGCGTCTATAATACCGCTAGTGGCAAATCATCGCCAGGTGCGGGACCTACGATTTTACCTACAGTTTGCCCACACTGTGTCACTGTGGGACCTACGATTGTGCACACAGTTTGCCCACACTATATCACAGTGGGTCCTACGATTGTGCACAGAGTTTGCCCACACTATATCACAGTGGGTCCTACGATTGTGCACACAGTTTGCCCACACTGTGGGCTCTATGAATGTAGTTGTAATTAATGGATTGTCAGATGAATTTTTATATGTCTTTTATATGTACAATCCCACCCAGACTATGCACTATTGAGATTGGATTGAACAGCTATCAATGTAGCTAATGCATGACATAGAAAAAACTTCCAGTTCTATGGCAATAATTACGTTGAAGTTTACACGATTCAATATATCACAAAGAAAAACAAACAATGGAAAAGTTAAACCAGTTCTGAATTATAATGATTTCAGAGTTTCATGGAAATGATTATATTGCATCAAACTATCCATTAAATCACAAAAATTACAATAAGTGGAACAGTTAATATTAAACCAGTTCTGTATAAGAATATCGCTTCAACTTCACTCTAACATATTATCACATTTCTATTGAAATAATTATATTGAAGTTAACACCATGCATCGTATCAGAGAGAATGACAAACAACAGAGGAACATTTCGGCTAGTTCTAAATTATAGTTATTTCAGTTTTATGTAAATCTATTGCAGATAAAACCAACTACCATAATAGAAACATTTACAAACAGCATAGCAGCTAATACTAAAACAGTTCAGAATAATAACAAGTTAATTATTTATTTAAATTAAACTTCACTCTAATTACCTTCACATATTATTTGCATATTTCTAAGAAAATAATTATATTGAAGTAAAACATCGTTCATTGTATTGCAAAGAATAAAAAACAATAGTGGAACAGTTAACCCATTAACTATGAGTGTGTACTAAAAGTGACTGGGAACCAATGCAGATCATTGTTAAAGTGTTAAATATAACAATGTGGAACACATGACTTCAATTTGTAACGTGTCACCAACACGACATATCCGTTTTGAGATTTCTGCTTCTCTTGTACCCTCTAACCAACTAAACTATAATAAGCACACTGACCGTAAACTATCAGTGGGAATAACAAACGGCAAAGCAGAGGACTGGTCACCTGATCTCATAAGCAGAGGCCAAGAAAATGAAATCACTACGACTTCATACCCATGGCTGCCTCAGGTTTAGCATACGGGACTGCTCTTCTTCTTCTACTTATAATATATTAACATTGATATAGAAATAATATTAGCTTTTTCCTATCCTATGTCCTGTCCCATGGACATTTTAAAATTGGAGTTGAAAATTCTCTGACCCATGGCAGGTGACATAAAGCTAACCTTTGTCTGTTGCTATCCTTTGGCTGGTGTGATGGGCCAATAAGCAGTAATGCATAACTCTTGTGTCCTGTTGCATACATACATACATATAAATATGTACATACATACATACATACATACATACATACATACATACATACATACATGCATGCATACAGACCCACATACATCGCTACTGGTCCAGAGGCATGTCCAAATAGTAATTTAGTAGATATGCAGTTCATATTCAGTAAAATATTAGGGTATGAAGTGCTAGCGGCTTCATTTTCTTAAGAAGGCAGATGGCCAATCCTAGCGTTCAATGTCCAATATTCAGTGTATGGTCAATGTACTTAATATAGCTTCGTTGATACGAGATATGACAGAAGAAGCAGAACTCTTGAAACGGATATCTGCCCTGGTTATGACATGTTACAAATTGAAGCCATATGCTCCATATTGCTATATTTAACACTTTAACAATGAGCTGTATTGATTCCCAGTCACTTTTAGTACACTCTTGCCGTTAAAGTGCTAAAACATGGCTTTACTATTCCACTTCAAACATATTAACATAAATATGCAATTAATATTAAAAATAATGAAACCCAAAAAGAATGAAAACCAGTGCATTCTATTGCTATCATAGCAAAATAAAGTTAAAGTATTTAAACACTAAACATCTTAAATATCTAATAATTTCACCATACAACTAGTAGTAAGAAATATATGTCACACTTAGTGCCTACATACGACTGTCTATGCACAATTAAAATACATTAAAATTAAATTATACATGAATATATTAGCCAATACTTTACCGTTATTCTACACTACATTAGGCTTCCTCAGAGAGAGCCTTTGGTTATAGGATTCCTCTGATTATTGGCTGCAGTAAACAATTACTTTAGCAAACAAGTAATAAATATAGTTCCACACTGAAGCATAATCTAAATTTAATAAATACTAAGGCAAGAGATGACGTCTACAGGTCTGCTGCAGTTTAAACTAATGATGCCACTCAGTGTGGAATGGTAGGCTCGTTGCTGGTTGATTGATAAGGCTTTGATGCTTCATTGTTGATCCTCGTTCCTCTGTGGAATGATAAGGCCGTTACTCCCCGTTCCTCTGTGGAATGATACGGCCGCTGCTCCTCGTTCCTCTGTAGAATGATAAGGTCGTTGCTCCTCGTTTCTCTGTGGAATGATAAGGCCGTTACTCCCCGTTCCTCTATGGAATGATACGGCCGCTGCTCCTCGTTCCTCTGTAGAATTATAAGGCCGTTGCTCCTCGTTCCTCTGTGGAATGAAAAGGCTGTTACTCCTCGTTCCTCTGTGGAATGATAAGGCTGTTACTCCCCGTTCCTCTGTATAATGATACGGCCGTTGCTCCTCGTTCCTGTGTGGAAGGATAAGGCCGTTGCTCCTCGTTCCTGTGTGGAATTATAAGGCCTGTGCTCCTTGTTCCTCTGTGGAATGATAAGACTCCTCGCTCCTCTGTGGAATGATAAGGCCGTTGCTCCTCTTCAGGCTCACCGCCATAACAAAACACAACCATGACAGCATTATGTTGCTATATTGCGCATTTAGATACAGACACACAAATTCATATGATAGAATTAAGGCACTGTTAGTCGCATAATTATAAGGGCATATAATTAAACACCATTTATCAAGTACATTGACTTGTGCACACAAAACACACACACATCTATATAATACATCACCATAACCGTAGCTACACTCCTCTTGCTTTTATATACTGGAACTTCTATTGACCAATGACCACAATGCCCAGGATTTTGACAATGGTCTGTGAAGTTGCCTGCTCTTGAATTTCAGTCTTGCTACATGCCTGTATATCACCTAAATGTGAATATCACAAAGACGATCCATGAATTTTTATGTTAACGTACAGGTCCATGAGTGAGGGTGATCTGTTCTCGCCACCTCATCTTGCCACCAGAAGTCCAGTCATTGTATATGCTTGCAAGGTAAAACAGACATTTCAATACCTGTGTAACCTGGAGTGGATTTAAATACCCAATCTCAAGGTTGACAGCCTAGTATGCCAACGATTGACTATTCAAGCCAGAGGTCACTGTCGAAGGACCTTGAGCAAGTCCTTCACTTAACTGCTCAGAGCCAGCAATGTTCTGCTGTCTGGTCATGTCCGCACTTGTGAACTTTGAAAGGAGGGTAATATCAAATACAATTGTACTGTACCGTATTGTATTGACTACTGTGCACCCATTTGAATATAACCTAAGACATTAACACATACAAAAGTTATCTAAATGTATGTGAGGTAACAAATTTGCTACTATTTTCATACTTTCAGTTAAACAGACCAAGATATCGATAGTTTAAAAGGTATGTCAAAACTGGCACATGCAGACATTCACTACTATTCAATAACATAACTCCCAGCACCATAAAACAGTCTTAGTCATACAGTTAAATAAATTATATTATCATTTTAATAATATTAATAACTTCTACAGCGCCTGTATATAATGCACAAGACAACAACCGATGGCACACAAAAACCATGTTGTCATCATATCAACATCCAGGTCGGTCTGTTGAGAGACAGCCTACGGTGGATAAACAATGTGAAAAAGTGAAGTTTTAGGCTGATAGCAAAATGGATTTGTGACTGAGCAGAACGAGCCAAACACGAGAAAGGATCTTGCTGAAAAGTGATAAGACTGTTGAATATGCACGATTCGATGGAAGTGGAACGAGAAGCAGAGGCAAGCCGAGACTACGCTAGATAGATAGGCCAAATACTGTTTAAATGAAGACATTTATTCGTACCCATCGCAGCCAAAATGGCTGGCGTCAGGAACTGAATATATATTATATATATACATAATTATATACGCATGCTATAATGTGCATATACACTCACCTCTAAAGTCTTGTAACAAATGCCGACTTCTACTAGAACGATCCAAAACGGATAAATTACAACAACTGACCGTTTTATAATTTAAATTTTCAATAAAACCCCAACACAGGTTTCCTTGTTTGAAATTCCGCCATTTGTATTATTCAGCGATCTGATAGGCTGTAGAACGCTAGGGCAGCATTTAGGTCATC
Organism: Aporrectodea caliginosa; assembly: GCA_020284085.1. Taxonomy (NCBI): domain Eukaryota; kingdom Metazoa; phylum Annelida; class Clitellata; order Crassiclitellata; family Lumbricidae; genus Aporrectodea; species Aporrectodea caliginosa. The sequence continues at coordinate 365,006 of JACEVL010000791.1, read as the reverse complement.
TCCGTCCATCGCCCTCTCCCACACCCCTCCCGTGACGCTCTCCCCCATCCACCTCCTCAGCCTACAACGGTGGTGTCGCTTGTTTTCCGATTGAATCCACCGCTGCGCCTTAATTACCCCTCCAAACCTCCCACCACGACTCTGACACGCGGCCCAATTTCGACAAGTCTGCGCAACACGAGGGCCAATGCTGGTCCTTCATCTCACTGTCGGCAAAGTCTGGCTCACCGTGTGCAAGACCAAGGCCCACAGAATTTTGCGACAGTCATTGAAATCATGGCAAAGTAGAGGAACGACCACACTAGGCCGACGCCTCCAGAAAGCAGACGGGTGCCGCCAGTGGCCCGCAGTGGGAGCGATGGGGGAAGGCTGTCTGGGATGTAGGTGGGCTTACGAAAAATGTACGTTTTTGTTGTTGTATGTTATTGCTAATTTAAAAATAATAAATTCCTGCTGAAACTGATCAATTTGTAGACAGTCATTTTGTCATCTTGGTGTCACCCCGCCCTAGTGATGCCGCTGATCAGGATTTCCGAATATTTGCATTCCTCTGCGTATAATATTATATTCTACTTGTCTTGCAGGAACGTCTCTGTTAAAGCCTCCAGCCACTGTTCGCAACTACACAACCCCTCCCGCTCTGTTGTGGTGTCCCTCAAGGCTTCGTCCATCTAATAAAATCCTCTTCTGTTGACCACAACCTCTGCGCAGACGACACCCAACTCTACATATCCTTCTCCCTCTTTTCCACCTTGACATCTGCTCTGCGCCTCTGATTCTCTGGAAACCGGACTCGGACCTCCTTCAGACTACTCTGTTGGACGCAGCACTCGTTAATAAGTTGGTGCCCCGCGCTTGGCTTTCGAGTGGCGTTTTAGAAGTTTGGAGATTACGATATCTTACATTTCCGGTCTCTAACTGCAGCAGTGAAAGCAGTGGCGGCGCCAGAGGGATAGGGGGGGCTTAGCCCCTTAACTGCGGCTCAGCCCCCCAAAAGGGGCTAGAGCCGCTTGGCCTACTTATCAGATCTCGCTTTCCAATTCACAAACTACGGGTTCGAATAGCCATTAAGCTTTACAATACGAACCTTTACGTTACAGTATAAGACATACCAGATTATCAAAGATCTTAGAGGCGGCTGACCTAAAAATTAATAATTTTATTTGGAATTATGTGTTAAAATAATATTGTATAATAATTGGGGTCGAAAATCTTGAAACGCGTGACTGTTTTTGGGCGAATCGGTCAATCGGGCGATCCGTTTAATCGGCGGCTAGAAACGGCAAGCGACCTCTTTTTGAGGCAATAAAGATTTTATTCTTTTAGAAAAATCGCTCTTAAGATTTTATAGATTTTACGGGCTTCCTTTTGGAATCGGGAAAAACTCAGGTAAATAAGAAAAAACTGTGAAAAATTTACGCGCAGATTTCGTAACACTGGCTGGGCTATTTTGTATTTGTTTTGATTTTAATGCTACTTGTCTCTCGCTTGGGTCGAGCTAACAACAAGCACGAGTGCGTGGACTTTTGGGGTTTTATTTTGATGATGTGATTGAGGACTCTTTATAATGATGTGATTACTATGATTGTCTTAAAATGCACAATAATATAATTTTTAAATTTAAAAAAATGGAAATCGAATTAAAATATATTGTTTTTACCTTCAGAATAGTTGTGCACAGCAGAGATTGAGCTGTATGCAGTGGCGTTACGAAGGGGGCAGAGGAATGCAGCCGCCCCCGGGCGCAGCACCAGAGGGGCGCAAAATTAGCTTTCAGTGGTACACAGTACTATGACAAGAACGATTAAAAGTCAACAAATTAAAAGGGGCGCAGTCAACAACCCTTGCCCCTGGGCGCTGAAACCCTTCGTTACGCCACTGGCTGTATGTCAAGATCAGAAAAACCACATTTTAATTTTATTTTGTAGATACACAGTCATTGTGACTGCTGAAAATGTCGCATATTTATGTGAATCTAATAGATGATGATTCAGATGAGGTTAGTTTTTCTAAATCCTTTGGCACGCTTAACTTGTGTATTAATGTGTTTTTAAACTGATAATTTGTTTTGCTTGGATGAAAAGCATAAATTTTATTACAAAGAATAAGGATGACTGTTAGGATTACTTCTTATCCTCATCAAAGTCTGTAGCATGAATGGCCACAGATATTATACAGGATGAGGTAAAACACAGAAACAGCCTACCATGATCCAAAAATGTTCAGATGTGATTCCATTTCTTCAAATGCCCATTTCCTCATATATGTGTGTGCCCATTGTCTGTAGCTATTGTTTTAACCTATCTAGAATTATATCAGCATTAAACTTTAATAAGATTTGCCAAAATGTAGTTTAATATTTTATTACCAGGTTATCAATTATGAAGTTAAAAATGTTACATTTTAAATAGTCAATTATGTAGAGTATTTATACAGCACCAGTTCCTGAAACTTTGATTTCTTAGACTCTTTTTATCTACAGTAATTCTCAGAGAGTGCTCTGTCTTTGGGTCTGTTTTTGGTCTACAAACAAAATTACAAGCCTAATAACAAGATTCAGTGTAATGTAAATTCTGAGTGATAGTGATGTTCAATGAATGTGTTTGTATAGCATCGTTGAGAGGTTATTAAATCATGAATCCATATGTAAATTGTCAGTTACGTAAATATAGAATATGTCACAAGGATTTCTGTTGGATGTGAATTTTTAGTGGTTCTTAAAAGTTAATTGTCTAGATGCATACATATGCAGTTCAGTGTAAGTGAAGGTGCTATTCTCTTACACAATGCATTACACAATGCAGTACTTTCTGAATTGATGTAAAGTTATGCTACAATACTTCTCGTTTGACGTAAGATACGGTTGCAGTGCAAGTGACGATGATTCTGTCTTCTTGCTTGCACAATGCACTGCTTTGCTATCTGATTGATGTAGAGTAGATATATGCTACAAAGTACACATGTTTGTTTCAAAACAGTTAATATAATGCATATTAACTACCCCACAAAAGCGTCGTGAAATTAAGATATACTACACCATTTGTTGTATGATTTAAAAGAAAGTGATGCTTTCAGATAACTGTGTTTAATATGAGTCCTGTACACTGTTGGGGAACCTTGATGAGCTCATCTGAGTTTCTCTTCCCACCAGGATGTGTGCTTATTAGTAGTAAAAACGTTTCAGTTTTTAGCAATAGTTTGTTAACATTTCTATAAACATCTTTGCACAAATTTTGTTATCACAGTTTTTGCAATGTTCAAATAAATGTATTGAATTGAATGCTACAATGCTTGGCATTTTTTGGAAAACAGGGATGCAGTGCTAGCGAAGGTGATTACAGAAGCGAGGAGAGTGATGGTCAGAGAAACGCTTCCACTGTCGCTCCATCCATCCCAATCCCTGTAGTTCCTACCCCAACTCCGAAGAAACGTGGTCGGCCGCTGAAAGCCGTGACAGAGGCCAGGTTGAGCGCATTGTACCATGGTGCTAGCACAATCGAGAACAAGGCAAGCAACGGCACTCCTGGATCTTTTGATGGTGCTCAGACGACCCCTACCCTGACCCCAAAGAAGAGGGGCAGACCACCAAAGGCTGAAAGTGAAAAGGTAATACTTAGCAGTAGTTTGAAACTTGAAAGCTTTACTTGCCAATTAAGATCACTGTATTTGAGCAAGAGAACAGGATTTCAATTGTTTTTTGTGATATTGAATCTGTAAAACCCAGAACAAGATTATAATATTAGTTATAGTTATACAGATTTTTGCTTAACCGTATGTTTACTTCTTTATTTTGCAGAACAATCGAACGAAAAGTTTACTTCGTGTAAGTTCGTTGACAAGATTCTTGAAATAAAGCATTACGAGCTTCTTGATAAGGTTTTCTGGTTTTGAAGTGGTTAGTTTGTTGCCTTTAATCTGTCTTACATCCGTGATTGATTTTTAATTAAAGCAGTAAATTGTAGTCTTGTTATAACCACTCAGTACTTGTTAAATTCTGACATACATGGATTTGATATAAATTTTATTTGACGTCTTCAGCACATTAGAAGTTTAGAAAACTGCTCCTTGGTAGCGTTAGTATTCGGTGAGAAGAAGTTCATCTGCAAGCAGAGCAAACAGGGTTTAGTAGATGACTGAGTTATCGTTAGCAGTTCTTGCACATGTTGAGAACTGAGCCTACACATTTTCATCCAGGTTCAACCGTTGACTGGTGTTCAGAGTTCTAGTTCATGTTGCATTGAGGGTGAAGGTAGATGGTAGCTAAATAAAGCTTTCACTGCACATGTTTGCGCTTTGCAATTGGCACTCCCTGAGCTGATAACGAAGATACAGCATCCAGTTTCCCTGGCCACTAGGTCTGTGCAGGAAAGGAATTCATCAGTAGGTGGTCGAATTGTAAAGCCTTTCCTTATCTGATGGTAAACACTACTCCAAAGACCATGCCTTGCCACTGCATCATTTAATCTGAGATTTTGTGGTCATGAAAGTGTGAGGCATGATCTGGGGCTACAGATTGGACAGCACAGCATCAGATCATGGTTTTGTAAGAAGTCATAAGTTTGTTTAGAATAAGTGTCTAATGCTACTGATTGGTTTTTTTTGACAGATTAACATTGGGCCAAAGTCTAAAATACGAAAAATTGAAGCTTCTTCACCCGACGTAAGTTGGTGTTCACATATACAGCATTAGTGTCCGGTTTCATGTCTACGACCTTATATTGTCATTACTTCCTTTCATTAGTTTAATGCACTCTGGAGATATTGCAGACTGTGGCTTTGAGAATCTAATTAAGCCAAGGACTTCTGATGTGCTCATTATGATAATGCCTAAGTCGGTGTCAATTGACGATTGCTTGCCGCTGAAACCGTAGTAAAAAAAATCGTAATTGATTGAAGGAACCTGGTCAAGAGAAGTCAGTCAAATCAGATGTCAGGCTAAAGCAGGTAAGCAAATTGAAACCATTGAGGATTAAGTTTAGACCTGAAAGACATCGACGAACAAAAAGCAAGCCGTGAAAATATTGAGTATTCAGTTTGAAACAAGCCTTAATTGTTTATTAATTTGTTTAGTATCAGTTGATATTTAGATACTCTTTTTATATGAGGTGCATTTATCGTTTAGAAGTGCTATATAAGTTTTAGGATGCATACTTTGGGGACATCCTCAGGACATAATTGCTTGTCTTATTGTTGCATACTGACTATACAAAATCAAAAACAAAATAAATTTAGTATTATTTTGTCATTAAATTGTATATTGTTGTGATTTTTAGGAGGAGTCACCATTTCCTCTGGTTCAGCAAGCAGTTAAAACAGCAGTGAGTATAATGTTTGAGATATACCTTATTTGTTTATGGATTTGTTTAACATCAGTTAATATTATTTTACCTCTTAGGCTAAAAACCACTTCTAGTATAGTGTCTTGTTGTGAATTGCCATGTTTGCACTTCAAACCGGGTACCATGCTATGTTTAAGAGGTAGACTGAATTTTTTTAACTATTTGTGTTACTAATAATTTATTATTAGTAGTATATTATTATTAATCAGATTTTTATATTGTGCAAATAATTCACCTTAAAAAGTTGATAGTATTGATACGTTTTAAATTGTTTGTGAAACAAGACAAGAGAAAGAAAAGGATCGTGCAGAGCTGATGGAGGTGAGCTTCAAAAACCAATATCGTGTTTTCCAGTGAACGCTTTATGTAATAAGTTGTAAATCCATTGGAACTGAAGTAGTTTCAATGTAAATATTTGCTAATTCAAAGTTTCTGGTTATCATAGGATTCCGCAAAGAAGAGCCGTGGCCGCCCTCGCATACATCCACCAAAAGTAAGATGCTCTTATTTGTGTAGTCAGTACTTACTGATCTCATTGGGTTTTTATGGCAGTTCTGCTATAATCATTATTAAGACCTACAGTTTCATGCTTCAGTCAAGTCTGTCGGGAAAAAACAGCTTTAGAGATTCTTTTAAAAATGTATGTATATGTATGTCCACAAAATGTGCTTTTGAGAGTTCCTTAAAGGCATGAGTTCTGGTGAAGCAGAGATACAACATACATATGTACATCTTCGTTTATTGATCGAAACAATCACCAAAATTTTTATACAACTTTGTATGAAGTGTTAACAGGGTTTTTGGGGAACAGACGGCAGACCCAGAAGGACCACCCATAACAAACAATACCGATGACAGCGAAAAACTTGTGCAATGTACAATGTACATGCATATTTATGTACAAATGAATACACACGTGCATACATGTTTATACTTGTGTACGTGCATGTACATCCATGCATCCATACACATATGCATATATTATATATATATATATATACTTGCTTGTACACTATAACACACATACATACGGAATTGTTCTCTGCAGATTAAATGAATGCTATTAAGATAACTTTAAGAAAGATATAATTTTGAGTAGTATTTTGAGCAGGATCCATCTGTGAAAAGACCGAGAGGTCGTCCAAGGATTAATCCTCTTGTGAGTATCTGTATTTCTGTGTTCGTTTTCTCTATAACTTTCTATGTATGTATGCATTTATGTATATATTTTGTGTATATTGTTCAGTTGAATTTTCCTGTCTGGACTTTAATGGCATAACTTATTAATAGCTAGACAATAAAAATTCTTTCCATAGCTACGTTATTGAAGACATTGATTTTATTTTGAAATTCAGTTTAAAAATTCATATTTTGCATAAAATTGCCCAAAAATGAATAAATTTTAGACTGGAGGACTGAAAGGTTTAGCCCGACTTCCAGAAAGTATCAGAGTATGGAAAGTGTGTGTAAGTCAGTTTGTGACAAGTGCTCCTTTTTCAGCTGCGATTTTTTTGTATAAGTTAGTGGCAATTGAATAAATCTTCTTCAATTGAAAAATTGAATTAAAATATTTAATTAAGTTCAGAAAATTACTCCATGCAACTGCTTGATTGTACTATTAGCAGCAAGGCGAGCAGGCTTACAAAAGTCAATATCTGAAGATGAAAAGGGAATGCGCCAAAAAGGTATGTTAAATGTTGTTTTCATTCAGCTATGTTTGCAGTAAATTTTGAAAGGCCATTATAAAAACATTTGCTATAGTAGATGTATGAACTGTGCCCACTAAATTTGTGCTATGCGTGTTCTGGAAATGGATGAAACAGCAATGCTGTAGAGAGGGTATACTGTAGATTATGATGCTATGCATGACTACCCGTTGGACTGACTTGACGCAGTGCTCGTGAATAAGCTGGTGCCCTGCGCTTGGCTTTCGAATGGCACTTTACAAGTTTGGAGATTACAATTATGACAAAATGCGAATCCATGCAATTTTTATTTGGCTTAGTTGAATGGTGGCCTCTTCCTCTATACATTGAGATACTAACCTAGATGCAGAGATGAGCATCAAATGTACAGTGCAGTGTGCCACTGTGCTAGTGTTTAAAGAACTTTAAGGAATCTTGATGCACAGATGCTTGGCACTATCAGTCACTGCCTTGTCCACAACACAGAGGATTTAATGTATTTAATAAATGGAAACAGTATGGCTGCCATGATGGGTTGGAGAGAGAGAAACTGTGATGATTGTACCTGTTGTGTGAGCATATTCACTTACAGATGAATTTGTTGTTTTTAATGAAATTTAACACCACTTAGTCTAGTGAGTTTGTGCTTTTGACGGGTACTTAGGACACTATATTACCTGTCTGTCTGTATTCCGGATGTTTGGGCACTTTGCACTGTATGATGGCAGACAGAACTATGCTGGGGCACTCTGATCCTTGATTTTTGATTCTCCAAGGAACTGGAACAGTTGGACAACCAGGGTACACGTGTCTTCATGATGGAGGTGGATCGCTATCCACTGAACTTCAAGATACAACTTGAAGACAAGCCCAAGACCGGGAGGATAAGCAGAATAATGGAAGCGGCACCAGTTATGATGATGACGATGTTATGTGTACAGTTACTTACATCAGCTTTGTTACAAACAAACAACATGTACATAACCTTGACTGGTTGTAAGTGACAAGAAATTTCTTATTTCCTTCTGCAGGATGCATTGATAGACAGATTAACGCAATATCTGGCAGAAATTGGCCATTCAGTTGACGACATTCTACGGCAGGTAAGAGAATTATATCATGTTACAGATAGCTGTTTCAATAGTTGATATAAAAGAATTTTTATTTCAGTTGCACGGCTTTCTGTTTAGTATCTTTTGTTCAACAGACCTCTCCTTACAGCATTAATCTATAGAAGCAATGTCCAATAGCATGCTATCTGACCGATTTACGGATAAAATTTGTTCTCTTCTGCTGGGTGTTTGGCTGGGAGTACCTCAAATTAGGCATTTCAGGGGCATTATGTTTAGGCACTGAATGAGTTACACAAGGTTTGGTTATTCATGTATGCGGAAACTTAATACAGCACCGTTTAACACTTTAACGATGAGCGTGTACTAAAAGTGACTGGGAACCAATGCAGCTCTTCATTAAAGTGTTAAACACGTCCCAAAATTATGTTTTCGGTTTTGACAAGGTTGTACAAAAAACCGATACCAGAAGTTATAAATTTGTATGGATTATGTCATTAAGGGATAACTGGACTAATCATATTTTGTCACACATATTCTACTTGCGCATGACCATTTATTGTGACCTTAGCCTTATTATAGAGGTGCTGTAGGATCATTAGATTAGATGACTGCTTTGTAGAAATAACAGTATAACAATGCTTAGCATGGGAATAAATATAATTAATAAGAAAGTGTAAGTATAGTCTGGTGTACTATACAAATCCTCTAGTCCATTACTCTAACCTTGGCAATTTCTGAACGAGAAACAGTTACGTACCGAGGATTTTCTCGATAAGGGATTTTTTTGTCAAACTTGCCTGCAGACACTGCATGGAATGGGCTAGTTCACAAATATTTTCAGTTTTGTACTTGATATATTGTCCGTAGCACTCCTGTGCATTTTGTTTTCAATCCCTTGAAAATAAAAAATTTGATCAACTTATTCCTGGAAAATACAGATAATTATAGATATATTTTTTAAGTTAAAAAAATTTATAGAATGAAATTATTATTTAACGTTATTTGCAATAAATCAATCTAGATTCTAGATCTAAAGTTCCCATTATCGCCACACCGTGATCGCTAGGCATATGGACTTCGATCACCTAGCGATTGAAACTGTCACCAACTGAACACAACCATTCGTACGCCAGATATTTGTTCTTTGTTGATGGAATTGAGCGATAATTAAGAAAACGCTAGCGTATGAATATTTTTGTTTATTTGCAATAAGACAAATTTAAACACGAAATAAAGTTCTAGAAATCTTAGTTTTAAATTTAAAAAATAAGAGAAACAATGAGCAAAGCACATCAAGTCTCTTTGGACAGTTTCTTTAAAAGTAATGAAACAACAGCAAAGCGCCGCAACTCAGACACGGACAGTGACAGCACACAAGAAAACGATGATAATGTACGGGAAGGATCTCTTTTAAAAAAGCCAAGAAACATCGTTTGTTTAATAGAAAATACGATCAAGAATATTTAAAATATGGATTTGTTTCTTCCGGAGATGAAAACAGCCCAAAACCACTGTGTGTAATCTGTGGAGTTACACTTAGTAATGATGCCATGAAGCCATCAAAACTTCTTCGCCATCTGAATTCAGCACATCCCGCATACAAAGATAAGCCTATTGATTTTTTCAAAAGAAAGCGTGACGAAATAAAAGATCAACAGAAACAGATGTTAAAGACCACTAAAGTTAATGTTTCTGCATTGCGGGCATCTTGCTTGACTCCATTTGCTGTAAGTTTAGTCAAGTTTAATTTAATTAAACTTTCAGTAATTAGGCTTGCTACTTTTAGATAGGAGTAAGCCTTCTCGTGTAATAAAATTACTAGTTATTATTTATAAAAACTTGAACGCTTCCTTTAACTATAATAAATACATTCTGATATTTATTGTTATATTTAACAATGAATAACAAGAACATGTGTAATTACATATATTTGTAAAAGCAGTTTATTGATTTAGTCACTATTTCGCATTATTTCGCTCTTAGAATAATTTCAATAAAATATTAAGATAAAATATGGACTCATTCCTCTAATTTCCCTTTATCTTGGATTCGATTGTCAGATAAAATTTTGCATTTCTAACTGGTGGTCCGCCAACAACATCATAAATGCACAGCCGGTCCCTGCTTCTAAAAAGTTTAAGAACCCCTGGGCTAGTTCACAAATATTTTCAGTTTTGTACTTGATATATTGTTCGTAGCACTCCTGTGCATTTTGTTTTCAATCCTTTGATCATAACATAATGATCATTACTTCAATATCAAAACTGACAATTGCAGTTCGTTTTTTGTCAGGCTGACAACAACTCGCAAAGCAACGACGATTCAGAAGAACCGAGCAAAGGAAACGAAAGTGCTGAGGAGGAAGTGATTCAGACGATCGAGGCAAACAACATCGAGCATTCGAACCAAAAGTACATTGGGATGTTCGTCGAAGACAATGAAAACAAGGACAAGGATGAAGAGAGTGACTGAAACGCCGCGAGATATTTGGCGTGATTGTCTTCGGCAGAGTGGCATATTATTGGCGGCCGTACTTTGTAAGTCGGGCACAAAGTTTATCAAGGACTCAGAACTTTGGTTATGTCCTGCGAGCGCAGACTGACGTTTCAGTACGCGAATGACGTTACTTACTGCTCTTGTTTGTTTCAATTTAAGTTTCTTGATCTGGAGATGCAAAGTATGGTTAATCACTGTGTCCATAGCGATTTCTGTATTGGGTGTCTCAATGTTCGACTCGAATTGGCTCGGAATAAGTTGTGTCGCCTAAAGCTTGTGAAGACTGTTTATACGTGAAATTGTGACACTCATGACTTGTGCAAATCGTTAATGCAACGACCAGTTTCAGAAGGAGCTGGTTTTGAAATTCTCTTCATTTGCTTACCTGTTTGTGTATTCAAATTCCCTGTTGTGATGTTGATTTCTGTTCAGTGTGGAAGCTACTTTCCAACAAAAGTGCAGACTTCACGCTTGATGAGAAGTTCTGTGACTGTTCTAGCGGAGGTCTTCTACAAAATCGGTGCTTCAGACATCCAATAGTCCAACTGAAACTATCATAATTGGTTCCCTTCATTGTCTGCTTTCAGTTGATTGATTGCGATGGTGTGTGCTCCCTGAACTATTTATCAGAAATAAGATGTTCTTGTCAGGAACATCTTTGTAGAGACTTACAAAAAGGCTGCAATGTGAACTATTCATGATGCATTTACCACCAGTGGTATTAATCTCATGTCTTGTTCCTATTGCACTTGTGTCAGTTAGTTTACTGCTCTTTTACACTTGTGTCCGTACAGCTTTGGTCACAGGCGAATCGTAACCTGTGTTTAATTTCTGCTGGTTTTGCATGCTTAAAAATATCACATAAAATGTTGTATAGAATGTTGCTCAACAATGCTTGAAATTTGTCATTCAACATTACAAGAGGATTTGTAGCATGTAGGTGTCCGCTGCACAGTTTGTCTCTGCCATATTCTTTCTCCTTTGCCACCAATGCAAGCCACTGTGGGAGTCAATGTCTTGTACCTATTCTTGGCCAGGTCTGCATTTGCCACTTCCTTCTGTATTTGCAATCATTGCTCTTCAATCAGTCTGTTGTTCACTGTTTGAAACATGCAGTTTTACACTCCCGATAGAATGTATTTTGTCTGCTTTGTGTCATTATTCTTTCACTTCAGAGCCTTCCCAGACACGAAAAGGAAGTTAAAAATTGAATTCACCGACCTTGAACAGCATGTTGGAGAGTCATAACTGTGTGCCGTACAGTGGAAGATGGGACAGTATAATATAAATATTGTAATAAGTATAAATATGCAAAGTGTATATGTATGTATCTAATTCTTGATGTAGCACCTTTTTAAGACGTCTAAAAGACACTAACATATTATGTCAAAATAGAGCTAAGCAGGTGGATAGTGTTTCTTGAGCTGTCTACTTGAACTATGTATTTTCATTTGCTGATTGTTCTGATGTAAGTGAATGCAGAATGCACACACAGTCTGACAAGCTGCCTCTGCCACTTGCACTTTGGCAGTGTAAGTCCCAAGTCTGGATAAAGGATGAGGTCGATGCTAATGATCTTTGTTATCACACAGTGTCATTTAACTGAAACTACTACTGCTACTAGATGCCTCCTAGGTGTGATATATTGTGCTTCAGATACAACATGTTGCAATGCAAAAACAAAGTCCATTTGAAAGTGTGTTGAGCCAAGGTCAATTCAAAGTAGTCTGAGGTTGAAAGTAGTGCAAAGCTTCATATACATGTACTTGTATATCTCTGGCTATTCGCATAGTGACTTAAGAACATCACAATTAGGGACCTGCGAAGCTACGATATTCAAAAACGAATCTGACAGCAGTATTCGATTTGATTCGAAACTGACATCATGATTTAAAAAATGATTGACCCTTCGTTTTAATTTTTTTTAAATTATGTGTTATTTTAATTCTGATAATTAACTTAATTTTTAGTTTAATTGATTTTAAACAGCAGAAAAAAGTTATTAGGCCTGCATTGATAGATTGATAATTGTTACTGTGGTACACGTGTGCTTTAAGTACATATCAAACTGGTACACACTGATTCGATTTGAACTTTTACATTGGATTTGAGACTCCATTCGACTGAAAATTAGTGACTCGCAGGTCCCTAATCACAATGGCACTAAAACATGGCTATGTAAAGAACTTGTAAACAGCGTGTTTCTTGAACTGTCTATCAATGAAGTACATGTATTCAGAGAAAGATTGTACGACAGTGTTACCTTTTGTAAAACTGTTTGGAATTTAGTGAAGTGACTTAAACATAGAGTTGATTTGATTAAAGTTTGGTTTGTCAGTAATAATCACAGCCAGGAAATTCTTAGCTTTTGTAGTGTACGTGTTTGAACTAAAGGAGAGACAAGATGTTACAGTAGTGTAGATGGCTGGACAACAATGATTTTGCAGTCAATGTTCCACTTATAAACATGCTTGTGGATTGCAGTGGTTTGTGGAATCCGTTCTATGTGTTTAACGCTAGACTAATGGTATGCCTAGTTTGGGACTTGCTCTTGCTTCATGCAGGTGGAACTGCACTAGTCACCCATGAAAAGACACATATATCAAGTTTAATAAAGAGCTTTATGTATGTAATGTATGAATGTATCTGGGCTTCTATAGAGCACATTTGTGAGAACAAGTCCTAAATGCTGTGCACATGATTGCTGTATATAAAAGATTTAAACAGGTACGTCTTAATCAGTACTTTATTACGCCCGAAGGCAGAAACAAAACATGCTCTTAATGAGCAACGAGAATGTTACCTGGGCTTCGTTTACAGGAATAGTGTGAATTTTCACAGAGAGACTGTTCCAAAGAGAGGGACCTATGCAGAACAGCGTGTGGTGTTCTTGTGCTGATGTATGGAAGCAAGGAACTTGCAGATCTCCAAGGGCAGCCAAACAAAGCGATTGATGACCCGATTGTGTACCAACCAGCACAACAACTTTTGTATATTGTTGGGGAGGAACTGACCGACGAGGCGCGACCCAGGATCTTAATTTTGATTCTAGATGCTTAACAGTCTTGTTGGATGTGCTCCATCTTATCTTAAGGAGAAATGCATGGTCTGGTCCAACCCCGGCCACAGATCGCTTCCCTCTGGTGGACAACAAGACCTGTTGTTCTGCTACCGAGGTTTTATCAGGCATTTTAAGAATGGTTGAAATTTGTGTCACTTACGTTTTGAGGATTTAGTTTGTTGCTTCTTTTTGTAGAAATTAAAGCATTTTAAAGTGTGTCCTCCCAGTTTTTTATTCTGTTTCATCTGCAAGTCCAGTTCATGATTTTAATATCCTTGCCGAGACCGTGGACATTCTGAGCAATGGGTTTTGTTGTGGCCAATGTTAGATATAAACAGGAGAATGGCAGTTTGGGGAGAAAACACAATTAATTACTTTACCAGCGGCGAATTTGTTTTACTGGTTTTGATTACTGTTTTTACAAACCTCAGAAAAATTAGTAATTGCATTTTAAAAATAATTTAAATTAATTTTTTTTGTAATTCTGGTTATAGCTATATTTTAGTGTTATAAATTACAGAGGTGCAAAATGCCAAGGTGTGTGTTGAAACTGTATGTCAACAGTCAGTGACATTTGTACACTGCATCTTCCTTGTTAAAACCAATATTATAAAGACATATTTAAATAAATTATAATCTTGTGAGAACTGTACGTTTTGCAATCACGTTGTATACAATACTATGTCAAAGTTGCATTAAAAGAAGGTTACATTTGAAGCCTGAATTAATCTGGGATTTGTGTTATGTTGGCTTCCTGTTAAACCGATGTGCTTTGTAAACTGGTTTTAATGTTCCTGGTTTTGCTGTATAAGAATATATATAATTATGATGTCTTCGTACTTCTGCCTGTATGTTTTTAGGTACAATGTATGTTTGTGTTTAGCATCATGTTTGATCTTTTTTAAATTTACTGGTTTGATTGAGGCAGATTGTATGCATATAATATATATATATAATCGCCTCCCTGGTGTGGCAATGTCAGCTGGGCCTTGCTCCATCCTACCTGCGGGACCTCTGTTGTCCCGTATCGGGCGCCCAGGGTTGTCGCTCCCTTCGCTCTTCTGGGAGGGGGGTGTTCACAATCCCGTTTGCCCGCACAGCTACCATGCAAAATCGTGCTTTCCAAGTGGTGGGCCCGACCGGCTGGAATGGGCTGCCTTTGGAATTGCGCCTGCTTCCCAGAACTCTCTGACACGTTCTATATTATAACCTGAAAACTGTTCTATTTGGCAGTGCTGGAGTCGGGAGCACCTCTGAGTAGTTGCCTTGAAGAGGTGCTATATAAATCTCATGAATGAATGAATATATATATGCATATCCCCTTTTCTCCACTTCCCCTCCCCTTTCCACACCTCCACTTCGACTTCCCCTTCCCACCCCTTTCCCATGCCTTCTCCCCTTCCTGTCCGCACCCCTACCATTTCTGTATTCCCATCCCTACCCTACCCATCCTGGTTTGCCGTTGTTTTTTTATATCCCATTTATTGCTTTAGTTATAATCTTTATGCACACCAGTAAGTGGCGGCCACTGACTGTTTGAGAGTAGGCCTAAGTGTAGAACACTTCAACACTACATAACAACAATTTGTCAATAAAATCTGAAATATGTAATTAATTCTTTAATGCTGCAGCAAATGAGTGAATGTCATAGGCCAACATATCAGCGAAGTCTGTTTTCATCAGATATGACCACCATGTTGCTCGAGGACTATTGCCTCTTATTGATATTAACATCAAATAGCCTATCATCTACGACCCCGTCCACATAACTACACATTGCCTCCGAAAGATGATAGACAGTTTATCCCTCGAGTCCTATATAGAAGCTCTCTTGGTGATATAATCTGACATTGTATGATTAAAATCACTACACTCATTCTAAACTTTCCTAGTACCACATGTATCAGATAGCGGTGTGTCTACCGGTTTCATACCAATAAACAAATATATATTATCTCTCACAGTCACACAGTTTGGTTAAATCCAGCAAATGCAGGCTAAACGGTCCAAATCCCACGTCTAAGTTTGTGTGACATGAAAGCGTCAACAACTTTGTCCAGTTGCAAATCTATTACATTGCATTGCCGAGTCACCAAGTTTCACTCGCCTGTCTTATCTGCGATTCGGATTTGTTTATATGAGTTACTCATAATTTCAACGCTGCTAGCGCTTCCGAATAATTATAGGTCTAACTGAATTTTCGAACTCAATATTATTTATACATAGGCAGGGGCGCAACCACGGTCCAGAAGTTGGGGGACCTATTAGAATGTCTGAGTGGGGGAGGTGGAATTGCGAGCGCCGAAGGCGCGAAGCTGCGATTGCCGAAGGCAAGAAGCCCCTAACGACTAGGGGTATGGGGGAGCGTCGTAAGCTCCCCCATCGGGGTCTAAGCCGACGCAATTTTGAGCATATGATGCCAAATAGAGTAGGCTACATTTTGGGTTTTAATTTAGGCCTACCTCAAATTTTTCCCCGATGATTTCGATATAAAAATACATAAACCATCTAGATCTGTGAAAAATATGACTTTATTATTATGAATAAACTGGACGTGACAAGGGTTTAAGAGAATTGAACGGAAAAGAGTGGAATAAGCTCTAGAACAGTGTTTGTCAAAACTAGGAAAATCGGAAGGGAGGAAGCCTGAACGGGTCAATTTTCTCAGAATACCGTTAAGGCGTTTACGTACCCTTATACAGTGGCAAATCCCCACCAAACAGAGGAGGCATAAAGTAGCCGTGCGACGGTGCGAGGATGGCAGCCCTAACAACGTCAAAGAGACGTTGACCGTGGTGACCGTAGACGCCCAAAACACGTAGCCGAACATGGATTTTCGGCTTTGCAGCATATTTGGGTTCGGGGCCGCTATTCCGGGGGGCCGCTATTACGGGGTCCACTATTCCGGGGTCCACTATTCCGGGGTCCGCTATTAAGGGGGTCCGCTATTCCGGACTAAGTTACTTAATGAACAGACAAATATAATCAGATGGGGAACAGGTCGATAGTCCGAAGGTTCGAAAGTCCGAAGGTTCGATAGCCCAAAGGTTCGATGGTTAAACATATATGTATATGTACATATATATGTATATGTACATTATATGTTTATATATGCATGTATATGTATCTATCTATATATATACATGTTTGAATATGTATACATATGTTTATATATATATATGCATTTATATATACTCATACACAAATGTTATATAATTATATATACATACATATGGATATATATGAAATATATATATATGTGTGAATATGTGTATATATCATGTATATACATATATGTATGTATATATATTTATATAGCCTATGTATGTATATATGTATGGGTATATGTACATGTATATGTATATACGTATATGTACTTATGTAAATACATATGTGTGTGCATGTATATATGTTTATGTACATATATATATGTATTTGTGTATATATGTATGCATAGGTATGTGTAAGTATATATATATATGTATAATGCATTCATGTATATATACATGTATGTATGTAGTTATACATATATACATACATAAATATATATACTTACATGTAAGTATATATATATGTATATTCATGTATATGTATATATATATACAGGTATGTATGTATTTAAACACATACATGCATAAATATATATTTACTTACACATACCTATACATATATACACATATACATATATATGTACATGTATATATATACACACATATAATATTTACATAAGTACATTTATATGCATATATACATATATATTATACATGTATATATACACATACATATAATATGTATACATATGCATGCATATATATCATATATATATATACACTAATATACGGAGGCAGGCGGATCCCCGGAATAGTGGACCCCCGGAATAGTGGACCCCCGTAATAGTGGACCCTGGCATAGTGAATCCCCGGAATAGTGGACCCCCGGAATAGTGGACCCCCGTAATAGCGGCCCCCCGGAATAGCGGGCCGGTACCATAATTTGTCCATGTTTGCCCCAAAGCCAATCCCATCAGAGATGGTGACACCCAAAATAACCATCTCCTGGACCCGCTCGATGCCAGGGATGAGAGGAGGGAGGGCAATAGGTTTGGACCTCGGTCGTTTGACAACCATTTCTCTGGTCTTAGCATGGTTTAATTTAAGATTCCTAATGGATGCCCACTTAGATATAGGGTGAAATTCAGAAAGAGTGCTGTCAATGCAGGAAGCAGGGACCAGCAAGTAGGCCTATAGCTATCGTCGGCATATTTAGTGAGACGGTTTTCACTGTATTTAGGTTTAAGGCTAGAAATGGCTATGACAAAATCAGTAGGTCCAAGGCCAGAGCCTTGTACTATAGGCCCTACTGGCATTAATGGAACTCGAGGGAAGAGATCGCGGAAGGCAAGAAGCTCCTAACGACTATAGGGGTATGGGGGGGGAGCGTTTAAGCTGACGCAATTTTGAGCATTTGATACCAAATGGAGTGCATTTTGGGCTCTTGTTTGCCTTACAATTTTCAAAAGTTGGGGGACGGTCCCAAGCTGTTCGAAAGTTGGGGGGACGCGTCCCACGGGTCCCATAGGGTGGTTGCGCCTATGGGGCCTACTACTTAGTGAAACATTTCAAAATTATTTTCATGGATAAGTCTGAGTGTGAAGCTTTGCTTAATTACGTTCCCAAAAATGAAGAGGATCATGCAGCAGAATATTCTAAAGATGAGGAACGTCGTCTATGAGAGAAATCTGTTTCATTCTGTGTCAGCAATGCAGACTTTGCTGATGGATGAAGTTACCAATTATATAACTTCCATTTATCAAGCAGGTGAGTGAGGTGGCAAGGAAGGCCCAAAAAGGATGAAAATCCTTCTTACAGGGTCAACTTTGCTAATAATTAACTTAACAATATAACAGAACGGTTAAAATAAGCAACTAATATGAAACCATTAAGTGAAAAGAGACAAACAGAAGGTAAAAGGACAACCTAACCAGCAGTGTACTGAAAAAGCTGATTGACGTACTACCCTTTCAGTATCTGGTGGCAGCGGTGCTATAGATGGTCGAGCGCAGGCTTAACTTCGGGGGCTTAGTTGCACTAGCACGTGGGTTGCATCGAGCAGAAACACACAACGAGACGCTTCGTTTGACGAAATTCTTATATACGAGAAATATATATCTATACGGCGTATTTACATAACAATCGGCTAATCATCAGAGTCAGGTCGTCGTTAAGAGGTCCGCGGTCGCAGTCCTCCGATCCTGCTCTCTTGGTCCTCTCTCGCTTTCTCCTTCGACTCTCTCTTCTCCCCTTCTCCGACAAAACTCCAAGAGTTCCAATGTTTCGCGTCAAGAGCCCCGAGTCAAGAGTCCTACTGCCTCGCAAAGTCAGGTCTTGTAAGAGGTCCTCTACAGAGCGACGCTCGGATCCTGCTCGCTTCTCGTGACTCTTCCTCTCGCCCTCGAATCTGCTCTCCGAATCCTCACGCAGAATCCTCTCTTCCGCTTTTCCCTGTCTTTTCTATCGCCACCGCCTGTCAATCAACTCTTTCGCCCCCCAACCCCGCCCTGCAGTTCGTTCCCTCTTTCCGTGCTCCTGCTATCTGCCTTCTCTCCCCTCCACCCTTTGACAGGCGTGGCCTTCGCCTCCGCTTCCTAGGTCTGTCAGCTGTTGGCTGTCAGTCATGTCAACTTGCACTCAGTACTGCAAATCTTAATTTAGTTCATGAAGTGTTCGTTCCTATGCTAACACAATCATATAATGACAACTTTATAATAAATCTATACTATACTATATTATAATATAATATCATCGTGGCGAATCTCACTACATCTCCCCATTTCTTATGCCGACGGCCATAGGTCGAGCAATCAGTAAGAAACGCGGGCTATTAGGAGTGTTCTTCCGCACACGATGATTTACATGAGCACAAGCACTCGACGCATCGGCAATAACAGAATGTCTTTGTTAGCCGTGAGTTGCGACGTGGCCAGGCTGGTTACGACAGGTCTTTAAGTGTTTAATCTAGAAAAATAAAGCACATACACAACAACGAGTAATATTCTTATAGACACACATTATTATAAGGCTTTAGTGAAACATAAAAACACGATAATGATATCTTTGCGATGGCCATTAACAAACATCAAAGGCTCGCCATAACTCATAGGCTAGCATATGTTATATTATCGTTACATTCTAAGGTTTCACGTAACCATTTAAATCACTACACATTTAATTTGTCATCAAAGCTCGGGACAAGCCATCTGCCATAGAATTGTGCTTACCCGGTATAGAATTAATTCCCAAGTCATTTTGCTGGATTGCCGAAGCCCACCTTCTCTTCCTCCATGACTCGTCTTCATTCCTATTCTCGTTATCAACCATATCACTATCTCTTGCTATATTCATTCTCCAATAGGCTCCTTTGCCTGTCCTCCGCCAGTCTGAAGCTTCTCCTCTATGCCTCATTCTATCACTTCTCCAATTAGTCGCCTCATTTTGTCTCTTAAATCTCTGATTCGTCCGATTTCCTCCTTCATACAATCTACAATTAGTCCTATTGCTTCCTCTCCTGGATTCATTTGTATTCCTGTTGGAATAGAACCAATTCTTGTTAAGACAATCTCCTCCATATCCTATTTGGTCATCGTATCTGCTATCGCTTGACTGCTTGTCCCTCCAATCGTGTGCATAAGACTTCTGAAACTCTTTTCGATAGTGTTTCTTCTCGCTTCCAAATCTTTCTCCATCTGCTTCCCTTTGCTTGATCTTTGATCCCTTCGGCTCTTCAAAAACCCTCTTTCTAGGTGCCACGTTTAACGGCAATTGATTCTGCACTTTTGCTCCCTCTTCGGCTCCAGGCAACTTACATCGCCTGCACAAGATACCGTTGTCTACGATATGCTTGTCATCTCCTTTCACCGCAGGTGTCCCTAGGTCGGCCAGCGTATAAATGTTCCGCTCTGCCTTCTTGAAAGTTCCAGACTCTCCATTAATCGTTTCACTTCCATCGTTATCAGCTTCTTCAGCTGAATCGCTGTGGATTCCATTAGCTGCAGCTGTGTCTTCGGCCGCCGTCTGCAGGGTCGAATCACTCTGCTGGTGGTCATTTACGGCCAACTGTTCCCCGTCGGATGCCTGCCCTACCGAGTCACCACCGTCATTAATGTCATTGGGGTCATTAAGGTCATAAACGTCGTCCGGTCCGAGTGTCACCTCGTCTTCTGAACTAGAGCTGTCATTAATTAGCGTCAACTGTCGGCTTTCGTCTTGCGTCTCTGGGTTATCTCCCTTCGGACGTATGTCATTGATTGCGCTGCCAGTCTGGTGGTCTGCTGACCCCTTGAGCGGTCGAACGGTCTCGTCGTAATTGATTCTCCTCGTGGCTATTAGTGTCTGTGGAACGTCGTTCCGTCTTGTCCCTACTGGGTCTTTCAGTTCCGGGTAATTTGCGAAGATATCGCTTCCCAAAATTATACTTACAGGCAACCCTGGAATTATGCCGGCTTCTATTCTAACCTTACGTTCAGTGTCGAATTTAGGGGACCATATTTCGATTTCACATGTTGAGAAACATTTTACAAGCCCAAAAGCACATTGAACCTTTGTGGTTTTCGTTACAGCAGATGACTTGCCCTTCGCAACATCAGCATTCACAAGAGTTAATTCTGCCCCTGAATCACGGAAAGAATCCACAAGTACTCCGTCAACGTATGTGGGTATTACAAACTGTTTCTGATACTCCCTAACCTTGACCAGATTTGTCTTTGGTTTTACGAACTTCACATGCGCGTGCCCTTGTGAATGGAACCTGCTATTGTTATGATTGTAGGACTGGGCTCCATACTCTGCTCTAGCACCTTGACCTGGCTGCCTATACCTTGTTTGCATGTGCCTTGTGCTGGCACTGTCGTTAGTTTTATTCCATGTGGGTCCCTTATCAAAGCTTATGGGTGGTCTTTCATGTTTGTCGGCGCTATGAAATTTGACCTTTTGGCCAACCTGTACATGATCAGCGTGGCTTGATCTTTTGCCTTCTAGGGTACATTCAAAGTGCAAATCGGCGTATTCAGCGACCTCTGAGGCCGATTTTGGCTTTCGGGCCTCAACAAAATACCTTGTGGCTGATGGAAGGGACTCCCTAAGTCGTTCCAACACCACATCATCCTTAAGGGATTCAAAATCATGCACATCTTTACATTCTAAATAATAATCGAACGTGTCTTGCATTTGATCCAACAGCTGAGCATAGGTCTGTTTTCCAGACCTGTGCATCGTTTTAAATCGCTCCAGGTAAGACCTGGCGTTCGTTCTACATGCATGCAATAAGGCAGTTTTTGTTTGTCTGTAATCTGTGCAAGTTTCAATCGACAGCCTATTGTAATGCATCCTCATGGCCGAGTTTAACAGTGATGGCAAAATCTTAGCCCATGAGTTTTCTGCAATGCACTGGAGAGACGCTACCCTCTCGAATGAGCGAAAGTAAGAAACTGGGTCCTCAGCGTCATGCATCACAGGAAGCTTAGAGTAACTGGAAGATGTGTTATGCAAGTCATTACCAGAAACAGAAATACTTGTATTTAACAAGCCCAATTGAGCTTTTTCACGTAAGAGCGCTAGTTCCATTTGCATTTTCTCTTTCTCAGCTTTCCATCGATCTTTCTCTGCCACGATCAGCTGCAGCCTGATCTGGTTTTCGCTCGCATCATCCTCTCCTGCTATCTCCTCCTCTGGTACAGTCTCCTGCTCCACAAAATTTTCACCTCCTGCCTCCATCTCCTCATATTCCTTCAATCTTTTTATCATGCTCTTTTTATCCATGCCTTCACAATCAATAGCTCTCTTTCTACATTCCTCCTCCAGTTCGGCTTTCTTTAACTTATCAAACATCGTACCACAAAACAGAAATCAAGTACGTAAATTATCCTACTGTAAGCATACACACTCAAAAATCATCAAAACACTCAAAATCACTAAAAATGATCAAACACACTGTGAACTAATGTTTTGCATATATAATGAGCACAGGTGTTCAGGTTGATATATATATATATCATAATGTTCGATTGTTAAGCGTTTTAGTCTTAGGCCTTAGTTGCGCTGTCGGCTCGTGGGCGCTTGGCCTAAAGTAGCCTAAACTTTAGCTGACGATAGATTCTCTACACGTGCAGTTAGCGCGCCAAACTTAGAAACTGCTGATGACAGTGAATTTGAACAATACAGTGTAGTAGTTGGTTTAATGCAGTAGAGAGCTGTATGTTAGAAGTTACCGTTGAGTGGTAATTGATAAGAACTTTGATATTAAGTGTACGTTTGAAATAACTGTGTTTGAAGAAAGGAGAAACATTCAAAGAACTGTGTCAATTTAATTCTTAAACAGTTAGAAGACGTTGAGCAATTTATATGTAGAGATAAGGAAAGTTCTTGAGGTAGGTCACAACTAAGAAAGAAAAGAGTTGGTGACACACACTGATGCAGAGAACAGAGCTAACAATTATACAGTATATATAGCCCTTTCACACAGTTCAGATTGCTACGGGTTTTCAATAACCCTTCAATCACCAGCCAATTAGCAGTTTTATGACAGTTGACAATAATTGATCAATAAAAATACAAATTCGACCAACGTGGATCCTGCTCACCCGATCTGTATCAGCTTGTCAGAAGTGTTTATACTGCATTTTTGAACACGGATTGCCGCTTTGCACAGTTGTAGTTGGAACCTAAGAGAACATTTTAAGAAGGGGAGGCATTCGAAATTTCCCTTAGAATTCAAGATGGCGGCTTTTTTCAAAATGGCCGACCGAAATTGAGATTTTTAAATATCTCGGCTTCTAGTTAACTTAGAATCATTATCTTGGTGTCTAAACAGACATATTTTGGGGCAATGATTCTAATAGGGCCATCGCAGATTAGCCCCGGTCTCATCGGTCGGCCATTTTCCAAAATGGCCGACGAAAATTGAATTTTCAAAATATCTCGGCTTCTAGTTAACTTAGAATCGTTATTTTCGTGTCTAAACATACATATTTAGGGGCAATGATTCTACTAGGACCATCGCAGAGTAGCCCCGGTATCATTAGTCGGCCATTTTCCAAAATGGCCGACGAAAATTGAGATTTTCAAAATATCTCGGCTTCTAGTTCACTTAGAATCGTTATTTTGATGTCCAAACATGCACATTTCAGGACTGTGTTTCGACTAAGGCCTTCGCAGATTAACCCATGGTCTCATCGGTCGGCCATTTTCCAAAATGGCCGACCGAAATTGAGATTTCTATTTTCCAAATAACACGAATCTAAGGTCAAAATTAACATAAGACATCAAAATGAAGCCAAAGAAGGTCAATTTATTGCAAAACGGCGAAATTGTTTTAAAAAGAAACAAATAAATACTTTCTGCATTCAGTGCTTGTTTTCCAATTTCTTTGTGGCATCTTCCCTCATTACTGTGGCTGGTATCTAAAAGTTTTAATA
The DNA here is from genome assembly GCA_020284085.1 of Aporrectodea caliginosa. NCBI lineage: Eukaryota > Metazoa > Annelida > Clitellata > Crassiclitellata > Lumbricidae > Aporrectodea > Aporrectodea caliginosa. Next base: position 340,884 of record JACEVL010000791.1, on the reverse strand, counting down.
ATAAGATTCTTCCATGGATTTATAAAACATTCTATTAGTCCTAGTTTATCTATCTTTCTTTCGTGAAATGTAAGAAATTACTTCCTTAGCTAGGATTCGAACATTTCCCTCTACAGTAACTGTTGGAACACTTCAGTGTGCATGGGACACCGGCACATTTACAAGAGCATCTATTTGACGTACAACCCTCCTTGCACCCTCATTTCACTAGTTGTCTGGACAGTCCCGATTTCGAGGGAAATGTCCCGTGTCCCGACTTGACCTAGTCGGGACAGCGAAATGTCCCGACTTTCAGATGTGTGACCAAACTAACAAAATGTTTGTGACCAGGGCTTTTTTAGCGTGCAGTTCAACACAAAATGTGCAGTCGGAAATCAATTTGTGCAATTGCAAAAGCAATTTTGTGCGGTGAAAAATTGAGGAAAAGTGTCGTTACTACCCCCCCGGTCGTCGTCAACTTTTTCCGTCACTACCCCCCCGGTCGTCAACTTTTTGTTATGCAGTTCTAAAAATTCCTTAAAAAGCCCTGTTCGTGAGCATCGACGTCGATGATTACGAGAAAGTTAAAGTTGCGTCCCGACTTCCTAGTTCGAAAAGGTGGCAACCCTACGTACAACCCTCCTTGCACCCACATTTCAATAGTTCTCTGCATGCCTGCCAAACTGCTGGTTGTGTAGTCCATTGTGGAGTCCACACCTCACCTCGCTTTGTCCATCCCCAATGAGCTGGAGATGGCGTATCAGTTATGATACTCTCTGCCTGACCACACACATGCCCACCTTGGTATAGCCTATGGCTCGAAGAGTGTGTAGGACTAGCGCATCACATGTGGGAGGAAGACTTGGCAATGGTGTCACTTTGGTCGCGTACAGATGTAAATGTTCGCGTTTTTCTATAGCGACCTTATATTATGGCCTCGACCGACCCTGCTCATTTTCAATGAATTGATCGGGTGAGATCCTTCACCACCGCTCGCCCATTTGAATGGTCCCCGTGCAAGGATCGTGCTAGCCCGAGATTTAAATCTCTGAAAATAAGCTGGCATCGGGAAGCGAACCACGGTCCGCATGCTCTCTTTCTCAGAGGCGCATGAGACGCGCAGGCAACGCTCTTACCAATGTATCTAACTGGGCCAGTTAGGCGAGCGCCATGCCGCAACAAACTGTCCTGTCACAATATACTCCAAATGTTTTTCAACAACGTGACTTCATGCCATTACCGGTATTATATGAGGTCTATACCGTCATAAACAAAAGCACCTGAACTTCCACAAAATTCAGCTGGATTATCAATTCAGCTAGGATATTGCCAAGTCTTCCTTGATGACGTCGCCTATGGAAAGGCTCTGGACGATGTCGCCTATACAGAGGCTGTGCATAATGTCGCCTATGAGAGGCACTGTATGCTGTCGCCTCTGTAAAGGCTCTGGATGACGTCGCCTATGGAGAGGCTCTGGATGATGTCGCCTATGGAGAGGCTCTGGATGATGTCGCCTATGGAGAGGCTCTGGATGATATCGCCTATGGAAAGGCTTTATCCAGCTGTATGATGTCGCCTATGGAGAGGCTCTGGATGATGGCGCCTATGGAGAGGCTCTGGATGATTTCACCTATGGAGAGGCTCTGGATGATGTCGCCTATGGAAAGGCTCTGTATGATGTCGCCTATGGAGAAGCTCTGGATGATGTCGCTTATGGAGAGGCGTGCTGTATGCTGTCGCCTATGGAAAAGCTCTGAAAAACGTTTGGAGAATATTGTGAGAGAGATTTTCAGGACTGTTTGTTGCGGCATGGCGCTCGCCTATCTGTCCGCTACTAAAGTGACACCATTGCTAAGTCTTCCTCCCACATGTGATGCGCTAGTGTTACACACTCTTCGAGCCATATACCAAGGTGGGCATGTGTGTGGTCAGGCAGACAGTATCATAACTGATATGCCATCTTCAGCTCATTGGAGATGGACAAAGACCTTAGATTCGTGTTATTTGGAAAATATAAATCTCAATTTCGGTCGGCCATTTTGGAAAATGGCCGACCGATGAGACCATGGGTTAATCTGCGAAGGCCCTAGTCGAAACATTGCCCTTAAATGTGCATGTTTGGACATCAAAATAACGATTCTAAGTAAACTAGAAGCCGAGATATTGTGAAAATCTCAATTTTCGTCGGCCATTTTGAAAAATGGCCGACCGATGAGACCGGGGCTACTCTGCGATGGCCCTAGTGGAATCATTGCCCCTAAATATGTATGTTTAGACACCAAAATAACGATTCTAAGTTAACTAGAAGCCGAGATATTTTGAAAATCTCAATTTTCGTCGGCCATTTTGAAAAATGGCCGACCGATGAGACCGGGGCTACTCTGCGATGGCCCTAGTGGAATCATTGCCCCTGAATATGTATGTTTAGACACCAAAATAACGATTCTAAGTGAACTAGAAGCCGAGATATTGAAAATCTCAATTTTCGTCGGCCATTTTGGAAAATGGCCGACCGATGAGACCGGGGCTAATCTGCGATGGCCCTATTAGAATCATTGCCCCAAAATATGTATGTTTAGACACCAAGATAATGATTCTAAGTGAACTAGAAGCCGAGATATTTAAAAATCTCAATTTCGGTCGGCCATTTTGAAAAAAAGCCGCCATCTTGAATTCTAAGGGAAATTTCGAATGCCTCCCCTTCCTAAAATGTTCTCTTAGGTTCCAACTACAACTGTGCAAAGCGGCAATCCGTGTTCAAAAAATGCAGTATACTGACCAAATTTGGCTTGTACCGCTTCTACTACTTGTCAGAAGTGTGGATCCAAAGATGCCGCCGCTTCCGCTGGAATGGGTTTTCAGAGGTCCAAGAGTCTCCTCGCGTCGGATGAATCGTCCGGTCCCTTCGATCCGTTTCGTCCGACTCCAGTTGTCCGTTTCCTTCGATTGAATCGTCCTTCTCCTTCGCTGCTTGGTTCGTCTGTTCCTTCGATCCGTCTTCTTCCTCTCCTTTGCGTTTCGTTTGTGCGTCTTATCCGCAGTATATATCGCCGTTCTTCCTCCTCGGTTAATTGTTTCGTCTTCTCCTCAGTATCGCCGTTCTTCCTCCTCGGTTAATTGTTTCGTCTCCTTCAGCCGTATCGTCTTCAAAGTCTCTGTTCGATTTTGTTTGTTTGTTCGTAGAGACAGGCAGCGTCGTACTTCTGCCCGATCTCTCAACAAATCCCTGCTGTCACAATGTACTGAAAAAGCTGATTGACGTACTACCCTTTCAGTATCTGGTGGCAGCGGTGCTATAGATGGTCGAGCGCAGGCTTAACTTCGGGGGCTTAGTTGCACTAGCACGTGGGTTGCATCGAGCAGAAACACACAACGAGACGCTTCGTTTGACGAAATTCTTATATACGAGAAATATATATCTATACGGCGTATTTACATAACAATCGGCTAATCATCAGAGTCAGGTCGACCGTCGTTAAGAGGTCCGCGGTCGCAGTCCTCCGATCCTGCTCTCTTGGTCCTCTCTCGCTTTCTCCTTCGACTCTCTCTTCTCCCCTTCTCCGACAAAACTCCAAGAGTTCCAATGTTTCGCGTCAAGAGCCCCGAGTCAAGAGTCCTACTGCCTCGCAAAGTCAGGTCTTGTAAGAGGTCCTCTACAGAGCGACGCTCGGATCCTGCTCGCTTCTCGTGACTCTTCCTCTCGCCCTCGAATCTGCTCTCCGAATCCTCACGCAGAATCCTCTCTTCCGCTTTTCCCTGTCTTTTCTATCGCCACCGCCTGTCAATCAACTCTTTCGCCCCCCAACCGCGCCCTGCAGTTCGTTCCCTCTTTCCGTGCTCCTGCTATCTGCCTTCTCTCCCCTCCACCCTTTGACAGGCGTGGCCTTCGCCTCCGCTTCCTAGGTCTGTCAGCTGTTGGCTGTCAGTCATGTCAACTTGCACTCAGTACTGCAAATCTTAATTTAGTTCATGAAGTGTTCGTTCCTATGCTAACACAATCATATAATGACAACTTTATAATAAATCTATACTATACTATATTATAATATAATATCATCGTGGCGAATCTCACTAGCATTAGCAGTAGGCCTAATTAATAAAGCTAATTAATAATGAGTCTTAATGACATCATATACCAAGACAGTGAATGCATAACATTTTTTAAACCATTAAAGATTTGCCGCCTGTTGGATGAAGAGAGGAATCTTATTCCAAACACTCAAGCTTTTGTTAAACCAAGGAAGCTAAAATAAAGTTGATTGGTGAGCTATAATAAGTGTAATGTAACTGAACATTAACATAGCACTTCTTCAAGATTTCTACTCAAAGGCGCTCTCTGCGCTATGCCATATGATGTTAACTGTCATTACGAACGAATATATTACATCATTTAGCAAAACAATGCAATAAATATGATGTTAGTGTAGGCTATCTTGTATTGAAATAAAGTCTCCCCGGGGGAGACTTTATTTCGACGGGGGATGAAATATTCTCTCCCCCCGGAGACTATATTTTGAAACAAAGTCTCCGGGGAGCGAATTTATTCTGAAACAGATCCGCCGGGGGAGAATCTATTTCGAAATAAAGTCTCCGGGGGAGACTTTTAGGGGGATCGAGACTCTGTCACGCGACACCGGCTTTTGGGGATGTAGAGAAGTAGCCCACGGAGTAGCCTCGGGTTACCCAAGACCGCAGAGAAGAGGCGTGGGTCAGCAGCGTGGCGTAGATGTTCAAATGTCTTCTGGCAGATACCGCAGACATGTACATATATGCAATCATACGTGCAAACATACACATAGCCTAATAATATGCCGGACCTTGATCGCTACACCATATTCAGTCATTTCAGTGCTTTGATGTCTAGCCTATACATAGGCCCTATATGTAAATTTATACGGGTATTCGTATACAAACGGCGGAACTCATCGGCGTATCCTATACTCACATAGGCCTAGCCTATATACCTGAGTGTATGCGAAAGCGCTGCGCTGGCTTCCTGTGGCGGCTCAGATTCAATTCAAGGTCCTCCAGTTTCGACAAGCCACGATTGTTGGCACTGCGCGGGAATAAGCCTACATCAAAGAGCTTGTGTTCCAGTAATGTCAGCCTTGCAGGCCTATACGTCGCATATCAATAGGCCTATTACAACACATTTTCTTTCTGGCCATATATTTACTCACTTCATAATGTTTTACTTACTTTACTAACTTACTTTTCTTAGGCCTACTTATTTTTAAGGTTAATTTTGAAAATCGATAATGTTAATAATAATAATAATAATAATAATAATAATAATAATAATAATAATAATAATAATAATAATAATAATAATAATAATAATAATAATAATAATAATAATAATAATAATAATAATAATAATAATAATAATAATAATAATAATAATAATAATAATAATAATAATAATAATAATAATAATATCTTTTCTTTAATTTAGCGCCTGACAAACGCACTGCGCTGTACATTTACATGTTATGCAATTGAAACAATCTTAACTAGTTAACTACTAACAGAACAGACAGCTTGTAATACAACGGCGCTAATAGCAGCCTACAAAGCAAATCCGCCCTAACGGGGCTCGAACTCGGTACCTCTCGCACTTTTCGCCAAGGTTATCCATTTTGAAAATCGATAATGTTGAGGATTTGCGGATAAATATATATTTTAGCGCATAGTACTGCGGGCTGCCTTGTGTTAGTTAGAACGTTTTTAGCTTTTTAGTTCGTATGCATGTGCGCTTGTCGTATGCAAATGAAGGGTATTTACTTACTTATTTACTACGAATTGACTGTAACATTTTGTAATAGAATAGAATCCCAACCGCAATTCGCAAGAACCTTTCTTTATTACGTCACGCTTTGTCATGGCAACAACATTATTGTTACGTCATCCGAATTGGAGACGATTAATGAAGAAGACATTTTGTTGGTTTGCTCCAAGTCTACGAGAAACGTCGAAAAATCAAGACGCCGCTTCTTCTCGAAGACTATTTGCGACAATGTTCGAAGACAAGATGCTTGAAGTACGTATTCTTGTCTAATAACGCATATATATGGCTACATAAATGAGCTGATTCTTATGCCTGTATATAGGTCCAATGGACTAGATTACTGGCCAAAATAAGTGCAGCCTCTTGAAGCAGCTGGGTCTCGTATCCATTGTGATAACATTGATGGTGATGATAGTGATTAGAGTGGTGATAATGTTGATGGTGATGATAGTGGTGATAACGTTGATGGTGATGATAGTGGTGATAATGGTTGTGATGTTGATATAATTATGTGCGGAATTGCGCAATTCAATTAAACGGTTAATTAATTACTGAGAATGAGTGAACTTACACGAACGAATGAATGCATGAACGATAATATTAGGAAGTGTTCTCCAAGAAAGCATAATTATGTGGTTCCGAGGTGTGTAATGCCTTCAAGGCCTATGGCGCATTTACTTTCGTTTCGCCACTCCATAACCCCTTGGATGGGGTGCTACATCAGTCCAGTTAGAAAATAGCGACACAAAAAATTTGCGAATTGACCATGCACGGTTAGCACAATCATGTAGGCTATTAGCAGATTACACACACATACACACACACACGCACACACACACACGCACGCACACAACACACACATATGCGCACATACAACAAACATACACATACGGACAAACACACACACACACACACACACACACACACAAGAGCCAGGCCCGGTCAAAAAGGAAAGTCTTAAGTAATTTGTAAAAAGAGCCAGAAAAGTCTCGCGGTAGAGAACGCAGGTTATCGAGAAAGCCCGACGATATATCTTCCCTCTCCTTCCTCTCCCATCCTCTACCTACCCCTAGGCCTACATGGAGTTGTTGTTTTTCCCCTGCCCCGCCTCTCTCCCTCTCCATGTTCCTGTCCCTCTCCCTATCCCTCTCTCCCTCTTCCTATGCCTAAGTCTCTCCCTCTTCATCTGCCTCTGTCTCTCCTTCTCTCTCACTCTCTTTCGTTTGCTTCTCGCTTTTCCCGTTTTTATTTTCAGTACGTTACCTGCGAAGAAAGATTCTCACTTTGCCACTCCCACCACCTGCATGGGTGCTCTAGATTCGCCGCGAGATGGTAGAAGTGGAACTGGATCTTTCCTTCCAGAAAGAGGTAAAGAAGACTCCACTAACATCAGACATCTAATCGATTCATTCGTAATCGTAATCGTGATCTCGCGATTTTTATGGCGCCCGAAAAGTCAAGTCATATCGGCCAAATATGGACATTGATCTCTGCACAATCCCTCTGATACGAAGCAGCGCTCGTCAATAAGCTGGTGCCCTGCGTTTAGCGCTTGAGTGGCGCTTTAGTAATTTGGAGTAATTATGATTACGATTACCAAATAGGTCGTGTCAGAATCGGTTCTAGGTCAAGATCCAAAGGGACTGCAGGCAGGCAGTCAGACATCTTTGGTGTATATTGTTTAGAAATCAAGCGGCGAGGAAGGAAATCTGATCAATTCTAATCTAAAAGCAAACTTCTATAGCGCCGTTTTCGTAATGCACAAGGCATGGGTTGGAAAAGTGGCCGATTGGTTAGAGAGCTTCGCCTGTAACGCGGAGTGCACGGGTTCGAGCTTCGACCGAGGCAGTTACCGTGTAATGACCTTGAACAGGTCCTGATCACTCTGAATTGCTCTGCACCATCGATGTTCTGCCAAGGCTGTGTGAACTCCTGAATTTACGAAGGAGGGCAGTATCAAATGCAGTGTATTGTATTGTATTGTATTGTATTGTATTGTATTGTATCAATCGAACAGAACTGGGCAGCTCGTCAGTTAATGCGTTGTCCTTTAGAGATCGGAAGTTAATTATTTAAAAAGATCGGAATAGCCTTCACCTCTGTGGCTGTCTATAGGCCTACATTGTATTTATTTCTGTCTCTCTGTTTGTTTCCCTGTATGCCTCGTTGCACTACTTAATCTTTTGCTTCATGTCTGTCGTATTTTTTTTGTCAGTGTGTCTGTGTGTCTGTCTGCCTGTCTGTCTGTCTGTCTGTCTGCCTGTCTGCCTATTTGCTGTCTGTCTGTCTGTCCGTCTGTGTGTCTGTCTGTCTGTCTGTCTGTCTTCTTTGACTGCCGTCCGTCCACTGTTTGTCTCTGCAGTGTATACATGATTGGCTATTTAAAATTGGACGATTGGTTGTTGTTGCTGCTTATGGTGATAATAATGGTGGTGATATGTTGATGATGACGATGGTGATGGTGATGGTGGTGGTGGTGGTGATGATGATGATGATGATGATGATGATGATGATGATGTGATGATGATGATGATGATGATGATGATGATGATGATGATGATGATGATGATGATGATGATGATGATGATGATGATGATGATGATGATGATGATGATGATGATGAACAGGAGTTCGGCCGAAGATGGAGGAAGGGAGGCTGAGGAAGGGAAGAATTGGAACAGAAGGAAATCCAGCTGCGGAAGAGTTTCGAGAAGTTCGAGAAATTTTTCAAGGTCAGCATAGTCTATATCTCTCCTCTCACCCTCTAATTCACCCTCTAACTCTCCTCTCCGCCTGCGCCTCTTCCTCCGCCTCCGCCTCCGCCTCTTCCGCCTCTTCCTCCGCCTCTGCCTCCACCCTCCTCCACCTCCGCCTCCTCCGCCTCTGCCTCCACCTCCGCCTCTGCCTCTCTGCCTCTGCCTCTGCCTCTCTTCCTCCGCCTCTGCCTCTTCCTCCTCCTCTGCCTCTCTCTGCCTCTGCCTCTGCCTCTCTGCCTCTGCCTCTGCCTCTGCCTCTGCCTCTGCCTCTGCCTCTGCCTCTGCCTCTGCCTCTTCTGCCTCCGCCTCTGCCTCTTCCTCCGCCTCTGCCTCTTCCTCCGCCTCTGCCTCCGCCTCTGCCTCTGCCTCTGCCTCTGCCTCTCTGCCTCTGCCTCTGCCTCTTCCTCTGCCTCTGCCTCTGCCTCTGCCTCTGCCTCTGCCTCTGCCTCTGCCTCCGCCTCTGCCTCTGCCTCCGCCTCTGCCTCCGCCTCTGCCTCCGCCTCTGCCTCTGCCTCTGCCTCTGCCTCTGCCTCTGCCTCTGCCTCTGCCTCTGCCTCTGCCTCTGCCTCTGCCTCCGCCTCCACGCCTCTGCCTCCGCCTCTGCCTCTGCCTCTGCCTCTGCCTCCTCCGCCTCTGCCTCTGCCTCTGCCTCTGCCTCTGCCTCTGCCTCTGCCTCTGCCTCTGCCTCTGCCTCTGCCTCTGCCTCTGCCTCTGCCTCCGCCTCTGCCTCCTCTGCCTCTGCCTCCTCGCCTCTGCCTCTGCCTCTGCCTCCGCCTCTGCCTCTGCCTCTGCCTCTGCCTCTGCCTCTGCCTCTGCCTCTGCCTCTGCCTCCCTTCTGCCTCTGCCTCTGCCTCCACTCTTCCTCTCTGCCTCCGCCTCCGCCTCTTCCTCTGCCTCTGCCTCTGCCTCTGCCTCCTCTGTCCTTCCTCTGCCTCTGCCTCCGCCTCTGCCTCCTCCGCCTCTGCCTCCGCCTCTGCCTCTGCCTCTGCCTCTGCCTCTGCCTCTGCCTCTGCCTCTGCCTCTGCCTCTGCCTCTGCCTCTGCCTCTGCCTCTGCCTCTGCCTCTGCCTCTGCCTCTGCCTCCGCCTCTGCTGCCTCTGCCTCTGCCTCTGCCTCTGCCTCCGCCTCCGCCTCTGCCTCTGCCTCTTCCTCTGCCTCTGCCTGCCTCTGCCTCTGCCTGCCTCCGCCTCTGCCTCTGCCTCTTCTTCCTCCGCCTCTGCCTCTGCCTCTGCCTCTGCCTCTGCCTCTGCCTCTGCCTCTGCCTCTGCCTGCCTCTGCCTCTGCCTCTGCCTCTGCCTCTGCCTCTGCCTCTGCCTCTGCCTCTGCCTCTGCCTCTGCCTCTGCCTCTGCCTCTGCCTCTGCCTCTGCCTCTGCCTCTGCCTCTGCCTCTGCCTCTGCCTCTGCCTCTGCCTCCTGCCTCCGCCTCTTCCTCCGCCTCTTCCTCTTCCTCTGCCTCTGCCTCTGCCTCTGCCTCTGCCTCTGCCTCCGCCTCTGCCTCTGCCTCTGCCTCTGCCTCTGCCTCTGCCTCCGCCTCTGCCTCTGCCTCTGCCTCTGCCTCTGCCTCTGCCTCTGCCTCTGCCTCTGCCTCTGCCTCTGCCTGTGCCTCTGCCTCTGCCTCTGCCTCTTCCTCCGCCTCTGCCTCTGCCTCTGCCTCTGCCTCTGCCTCTGCCTCTGGCAGGAGGCTCCGCCTCCGCCTCTGCCTCTGGCAGAGGCTGAGGCAGAGGCCTCCGCCTCTGAGCTCCGAGGCGGAGGCTCAGGCTCTGGCTCTGGCTCTGGCGGAGGCTGAGGCTGAGGCTGGAGGCGGAGGCGGAGGCGGAGGCTGAGGCTGAGGCTGAGGCTGAGGCTGGAGGCGAGAGGCGGAGGCGGAGGCTGCCTCTGAGGCGGAGGCGGAGGCGGAGGCAGGGGCGGAGGCAGGCCTCCGGAGGAAGGCCTCTGGCTCTGCCTCGGAGGCGGAGGCGGAGGCTCTGCCTCGGAGGCGGAGGCGGAGGCGGAGGCGGAGGCGGAGGCGGAGGCTGAGGCTGCCTCGGAGGCGGAGGCGGAGGCAGAGGCGGAGGAAGAGGCGGAGGCGGAGGCCTCTGCGGAGGCGGAGGCGGAGGCAGGAGGCAGAGGCAGAGGCGGAGGCGGAGCCGGAGGCAGAGGCAGAGGCAGAGGTGGAGGAAGAGGCAGAGGCGGAGGCGGAGGCGGAGGCGGCAGGCAGGGGGCGGAGGCAGAGGTGGAGGCAGAGGCGGAGGCTGGAGGCGGAGGCTGAGGCTGAGGCTCAGGCGGAGGCGGAGGCGGAGGCGGAGGCGGAGGGAGGAGGCAGAGGTGGAGGCAGAGGCGGAGGCGGAGGCGGAGGCGGAGGCCAGGTGGAGGCGGAGGCGGAGGCAGAGGCAGGCAGGCGGAGGCGGAGGCGGAGGCGGAGGCGGAGGCGGAGGCGGAGGCGGAGGCAGAGGCTGAGGCGGAGGCGGAGGCGGAGGCGGAGGCGCAGGCGGAGGCAGGAGGCGGAGGCAGAGGCGGAGGCGGAGGCGGAGGCAGAGGCGGAGGCGGAGGCGGAGGCGGAGGCGGAGGAGGAGGCGGAGGCGGAGGCGGAGGCGGAGGCGGAGGCAGAGGCGGAGGCGGAGGCGGAGGCGGAGGCGGAGGCGGAGGCGGAGGCGGAGGCGGAGGCGGAGGCGGAGGCAGAGGCGGAGGCAGAGGCAGAGGCGGGGGCGGAGGCGGAGGCGGAGGCGGAGGCGGAGGCAGAGGCGGAGGCGGAGGCGGAGGCAGAGGCGGAGGAAGAGGCGGAGGGCGGCGGAGGCGGAGGCGGAGGCGGAGGCGGAGGGCGGAGGCGGAGGTGGAGGCAGGCAGGAGGAGGCAGAGGCGGAGGCGAAGGGAGGCGGAGGCGGAGGCGGAGGCGGAGGCGGAGGCGGAGGCGGAGGCGGAGGCAGGAGGCGGAGGAAGAGGCGGAGGCGGAGGTAGAGGCGGAGGCGGAGGCAGGGGCGGAGGCAGGGGCGGAGGCAGAGGTGGAGGAAGAGGCGGAGGCGGAGGCGGAGCGGAGGCGGAGGCGGAGGCGGAGGCGGAGGCGGAGGCGGAGGCGGAGGCGGAGGCGGAGGCAGAGGCGGAGGCAGGCAGGCGGAGGCGGAGGCGGAGGCAGAGGCGGAGGCAGAGGCAGAGGCAGAGGCAGAGGCAGAGGCAGAGGCAGAGGCAGAGGCAGAGGCAGAGGCAGAGGCAGAGGCAGAGGCAGAGGCAGAGGCGGAGGCGGAGGCGGAGGTTGAGGCCTGTCCCTGTCCTTGTTCTTGTCCTTGTCAGTGCCCGTGTCCTCTCCCTGTCCTTTTCGCTATTTCTTTCCCTCTTCCTATGTCTCTACTTTCGTTTCTCTTCCTCTCTCGCTTCGGTTGCTTCTCGCTTTTCCTTTTTTTATTTTCAGTACGTTACCTGCGAAGAAGGATTCTCACTTTGCCACTCCCACCACCTGCATGGGTGCTCTAGATTCGCCGCGAGATGGTGGAAGTGGGACTGGATCTTTTCTTCCAGAAGGAGGTAAAGAAGACTCCACTAACATCAGACATCTAATCGATTCATTCGTAATCGTAATCGTGATCTCGCGATTTTTAGGGCGAATTAAAGTCACATCGGCTTAGTCAGAACCAAATCTGGATATTGATCTCTGGACAATCCCATTGATACGAATAGGCGCTCATAAATAAACTGGTGCCATGTTGTTACTGATAGTGATGATGACGATGATGGTGATAATTATAATGGTAATGATAATGATGGTGAACATGATGATGATGATGATGATGATGATGATGACGACGATGATGATGACGACGATGATGATGATGATGATACTGATGATGACGATGATGATCGATGATGACGATGACGATGATGATAATGATGATTAACAGGAGTTTCGTACGAAGAGGAGGAAGTGAGGCTGAGAAGAATTGGAACAGAAAGGACTCCAACCGCGGAATAGCCTAAAGAAGTTCGAGAGATATCTAAAGGTCAGCATACGTATAGTCATGAATCGCATGCAATGGATGCATCTATCTTCCTGCTACCGTCTCTGTCTGTCTGTCTGTCTCTCTCTGTCTCTCTGAGTCTCTGTCTCTCTCTGTCTCTCTCTAGCTCTTCGTTTCTATTTTTGGCCGTCTGTCTCTTTTTCTCTGTCTCTTCGTCTCTCTGCTGGAAAACTGGTTTGGGCAAGACGAATACAAATATATACCACGTTGATTCAGAAGATAACAGGTCATGTGCCAATAATAGTTTAGATGGAAATAATAACGGAAATTAGTCTTGATGAAGGTAAGATCTAAGAGACCTGTCTGTCTGTCAGTCTGCGTATATCTGCATTGTATGTCTGCATGTATAGCGTGTCGTTCCTGTCTAAAGTCATCGAAAAGATAGTTGCAGGTCAACTCATCGCCTACCTAGACGGGAACAATCTTCTTCCATCCTGCCAGTCCGGATTCCGAAAATTCCATTCAACTGAGACTCTCTTGCTCCGGCTTCTGTCCGACATCTACGGGGCAATAGACAGATCAGAGCTCACCTTGCTGGCCCTATTTGACGTTAGCGCCGCTTTTGACACTGTAGACCACGAAATTCTTCTTAAGCGGTTGCACGTCTCGTTTGGGCTGTCTGGAAATTTTCTGGAATGGATTGGCTCCTTTCTCCACGGGCGCTCTCTTAGTGTGGTGCATGGTCCGACTAGGTCTCGGTGGGTCCCAGCTCTGTACGGTCTGCCCCAGGGCTCCGTCCTTGGCCCCCTTCTGTACATTATTTACACCTCTGGACTTGCCTCACTCCTTGCGGAGCACGCGGTCCTGGGTCAGCTTTACGCAGATGACATTCAGGCATACTTGCACTGTCTGTCATCAAATGCCACCTCTGCAGTCCGAGCTATGAGTCGGACACTGGATGCTTTGGGGATGTGGATGTCGTCAAACCGCCTTCGCCTTAATTCGGCAAAGACTAAATTCATTTGGCTGGGCACCCGGCAGCAGCTTGCTAAGCTTAATTTAGACACCCTTGCCGCTGAATTCCCCAGTTACACTTTCTCTACTACTGTTCGCGACCTTGGCCTCCTACTGGACCAAGAACTTACTCTTGCTCCTCATCTCCATAGTCTTAGTCGCAATTGCTTTTACCAGTTGCGTCAGCTTCGCACCGTCGCACGCTCACTGACACCCAGTGCTGCAACCACTTTACTGCATTCCTTTGTCTGTGCTCGACTTGACATCTGCTCTTCTCTTTACTCTGGTCTACCGTCTGGTCGTCTGGCGTGCCTCGACCGGGTGCTACGCTCTGCGGGTCGCCTTATTGGCCGAATACCCAAATTCGGCCATGTGTCTAACTACATGCTGGAAACCTTACACTGGCTCCCTATCCGTCAGCGCATTGCGTACAGGATCGCCTCCCTGGTGTGGCGATGTCAGTTGGGCCTTGCCCCATCCTATCTGCGGGACCTCTGTAGTCCCGTATCGGGCACCCAGGGTACTCGCTCCCTTCGCTCCTCTGGGAGGGGGGTGCTCATAGTCCCGTTTGCCCGCACAGCTACAATGCAAAATCGTGCTTTCTCCGTCTGGAATGGGCTGCCCTTGGAATTGCGCTTGCTTCCAAGAACGCTCTCTGACTTATTCTATGTTAACCTGAAAACTGTTCTTTTTGGCCGTGCTGGAGTCGGGAGCACCTCTGAGTAGTTCCCTTGAAGAGGTGCTATATAAATGTCCTGAATGAAATGAATGAATGAATGAATGTATAGGCTAATAGGCCCTATATGTAGCCTATGTATTTATGCATGTGACTTTGCAGCATTAAAAATGCTCGCAATAATAATAATAATGAGTAGTGGTGGACTGGTGGTGGTGGTGATGATGGTAGTGATGGTAGTAGTAGTAGTAGTAGTAGTAGTAGTAGTAGTAGTAGTAGTAGTAGTAGTAGTAGTAGTAGTAGCAGTAGCAGTAGCAGTAGCAGTAGCAGTAGCAGTAGCAGTAGCAGTAGCAGTAGCAGTAGCAGTAGCAGTAGCAGTAGCAGTAGCAGTAGCAGTAGCAGTAGCAGTAGCAGTAGCAGTAGCAGTAGCAGTAGCAGTAGCAGTAGCAGTAGCAGTAGCAGTAGTAGTGTATGTATGTGTGTGTGTAAGAATAGTTCATGTATGTATTTATGTATATGCGTGTGTGAGAGCAGTTGCTGCTTTATATAGCGCCTGATGATGGCGCTGCTTGTATATAATAGGCCTACGTGGCCGACCATCAGTTGTTTTGTTGTGTTCATCATTTTGATGTTTTTCACAAAGGTCAAAAGAGTTCATTCTCGATCTGACTGACGTGACCGCTGCCTACCAACGACAGTCGACCGCCACACCTCAATAGGCTGAGGGGGTCTGTTGCATGTTTGGAGCACGTGGCGCCATCCAGCGAACGGAGGCTTCTGCGTCTGATGTGAACGGCTGATGGATTCTCTTGTGAATTTGAAATGGTCTCACAAAATCAAACGTTGCTTCGAACCTTTTAAGAAAATTTAAAATAATTCTGTGTATATTTGTTATGTATACAGTATACATGCATGTTTGATCATCATGTAGTATCAAGAATGTATACCTTTTGAATACAATTTGTTCAGCAATTACATTTCAAGTTATCCATTTCATGGTTTTTGTCTGCTTCTTTAGTATTATTAGTCTACGCTGAAATATAGGCCTACCTGGACTCGAATCCATAGCCTTTGGTTTGTTGGTTAAATGCGTTGCCTCCCAGACCAAACTGTCTCTGCAGCCAGGGGCGCAACCACGGTCCAGAAGTTGGGGGACCTACTAGAATGTCTGAGTGAGGGGAATTGCGAGAAAAGTAAAGTTTTAGAGTGAAATTATACAGCAACATTCTGCACTGAATTCTGATAGACTTGGGTTTAGCGGCATTAGCCTGACCCTTTATTTTATCGGCAGCAGGGCCAGCGATTTGTTGGTGGTGGGACCTACTAGAACGTCCGAGTGGGGGGGGGGGACTGCGGAGGCGTAAGGCGCACAGACGCAATTGCCGAAGCCAAGAAGCTCCTAACGACTAGGGGTACGGAGGAGCGTCGTAGGCTCCCCATCGGGGTCTGGGGCGGAGCCCCAGAAGCCGACGCAATTTTGAGCATTTGATACCAAATGGAGTACATTTTGGGCTCTTGTTTACTTGAAAATTTTCAAAAGTTGCGGGGACCGTCCCAACCTGTTCGAAAGTTGGGGGGGGGGGGACGCGTCCCACGGGTCCCATAGGGTGGCTGCGCCTATGTACATAGGCCTACATGTAGCAGTCCCCGAGAGGCACAGCCACTTACTAAGTTTAACGTTTTAACTTTAAAGCAATGTAAACACGTCAAAATGCCCTGGGCTTTACGATCTCATGAGGCCGACCACGGTGACTCGATTGCTGTCTGCTGCTCCGACATGGTGGGCTTTGTCAGCCAGAGGGAGAATGGAATGCTCCAGTCTGTAATGAACAGATTGGTCCGTCAGGCGTACGTGACGGCATATTTTGTTGAAAGGTTGGGCTATCACTTGGAAGGTATTTCCAAGTGATAGCCCAGCCTTTCAACAAATATGCCTTAAAGCCGACACCTGCCTGTTTTCGGCGGTCCTGGGAAACGCGGACCATGTTCTCCTTAGGTTCTCCCTCCAAAAGAGCTGTTGGCCTATTCCCTTCGACCCCATCACATGACCGTGTTTTATCATTAGCTGAACATAACATAAAGAAACGTTTATGGTTAGAATGCTTTATTCATATTGGATCCTGAGTGGCCGAGTGGGTTGGTGCCCGCTCACCGCGCCGGCGCCCCGGGTTCGCTTCCCGGTCGGGTCGGATTATCAGAGATTAATTTCTCGGATCTTTACTGCGGGTGGCTTGGTCGCATTATAAACGTGGAGTACAATACAACACACAATACAACACATCACAATACAACTGGGGCGCGGTGGTGTAGGGGTATGTTCGGTGCCTTGCAGCTGGAGGGTTGCGGGTTCGAATCCACCTCAAAGTCGCCGCGTAGGGACCCTGGGCAAGTCCTTCACTCGCAATTGCTCATGCGCTTCGGCGTGAAACTCCGACTCAGCGTTCGCGCAGTAGTCGGGAGCGCCTCTGAATGGGAAATCTGGTTGGGGCGCTATAACAAGTGTTCAAATACAATACAATACAATATTGACTATATACTATAATTATCTCCCTCAGGCTTGAATTAGTCCCTCCCAGCGGAGTTGTCAGCCACTCGGATCCTTCTTCTCCACTTTTTTCTGTCAATGGTATCTTCTATCTTCAATCTGAGAGACTTCAGATCTTGTTGTATCATGCCTCCCCATCTCTTCGTCTGCCGTCCCCGGATGTGGCGTCCGGTGATTTATAATTCTTTTGATGCAACTTTCATCCTCTCTTCTCATCACAATGCCACATGAACGTACCATCTCAATCTAGCCTCTCGTATTTTCTCAGTAATACATGCCACTCCCAGCGTCTTTCTGATGTCCTCGTTTCTTTTCCTATCTTTCAGCGAAACTCCAAGTATCCACCACAGCATTTTCATTTCTGTTCTCTCCAGGGAGCCTTCCTCTCTCCTCGTCGCTGTCCAGGCCTCTGCTCCAGACATCATCACCGGTCTTATCATTGTCTTGTACACCTTTCCATTTGAGATGAATTGGCATTTTGGCGTCACACAATACACCCGTTAATTCTTTCCACTTTAGCCAAGCAAATAGCAACAAAACTCCGCACTGTTTGCACCTATGGTTAAAAAAAACCGTCCGTGCCGCTGCAATATCTACAGCAACCCGTGTCAAAATAATGATTCGACTGCTCAAAGTAAGGTAAGGTGATGTTCGATCAAAGGTCAAGATCCAAGAGCATGGCAGGTAGGTAGTCCGACTGCTTCGTACGTGGGTGGTCTAGAATGAGGCCGGCGACAGAGACAATTTAGAATATGAGTAGGAATATCAAATGATGGCATTCGAGTCAAACTGATAAACCTCTCAGTTGACTGTAAAAGACCTGCAGAAAGAAGGTCGGTAAATCTCAGGTCCAGCTAGCTCACATCCGTTCGAGGACGACACGAGTAAACACCGCAGGGCTTAAATACCCACACACTTCTCGGGTTCCTGAGTCAACTGCCCAGAGTACACTGGAGGGAGAACAACGCTTTCGCAGTTGGTGGTCGATTGTGATGCGTCATTTGTTTTTAGCCTACTTACGCTGAAGTCGATTCTGAATGCGACGTTGTTTTCGGAATTTCCGTTGTGTGTTCGAGGCAATTAACCCAAATAGTTCTGTACCCCTCTGGCTAGAATCCTGTAGCATACGAAGGTTGATCAATAAGTAATGAGAAATACATTTAGGGGAGTGTTTTCTCATAACTCTTCTGCTGAATAGTTGACTTTCTAGAATAGCGCATGAAAATCACATTGATCTGTTACGGCATACTGGGTGCTAGGCAACGCGTAATTGTTTGTCGTCTGCTATTATATGAAAATGTAACAATGGATAACAACGAAAAACGTGTTGTGATTATAATATTATATTTGCATATGCAAGAGTTGTCACCGTATGAAATGTCCAATGATATACGGAAAGTTTCATGTGTTAATGCCCCTTTACAGGCTACAATCTACAGATGGACTGCTGAATTCTTACGGGGTAGACAGACAGACAACTGAAGATGAGCACCGTTCTGGACGCCCTGTTGACACATGTAATGATGATAATGTCCAATCTGTCGAGTATATTATTATGCTGAAAGATCGGTGACTGAGTATAAGATGTGTAGCCGAGTGTCTAAAGTTATCATATGGTAGACCTACAGCAAGGTCTGTGCTCGTTGGGTGCCAAGGATGTTAACGACCGAAAACAAGCAAGTCCTAGTTTCTTCTCCCGTGGCCTCTGAACGGTTCAACCTACTGGCTTATACAGGCGCTTTATAAATGTTTCAATACAATAGGCCTACACTGCAAAGTCTGACTGCAAACTTCCATGGAAAATAAACTCGATGTCTACCGGGCAGATCCTGTGAGTTTCTCCGCAGATACTGTACGTGACGACAGATGAAACCTGGTCTCACCACTTTGACCGTGAGAGAAGCTATAGAGTATGCAGTGGAAGCATGCCACCTCACCTTCACCGGTCAAGTTCTGCAAGTTTGTCTCAGGTGGCAAGATTATGGCGTCGCTCTTTTGGGACAGTGAGGGTATTTTGATGCTTGACTACTTGGAGCTAGGAAAGACAGTCACAAGTGTCTACTATATATGCTGAATTAATCGGGGAATGTCGCGTCAAGGAGTGCTGCTTCATCATAACAACGCACCAGCCCACACATTCACTGTTGCCAAAGCCGCTAGGGGTCATTGCATAATTGCGTCGGCCTAACGCCGAAAATTACCGCTTGTGACCCACCCACACACTATAACGCTTCGTAACGTTTCCCTAAACCCAACCACCCACACACCCAAGCGTAGTGTTGTTTTAGTTTTGCCTTGAGTTTTAGTTTTCGTTAGGCCTATTATTAGTTTCACATGCTAGATGTTTTAGTTATTATTAGTTTTAGTTATTTCGCCAAGTTTTTAGTTTTAGTTATTATTAGTTTTACATGCTAGGGGTTTTAGTTATTATTAGTTTTAGTTATTTCACCGAGTCTGGCAATATTTCCCCCGCATAGGCTACAGCTTTTGCACCAAAAAGGATTCACTCGATACACTCTGTTTAAAATCGATACTTAAAATAGTCCCATACTCCACTAGTTTTAGGTCTACCACCTAAATTTAGTTCGGACATCTTATCAAATTCCAAAGATCGGAAGATTACTGAGCGAAGTGCTGATTATAAAATGCATATAATTATATCCACAAACTTTGAATATCCTAAGACGCTAGGTTTTCGTTATGTGTTTTCGTTTTGGTTTTCGTTATGTGTTTTCATTATTATTAGTTTCGACTGGTTTAGTTTTAGTTTTTATTTCGTTATCGTTTTTCCTCTACTTTTCGTTTTAGTTTTAGTTTTAGTTAACTAAAACCTTTTGTCTTCGTTAACGAAGGTTTTCGTTTTAGTTTTCGTTAACGAAAACAACACTACCCCAGCGTTACGTATTTATTGTTACGAAAAATCATGTTAGATTTAGGCTACTAGCCTATGTGAACGCGCAAATAATTCATATTTTATAGCGAATTTAATATAGTATGTGAATTAGAATTTCATTGTAGGCCTAAAATAATACAGAATGTTTTATTTATAAATGACAGTCATGTTTGAAATGCAGTGTATTAAACACTAATACTTAGTGTTGATTTATACTATTGCGTATTCTTAGTTAAGTTTAAAATCAGTGGCACGAAGTTTGAACTGCAGTCACATCGATGTTAATTTAAAATTCATTGATTACTAAACCGTTGGTAAAAGCGTTACGCAAAGTTCAGTTCCAGCCACCCACCAAACGTTTCGTAACGTTTTCAAGGACACCGCCCACCCACCATGGAGCGTTACATAATTGTGCAATGCCCCCTATCCATGAATGCGGCTTCGAACTGCTGAGTCACCCGACCTATTCTGAAGACCTGGCCCCGTCTGATTTTCTTAGATTCAGAATTTTGACAGATACTCCGTGAACATGCTTTTCAAAACGATGAAGATGTCATTCAGGCCACAAATGAATGGATTGAACAGCTTGGTAGAAAGTTCCTTTCAAAGAAACTAGGGCGTAATTGGACATCGCTTGGAAAATGTGTTGCACTTGGTAGAGACTGTTGAAAACTGTTAAGTTATTTGAATTGAAATTGTTTGCCTGTAGGCCTATGTTCTTCTCGCTGCTTATTCAACAACCTTAGTAGACGTCCTCATAATTATATTATTAGGCCTTACCGTGTCTATTTACATAATATGTATGGATGAGTGAAGAGCCCTGTATATATATATATATATATATATATATATATATATATATATATATATATATATATATATATATATAAATCTAAAACAGGCTAAATAAGCATATAAATTCCTCAGGGAAGGGTTTTTTCCAGGAACTTCTCTGTCTAGTAGTCGACTTGGCTATGGAAACTCACATCTCAGTCGCAATACAAAGAGCGATTTACAAAATCTACATGTTGTGTGAGTGAGTGTGTGTTTGTGTGTGTGTGTGTTGTTTGTGTGTGTGTACTGTGTGTGGGTGGGTGTGGGTGTGGGTGCAAATGTACTTCGTAAGCTACGAGGCAGGATGATGGTGACGACGATAACGGCGATGATGTTGATGATGATTCAACAGCAATCCAGTGCGAATCCAGTGCGAAGCAGCCAATAGTCAAAAGTAGAATTTAAGTTTTCCGGTCGAGTAACAATCACCTTAGTACGTAAGTCTCTTATAACAAACCACCGATTGTTATTATTATGATTAGTTAGTGTCATTGATGCGTGGAAACCTTTGTGTTGCACACCTGTTCAATCCGTTGCTAATACTTTCCACGGCTTTCTCCATGGCAGTTCATGGCTCCGCGACTTATAGGCACGGGTGGATATAGGTTGTAGACTCTACAAGGTATCAATCAGTCATAATTTTATTGAAGTCCCAAGTTCAGTATATAGTGGCCTCAGAGAATATATACAATGTAGATATGCACGCGTTGCCCCTGGGCTAGATGAGTTTGAATGGCCTACTTGTAACGTACATCGGTCGTAGTTAGTAATGTTAGGACCAATTGAGCTTTGGTCGTCCAGATTTGAAGATGAGGAGTCCGCTCTTCAAAACAATGTCAACAGAGTATGCTTGCGTGACAGCTGAAAGCGACACCTTCAGGACCAGTCCAGTCGCGAACCTCATTAATCCAGCATCCCCC
Organism: Aporrectodea caliginosa; assembly: GCA_020284085.1. Lineage (NCBI taxonomy): Eukaryota > Metazoa > Annelida > Clitellata > Crassiclitellata > Lumbricidae > Aporrectodea > Aporrectodea caliginosa. The sequence continues at coordinate 319,554 of JACEVL010000791.1, read as the reverse complement.
TGCAATTCGTAGTAGGATTCTGGAGGGGATCTCTCCTGCATCTCTTCGCTGCTTAAAGACCTTCATCTTTAAATGGGCCTGTCACGCTGAGAGCGCTTCGAGATCTGAATAGCTCTGCTGTGAGATGAGCTCTACAAATGTTCATATCAGAGTAGATTAGATTAGATTAAATCACTGCCGTTTAAAAGGATAATCGATCATATTGATCTTCTTAAAAATGTCAATGTTATTATTTAGTTAAGAACATTATTGATTTAATAATAACTTAATAACAATAATAATAATATTTATTCTTCAATGAAGCGCCTGACAAAAGCACTGCGCTGTAGGCTACATGTACAATTGTACATGTTATGACAATTAAACAATTCACAAGAACACAAATCACAGAAGACATAAATCAACAAAGTTCCAGCCATGCAAGGTGCAAGCTCATCGTACTTTTTAGGGAACGATCCGAAGGCATGAGCTAAACCCAGGGAACCTTACAGGAATCGAACCGGGTCTATGAAAACTTCAGGCAAGAGTGTTACCCATTATACTATCCCCCTCTATTTCTTTCTTTTCAACTGACTAACCTGCCATAATTGAATATAGTTAAAAATGGTGACCCCAATTAAGCGGGGCTTGGGGCCCTTATGTGTCTCCTCTGTTCCATAGCCAATGCACCGATATGTAACAGTCAAGTTATAATTGTTGTTAATTGTTATATCCATCGTGCTTCTGGAAATAAAAAGTTTGTCAGTAACTTGTCAGTTATCTAATCTAATCTAATCTAATCTAATCTAATCTAAAGTAAAGACTACCCTGTATATCACCGGTGTCATATTGCCAATGCATCATCAATGCATACCTAATCGATCAAAATGAATAAATACTATATGATATTCTGCTTTAATAGTTAAGGTTTTTGTCTTTAAATGCAATACGGTTCTGCATTACTAGTCAAGGTTTTTGTCTTAATTTTTCATTACGGTTCTGCTTAAATTTTCAGTTCTGTTTACTAGTTAAGGTTTTTTGTCTTTATTTTACATTTCGGTTCTCTTTATGCTTCATAGTCCAGTTGGACTTAAAACGGTCAATCATTTGTCATTCTACATTTGTCTCATGGTACAAGGGTGACCCTAATAAGCGGGACCATGGTCCCTTCTGGGTCTTCCTGTTGTATCCCTTGCAATGTTACTGGTTACTGTGTTAAGTGTCATTATGTTGGTTGTACTGGGAACAATAAACGATTGATTGATTGATTGATTGAAGTGAGAAAGTGCAGTCAAAATTTCACCTACCGTTGGAGACGCCTGCTCGAAATCAGATATGAGTCGGAGAAACCAGAAGTTTCAGGCTACGGTGAGAAAGGAAGCGGACAGACGCGTCTTAATTAAGTTAAGTAGAAGTTAGCAATTATCATAGAACCGAGACACCAAGTCAAGCACGTATTAATCGGCGGGTGGTTCAGCTGGTCGATCTGTTATTCTGAAATAGAAGATCAATATATTTTTTCGGCCGCACTTTTTAGGGAACGATCCGAAGGCATGAGCTAAACCCAGGGAACCTTACGGGTCTGTGAAAACTTCCCTTACAGCCGAAGGTTCAATGCAGGCTTGCAATTTAGCCTAAATATCCGAAATTTCTCATGGCTACAAGAAATGTTATAATTTCTCAGCGCTACAAGAAAACTGCGTACGGAAGGCCATTCACCTATTCCGTATCAAACCAACTTGGTGCAGATTACAGGCATAGGTTAACAGAGGTGACAGATCAATATTTTTATGTATACCGTATCTGATATGTTGTTATAACGATCGTTTCAGCTCACTGTTTTTAAAGAGCTGTTTTGTTTTAATATGAGACATGCATGCAGTAAGCCAATTATAATATAGCGCCTTTCTCAATAAAGCGCCTATTGATCTAATTATCAGTTCAGATCAGTGCATTTAGCAGCTTAAAGTCCTAAACTATATTAACTACTGTACCTTAAAGGCCAAGGTGGAAGTGACTTTGACTAAGTTTAACTTAGAGCATTTGAGAGATTAATGAAAACTGGTTAAGACTTAAGAAGAATTTAAATTTGACTTCATTTGACTTCAGATCACTGGACTTTAGATCAATAGACTTTAGATGACTGGACTTCAGATTACTGGCCTTCAGATCTATGAACTTCAAATCAATGGCTTAAGGTCATTGGACTTCAGATGAATGAACTTCAGATGAAATGAATGAATTTCAGATGAATGAACTTCAGACTACTGGACTTCAGATCGCTGCAGACTTCAGATCACTGGACTTTAGATAACCGAACTTCCGATCACTGGACTTCAGATCAATGTTCGGCTTTATATTTGATTTAGCAGCAGCTTAATGGTCTGTAGTTAAGACAACCTCAAGTTCATAAATGCAAAGACCTATTTAAGCTCTTCATTGATCTCGACAGATCAGTCACGATCTTAATCTCAACACAGTCCAATGTTGGCAATCATCTGTCATCTCTCCTGTCTTTCTGTCTACTCTACCGATTACAGAATTTTGTTCCTCATAAGTTATCTCTGAAGTCTGACTTGACGCAGCATTTGTACCATGCGCTTAGCTTTCAAGCAGTGCCCTGCAGAATAGCAGAGGTTATTATTACGATCAATGATCAACAATTTCCACTTCACAATTAACACTTTAATGACGAGAGTGTACTAAAACTGACGTGGAACCAATGCAGCACGTCTTTAAGGTGTTAATAAGACTATAATAATTATTGGCAATAAGATCATAATGATAATTGATATCGAAATTTGATCTCTTGCTATTTTCGTCTTGGTATTTAACTCTACCTGCTCCTCTATTGTATTGCGTTGTATTATACTATACTAGACTATACCATATTGCGTTGCATCATATTGTACTGTATTGCATTTTATTTTATTGTACTGAATTTGTTATTGTTTTGTATTGCATTGAAATAAAGTCTGCTTCCTCCTTTGCAGCGACTCTCCCTTCCGAAAATCAAAGTAGGTCTCTGCATGAAAATTAACGTTCACAAACGTAGCCGAAACCCTTAGGCCTACCTGCTGTTAGCTAGGCCTATAATTATGCACAGTGGCCTACTATAGGCCCGTGTCGTCGTGTACTCAGGTCACTGCAATGCCCTCCCCCGTAAACAGAATCTCGTGGTTGGCTGGCCTAGTCTAAAAAAGCCCCCTTCTCTTCTCACTTGAATGGCTTCTCAACCGTCTGAATATGAATTTCACGCGGTGGCGTCCAGCAGCGGGGCCTGTAATCTATGACTCAGCTCGGTGATCCATGTGACTAAATAAAGAGAACGGTGTACCGGTAATGGAAATTATTTTGAAACAGGTTGGAGATATAAAAAAGAATCTCGAGCACCTGTTGACTGTAGTTGCGACTTCCACTGAGGCTTGACAATCAGCATCGTCTCTCGATTCACAAACGTGCCCATCGCTGCTGTCGTGATTCGATTCTACTGAGATTACGAATACGATACCCGCTGTGAACAGAAGGAAGTTCCTACAATCCGCCAACAATTTGAATTGTCTGTTGCAGATCTAGCGGACTATTCTCCGCTATTGCACTTGACAGCGACAGTACAGGTACGCTGTTTTGTTAATACAGGTAGTTCTATTGTTGGCACAGGTACGTTCTATTGTTAATACAGATCCCTCTCATTCGTTACTTACGTTCGAAGTGGCAGCAGCGCGCCACACTGCTACGTCATCTGCGCCTCTGATAAGTCTGTCTCTTGATTTACAATTACAATTACAAGAATCACTGCTGAATTGCATTTGATATGATGCTATCTGTCAAATGCGTACGTAAATCTATTGGTTGGGTTCCACGTGTTTGCGTGGGCCACCACTGGTGGTGACTCTTCCAGTTTTCTGTGCTTCGTTTTACTAAATGATAAGCCCCTACATATACATTTTATATCATATAGGCTAGCACAGGTCGCCCATAATTAATTTGCTCTTAAATTGGCGCTGTATAAGTGTTCAGTTGCGATTACAATTATATTCATTACATTTTACTGCATTGCATTCTGTTGTATTTCAGTGCACTGTACTGCATTATATTGCATTGTTAGTGTATTGCATTGTACATTATGTTATTGTCTTATGAGTCTCTCTTGAAGTGGAGCTATATAAATTTGCAATTACCATTACCATCGCATTAATCGAATTGCATTGTAGACTAACACACTGCCTTGCGTTGCATTGTGTTCCATTATGTTGTGTGGATTAACATTATAATTTATCGTATCATACTGACCTGAATAAGCTTAATTGAATACACTGATAATCTAATAACGACGTAACAAAAGTACTTATGAGAGCATAAGGCTACTGAATACTGATCTTGATATTGATCTTCTGTTTCGGTAGTACAGGTCGCCCCAGTTGAACTGTGTGACACCATCCGCAGATCTGCCGAATCGTTGGCGCTTCACTTGGTGTCACAGTTCAACGATCATTCCCGCGAGAAGAGCGCAGGATGACGAAGGCTTCAAAGATTACGCAGGTAAGTTGAATCGATCTTGAACTAGAAAGCAATCACAACTGTCTCTACAGATGCATATGCTATTTTGTGCATTGGTGACCCTAACTTAGCGGGATTTTCATCCCTTCTGGGCCTCCTTGTTCGCTAACGATGAAAACCGTTGAACTGCAAATGCACTGTTCTGCATTGGTTAACAATAAATGATTGATTGATCTTATAATACTTCGCCTGGACAAGCAGCCGTGATGGCATTGGCAAAGGATTTGACTCAGGTGGTCGGTCCGTCAACATGGGATGAGTTTTCTTGGCCATTCACCGTCTCCCAAACGTCTCCTTGTCTCAATTCCATTAGCTACTAAGGACTACTTTCTTCCACTTGGTCTGGGTCGGGAGCGCCTCTGAGTAGGGTCCTGAAGGGACGCTATATAAATTTTGATTGATTGAGGTGACCTTTGCAATTACGGGGACCTTAGCATTTGGACACATAATATGTCAATCCTATCCAAAAATCACTGCACTGACCCCCAAAGCATTCACTTGAAAGTTCTTTCAATAAACTCTCTGTATTTAACACATTACTCACTATTTTCATTAACTCTTCATCTTTCAATCAACCCGCTGTATACCATAATCATCCACTGCGCACCTACTCTGCCCGTCTCCCAGTTATCAGAAACCTCTACCTAAGTTCTACTAACATGTGGAATGAGCTGCATCGGTTGCCCATGCGAAGATGCACTGGGTTTCAGAGGATCGTGCTCTTCTGCTACTGACTGACCGGTTGTGCTTTAACTAGCATCTTAGTAAGTTATAATTATATATAATTATTATATATATATATATAAATATATGCATATACATATAATTATGTATATAATTATGTACACATATGCATGTCCTTTCTCGACCTTTATTTTGCCAGCGATTGAAGAATATTCTAGTCGCTGAATCTCACCAGGAACCAGCCGAGACAAATGGAAAGTCGAAAGACTGTGAAGATACAGGAAGTACAGGAAGTACAGGTGGCGATGAAAACGAGGAGCGCGGAAACTGGACCGGAAAGCTCGACTTTCTCCTTTCGTTACTTGGGTCAGTCCTACGATCCTCTCTCTTCTTAGTATAGTTACTGCCACCGTTTTCCTATGTCTCTCAGTATCCCCCTTTTCGTATTACTAGTTACTACGTATCTCTTTTATTATCCATTTTCCCTTATCAAGCTCTATCACCTACTCACCTTGTTTCTGTGTGTGCCTATGTGTCTGCGTTCCTTTGTCCGATTTATACCTTGTTTCTATCTCGTTAGTATAGTTGTTAGCGCGCTGGACTGTCAATCGAAAGGTCAAGGGTTCAAATCTCCACCATGCAGGGCAGAAATTTGATTCCAGATTTCTGCTCCGCCTGCGTCCTATATAGCCGACTCAGCTATAATGAGTACACTGCCAGCGAAGGAGAGTATTGGCCACCCGCCATCATATGCCGAGGCTAAGAAAATGAAGTCGCTAACACTTCATACCTATGGCTGTCTCAGTGCTTAAGAAACTGTTCTTCTTCTGCTTCTATCTCCACCTCAGTATAATTTTGTATTCTGTACTAGACTCCTATCTTAATCAATCAGTATTAATTTTGCAATTACGAAAATGTGTCTGTCCTCTATCTCAAGTCTGTCCTTATGTGTCTATCTATGCATGTTTTCTATTGTTTCTGTCTATCTCCACATTTCTCTGCCCCAGGGTGTGTTGGTACAATCGAGCCTTCTTTCATAGGTTTAGCTCTCCTCAGCAGCCGGTAATAAGAAGGTCTTCGTTCAGAGCCCAGACATCTTTCCAACTCGATTGTCGGCGCCAAAACAGTCGGAAAAGTCGAGTTAAATCTCGATTGAATTGGATCTGGGCCTGTATATATGTCATATCTTTTTGGGCCTATACACTATATCTTTCTCTTTATATAGGCCATTGTGTGCCATTCCCTTTGCTGTAATTTAGACCATATTTCATAATTATGGATATGAATATGAATGCATGCTATTTGTGTCCGTTATTCACCTTGAAAAGCCCAGTGTGGCCCAAAGACATGTCTATAGATAACGAGTACAGTTACTGTCTCAAACATCCAAACATTTGCATCTGAATGTCACGAATGTCTGGCTGCAGGGCTCTGTATCCCTCTGAGCCTCATTAGTGTCCAGGGCCACTAGAGATAACTGAAAAGCGTATTTTTCCATTACGCATGTATCGTTTAGGAATCCAACTATTATCACCTGCTTGTGAACTATCAGAGCACTGTCTCACCAGTGATCAGTACTTAGCTGTGACTAGTATCTTCGATGTGATTAGTTTCTTAACTGCCACAGGAACTTTTACCTCCCCGGATTTTGACCTGGATTCGGAACGAACAGCCAGGCTATTGCGGACTTGATTTGAATAAGCTGGTCTCTCTCCTGACGCGACTTTTGTGGGCTACCTCTGAGAAATTTTCGAAGATTTACATTACATTACAAGAGCTGTCGGATTTAGACTAGTCTTCAAAGGTTTAGGAACTTTGTAAAACGGTATCAAACAAGGCGACCATCGTTATTGAATAGGGATTATCGTGTGCATCATGATAAGGGCGCTATGGAGGCAATCGGAATAGATAAGGCATTTGCGATAAGTGTCTTGCTCCTGTCGTGTGCGCAGGTATGCAGTGGGCCTGGGCAATGTGTGGCGGTTTCCATACCTCTGTTACCGGAATGGTGGAGGGGCTTTCCTGATACCCTACGCCATTATGCTGACCTTCGTTGGGATGCCTATCTTCTACATGGAGATGGTCCTCGGTCAGTTCTCCAGCAGTGGACCGATGACCTGCTGGGAGTATGCGCCTCTCTTCAAAGGTAAGACTCGGGGCGCCTACGTGCCTCAAACTGCCTCTTAATTTGTGCAAGCAATTGCCATGGCTAGTTGTCGACTTGACTACTGAAAATCACTTCTCAGTCGTAACACGAAGAAAGATTTACCCAAACTACATATTGTATGTGTGTGTGTGTGTGTGTGTGTGTCGGAGAGAGAGAGATAGAAGATGTATGTGTGAGCGTGTATGTGCACATGAGTGCCTGTGTGTGTGTGTGTGTGTGTGTGTGTATGTGTGTGTGTGTGTGTGTGGGTCTGGGTGTGTGTGGGTGTGTGTGGGTGTGTGGTTGAGTGTTGGTGTAGGTGTACTTTGTAGGCTACAAGACATTATGTTCTCAACTGGATTCGATTATGATGATGACGGTGATGATGATGATGATGATGATTCAACAGTAATCCATTGCGAAGCAGATAATAGTCACAAGTATAATATTATAGAAATGCAGTTTTCTGGCCCAGTAACAATACCTTAGTAATGTATAAAAGCCTTATTTTATTAATACGATTAGTGTCATTGATGCGTGGAAATCTTTGTGTTACACACCTGTTTATTCAATCCTTTGCTAATACCTTTCCATGGGTTTTTCCATGGAAGTGGCTCAGCAAGTTGTAGGCCTCGACCAGGTCTGCAACTCAAGCAAACTCAGGCCTTGTCCATGACAATGACTTACACTTTATCATATTGTTAATACTAAACCACTATATGTTACACTATTCTGTCACACCCTGTCCCATCTCATCGCGTCACATACGACTCGATGTGTCCTGTATTTCATTGCAAAGTATTGAAATGTAGTGCATTGTAAATGTAATGATTGCACACCAAAATACGGCTAAAGCATGGACGTAGCCAGGAAAAAATTTCGAAAAGGTTTAAGATTTGGAGGAGGTGTTCCATTGGAGATGGTCTCAAAAGTTAAGGTTTTTTGGTATTTAGCATGAAAAAGCATATACATTTTTTAGTAAACTTATTTCGGGGGTTTGAACCCGTAAAACCACCTCTAAATACGCCCATGGGCTAAAGGATACTCTTATTTACTTACTTACTTAAATAACCTAAGCATAGGATGTTGTAGTGAACGGGTCCGTGTGGTCGTTTGTTTATCCTTGCAGGGCTGGGAGTGGCACAGACGATTGTGTCAGCTGAGGTGGCAATCTACTACAACATGATCATTGGCTGGTCGCTCTTCTACCTCTTTGCCTCATTCATACACATCACCGATTTGCCATGGGCGACGTGTGACAACGATTGGAACACTGAATGTAAGGGATCTCTCTTCTCTTCATCGAGCAATGTCCTGGACATTGTCAACTCTATAGGAGTCGTTAGATTAGATAGTCAACGTTTTTGCTTGAGAAAGATATATTGTTTTCAGTAATACAACAAAGATAAACACATGTAATAGATTTCAATATGATTTCTATGCGTACATATATCATATTGAAATCTCCAAACAATGCAACAACGCAACGCAACAACGTAAAACAATTCAATATATTGTAGAGAAATGCGGTATAGGCCTATATATTATAGTACCTTGCAGCACAATATTTATATGTTATATATATATATATATATTTCATGCAGTGCATAAATAGCTTATTTATCCGATCTACGTACACAGCAACCCTTGTTGTGCACAATAGGAGGTCGCCCTCGTGACCCTGGGCTACAGCGTATACCTTAAGCATGGAATTTTTCTATTTGGTCAACTCGACCGATCAACAGGAGCATGATTCAACTCCTACACTGAACTCGGGTTTCTTTTCTTGAAATGCACCTTTGGGGGGGCAGTCCCCTTTGACTCAACTGTGAACTGCACTAAAATGGTTCTTGTCCCGTATTTTGTGGTTGTTATCTACTTTAATATTAGGCCTAATATAATGCCACGTGCGTTACACGTAATGTAATGTTTCGCAGCGTAATGTGATGTAATATGACTGACATTTTATAGCGTCTTCTTCTTCTCATCTGGAAGATGTTGCTTGCCAGCCTTAACGACAAAGCCGCGTTTAGGTGTTTACTTCCAAACCCCTAAACCGCTGAAGGAATAATTGTCGATAAGCAGCTTAGAATGATTATCATAGCAACTGGCGCACGTAGTATTCATGGCCTCTTGAAGATGTCAGTGCTCGAAATATCCTCAGCCGAGAAGTCTTATGCTAATAACACATTGTTCACCTTCTCGACTACTGTTCGTGACTAGGGTGTTACTCTTGACAACACTCTCGTTTGCTGAACACATCTCTAGCCTCTCTCGGTCTAGTTTCTATCATCTGAGTCGTCTTTGAGCTGTCTCGCGATCTGTCTTCCAGTTTTACCTCGATGGTTCATGCTTTCATCTGCTCACGCATTGATTACTGCAATTTGCTACTTGTGGATCTTCCGAAATCTCGCCTGTCACCTCTTCAATCGGTGCTAAATGCAGCTGCTTGCCGAATGCCCGCCTTCCTCGCTTCTCACATATCTCAGCCTTCATGATCGAGAACTTACACTGGCTTCCGCTCACTGCCCGTATCCGGTTTAAAGTTCTTTTCCTTATTTCCAGAGCGTTTCTGGATCAGGCTGCACGCTATCTTTGTGTTCTTATCCGTTGTTCTCTTTCGGCTGCCTCTGGTCGCCCTCTCCTTTCGTTGGACCGATATGACCTCTTGGTGCCTCGAACTCGGACTGCTACTGCCCAATACCGCGCTTGTGCGTCTGTTGGCCTTTGCTCTAGAACGATCTTCCCTCTACGACTCGCTCTATGATCTTAACTGAGGGTACTTTGTCTCTTTCCGTACTTTTCTTTTCAATACAATACAAAGTGCTGGTAGCTAGTAGCACTTTGCATGTTTTTATGCAGACTGCTACTATCAGCTGCCTGACATGTTCTGCAATGAGTCGCAACTCATGCAGGCTTCGAACGGAAGTTGTTACAACGGAAGTCAGCTGGTCGGACTATGGGACGCCAAGCACTTCGCAAATGTGACAGACAAGAAACGGAAATTGGCCAGCGAAGAGTACTACAAGTACGTATACACGGACATCCTCCTTGATGGATGCGTGGCTGTTCACGTGCATCGTCTTCTGTCTGTGTGCGTCTTGTTGTAGTTTGCATGCATATTATGATCTCTTATAATTGTGTCTCTGTCTGTCTTTCTGTTGCCGTCGATACTAGATCTCTTACGAGGAAGTCCCCTAATCCAGTGTAGTTTTACTCTAATTTATTTAAATCAAATCTATTCTGTGTATAGTCTATTCTTATCTATGTTATCTAATCCAATATTATCTTTTCCGATATATTAAACACAAATAAATTATTATCTATCTTGTTCAGTCGTTATCTCACGTTATTTAGCCTGATCTGATCCAATCTAAGCAAATCGGTTGATGATCAATTGATAATCATTATAATCATCGTCATCATCATCATCATCATCATCATCATCAATCATCATCATCGTTCAGATCCAGGCCATGTTCAACATCTGACCTACTGCCTCCAATTAAAACTCTAGTAGGCCCTATACATGCTATGGCCGCACGTAAACATGACAGAATTCTACATGTACCTGTTGCAAACCCTCTGGCACGCAAAACATTTATAATCAGGATGATTTACTCGTGATTATATACTTCACAATGTACACCAAAATTCGGTTAGCAATTGGTTCAATAAAGGAAATACTTACGTACTTACATCATCATCATCGTCATCATCACTAACAGTCAAATGATGCGTGTGCTATGGGTCACAGGTGGGTAACTAATCGATTGGATTCTAATCGATTAGAGAATTGTACAAACAGCCAATTCTAATTCTAGATGATTTGCTACAAGATTTTGCTAATTCTGTAGTTTGCTAATTCTAATCGATTAGACAATTTCAGTAGTTAATTCTAATTCTAATCGATTAGCGAATTAGACAAACAGCCAATTCTAATTCTATTTGATTTGATACAAGATTTTGCTAATTCTGTATTTGCTTATTCTGATCGATTAGCACATTTCAGGAGCTATTTCTAATTCTAATCGATTGGCATCATTCAACTAATCGTACCCCTCTCTGCAGTATGAGTTGTTTGATGTCTTTGAAGTAACCGGGTGCTAAGGCTGAGTTCTGGAATCGATGAGATCGGTTCAATCGAGTGGGATCTTGTGCTGTCACTTCTTCTCGCTTGGGTCATCTCCTTCCTCTGCCTGGTCAAGGGCATCAAGACAACTGGAAAGGTATACGACGTATGCACGCATGTCTCTAAGTATTTGTGTATGTATGCATGATTGTATGTATGTATGTATGTATGTATGTATGTATTTGTATATGTGTATGAATGTATGCTTGTGTATATGTGTATGTACGTATGTATACATGTACGTATGCATATATATATATATGCGTATATGTGTATGTATTCATGTATGTGTATATTTGTATGCATGTATGTATGTATGTTTGTATGTATGTGTGCATGTACGTATGCATTTGCATGTTTGTATGTACGTACGTACGTATGCATGTATGCATATATATACCTATATATGTGTGCTTGTATGTGCAATTGTATTGTATTGTATTGTATTGTATTCAAACATTTATAAAGCGCCTCTTATAGGTGAACCATTCAGAGGCGCTCCCAGTGCGCAAGTCCACAAGCGGAGTAAAAGGTTTTGAGAAAAGCAAAGGTGGAAGAGAGGTTACTAGCTAGAATTCGAGAGGGAGTAGGTGGAGACAGCGCATTCCAAAGAGAGGGACCAATTGAGTTAAAGGACCAGGACTGAGCCATAGCTGTTCTAGTATGAGGAACTAGAAGCTCAAGTCTGTTTGATGAGCGTAGTGGTCGATGGGAGGATGCTGAAAGAGGCCGGAGTAATACGTCAGCTAAATATTTTGGGGCCAGACCCCTTTGTGCCTTGAAGACTAAAATGAGGATATTGAATTTAATGCGAGCAGAGAGAGGAAGCCAGTGCAGTTGTTCAAACACGAAGGTAGAAATGTGACAGTACCGTGGCAGGCGTGCTATTAATCTGGCGACTGCGTATAGGACCGACTGAAGAGGTGAAAGACGAACCTTAGGAAGACCAATGAGAAGGGAATTACAGTAGTCAATTCGGGAGCATATGAAAGCGTGAACCAGAGTGGTGAAAACAGAAGATGAGACAGAACGCCGAACAGCCCTAAGACGCCTTAAATTAAAATAAGAAGAACGTGTTAGGTTAGAGTTATGGTCCTTAATTAGAAAGGGAGCTATCTAGCGTAACGCCTAGATTACGTACAGTTGAAGAAAAGGAGTAGTGCAGGAAAATTTACATACATGTATACATATGTGTATGTATGTGTGTATGCGTATATGACTATGTGTTTGGCGTTTAAACACGGACACGAAGTTTTTGTGACGGCCGAGAACTGTTCTGAGGTTAATGTGCTTCAAGCTATACATGTACATGTAGGTCATTCGGCTGAGTGCCACTTTAGCACAAGATGGTGTATACAGCTGGTAACACAATGAAGCTGAAGTCGTCAGAGTACCACAGTACGTGGGAAGGAAAACCATGTTGTGTTAACAACAAATAATCACCGACATACCCAGTATTTGACTACACAGGTCTGGAATATTAAAATCCAATTGAAAATTAACCCCACAATATTAAAATTGATTGAAAAATTACTGTACAATTAAATCGAAAGGTAATTAGTCACAATTTATGATGAAACAAAAGATTAATCGGCAGCGTTAAAATTTCATTTGAAATTGATTAGCAATTGTAGGCTAAACTCTAGAAACCCATTGGAAAGTTCAACCAGCGCTAAAATGCACCATCACAGCTGTTTACTGTTTGGTAGTATACAGGAAAACCCTATTTGTTTGCTAAAGCCAATTAAATATATATAGGTTGGTCAACTTAGAAATAAAAGTTGTTTATTTCGCTTGACTGCGTCGGTTCACCCCTCGTATAGTAACTATTTAAGAGATTTAAAGCTCTGGCTAGCACGGTCAAAGTGCATGAACGCAGATAAAATTTATAATTGTTGTTAATAATTATGTTGCACCCGAAACAACAGTTACTGATGTCTTCTGAGATATTTCAGTTTCTTGAACCTCCGACGTCTTTTCAGTTACTTAGCTGAAGGGGATTAGGAGAAGAACGGGGCGGGGTTGAACCCCAACCCCGACGACTAAGACAATGGGGTCGAGGTCATTATGATCGCTACAGAAAATGCATACATTTACATTTTAGGTCGTTTACTTCACTGCCTTGTTTCCATACCTTGTTCTCTTCATTCTCTTCTTTCGAGGGGTGACTTTGCCCAACGCGTGGGATGGAATCTACTTTTACCTCTATCCAGATTTCAACCGACTCAAAGATGCCAAGGTCAGAAACTAGTCGTTGTAATCGTAATCGTGATTGTAATCGTTAACGCAATTTGTTATATGATGCAATTGCAATCGAAATAGTAATCGTGATTGTAATCGTATTTAATCTAATCAGAATTTAACGATTTATATAACGCCGTTATGAATGCAATATGCTTCAGTCGTTGGTCGTTTGGAGGGGCCGATAGCGCATTGGATAACATCTGGTACAGAGACCGAGAGGTACCGAGTTCGAGCCCCCGTTGGGCGGATATGCTTTGTAGGCTGCTATTAGCGCCGTTGTATTGCAGGCTGTCTGTTCTGTTAGTAGTTAAGATTTAAATTGCATAACATGTAAATGTACAGCGCAATGCGTTTGTCAGGCGCTTATTAAAGAAAAGATATTATTATTATATTATTATTATTATTATTATTATTAGAAGCTGTTATCGTAATCGCAAATAACTTGTAATTTGTAATCGTACTTGTAATCGAAATCATAACTGTAACATTATGAATGTAAATGGCTTCCTGAAGGTCTTCATGCAGCAACCGTTTTATTTTAAAGTGTTTTCTAAAAGCTTTTCCGACAACAACAAATCTTAAGCCTATACGTTTCCATGTCTTCCAAGTAAATCGTTTAATGGGATTATTTCGTTGGCTGATTTCTAAATATAAACTGGAAAAGATTTAAACTACTTTTGTTTTAAGCAACAGCCTCGATTTAGAGATAAGGTTACAAAGTAAAATCAGGTCACGTATTCGTATGTAATACTATGTATGTATATGGCCATTTACATAGCGCCTTACAAGAACCTCACGAGAGCGCTAAGGGCCTCACGAAGCTCAAGAATTCCAGATGAAATATAATCCTCTTATGCTGACTCGTGCGTTGTTTTCTGATTTCATTTGCAGATCAGGAATTAGACCCTAACCTACTTGAAGCTACTTCCTGATCGGCATTTCTCTGGCTTTCTTACTCCACGGTCAAAACCTACACTTGGACTTGTGTTTTTCTTGTGAAAAAAATAATTATCAATTTAAAAAAAATAATTATAAGTCGATTCTTGTCTTTCTTTCGTGTATTTCTTCTCGACCTTTCTTCTGTATTCCTGTTGATTTAGTTGGTCTGCCTCCCTAATCTCTATTACTTGTCTATTTAATTCGTTTAATTGATTATGTCTCCTTGGTCCTTGTTATTCATCTGTCTCGTTGAACCTTAATATTGATTATGTATCCTTGATACTTATTATTGACACATCATCTCGATCCTTACCAATGGCTTGTCTCCTTGATCTTTCTCGTTAATTCTTTTTATTGATCTTGGTCCTTGGCCGCGTTATTTAGCCTATCTATCATCTTGATCCTTACCAATGGTATGTAGTAGTTTCAGTTTAACGACACTGTGTGATAACAACGCTCCAGGCTTGGGACTGGCACTGCCTGAGTACGAGCAGTATATATATATATATATATATATATATATATAGGAGTTGGTCTCCTTGCGGTCTCCTTGATCTATAGTATGGATCTAGTATGGACCTTCTTGATACGTATTATTGATCTTTCTAGATAAATTTAGGTCTGGAAAGACGCTGCTGCTCAGATATTCTTTGCATGAACAATAGCTGCGATGGCGTCATCGCATTGTCCAGCTACAACCGTTATCCTTGTGAACACGCTCGAAGGACCATTGTGGTTTTAAATCCTACTCTAAATCGATCGAATGATCCTACTAATAATAGAGGAAGTAGAAGAAGAAGAGCAGTCCCTTAAACTAGCTTTAAGGCTGCAATGGGTATGACGAGTCAGCGACTTCATTTTCATAGCCTCGGCCAGTCATCTCCATCCCACGCTCAGTGCATAGCTGAGTTGGCTAGGGGCGCAGGTGGAGCAGAAATCCCCAGACTTGTATACGAGACATCAAACTTCGAGACCGAGACCGAGACAGTGGGATCCGAGACCGAGACAGTGGGGTCCGAGACCGAGACAGTGGGGTCCGAGACTGAGACCGAGACAGTGGGGTCCGAAACCGAGACCGAGACAGTGGGGTCCGAAACCGAGACCGAGACAGTGGGGTCCGAAACCGAGACCGAGACAGTGGGGTCCGAAATCGAGACCGAGACAGTGGAGTCCGAAACCGAGACCGAGACGAAACACAAGGTTCGAGAACGTTCAAGACAGTTTACAAAATGAGGGAAATGCACATTGGACCTAAATTCCGAAACAAGTTTTCTCTCACTTTTGAAATCTTGTACCAGGGACAAGTTACTGAAATCAGCCGATCACCTGAATTGTATAAACTACACAGAAATTAAATATTTAAGCCATTCTGAAATCTTCGAAATGATTCTAAAATTTAAACGAACAAAATTCTATATATTAGCGACATAAGTCACATAACTCAGTTCTTGCTCGAATTCCCATACTCGCAAATGTTTCTTGAACTGCCATGGATGCACAGAATATTTGTACTTCTTTGGAAGCATTATGCTCTTTCGTCTCCCAATGTTCAATTGCTTGTTTTGGACTACTTTTTGTTTGGCCTACTATTGTCGATGGTCCTCTCTGTGCTTCTCGATAGTGCTTTGGCATTCACTGTGATATCTCTGTGGTTTTTCTACAGTTCCTTGGTATTCTCTGTGGTTTCTCGATTGTTCTTGGTTTTCTCTTTGGTGTCTCTATAGTGCCTTGGTATTCTCTGTGGTTTCTCAATTGTGCTTGGTCTTCTCTTTGGTGTCTCTAGTGCCTTGATATTCTCTATGCTTTCTCGATAGTGCCTTGGTTTTCTGTGCGGGATCTCGATAGTGCCTTGGTATTCTCGCTGGTATCTCTTGCCTTGGTGCGCTTTGGTATTCTCTGTGCTTTCTCGAGTTCTATGTTTATGAAGCAATGCAAATACGTGGATCTGGTAGCCCAAATTTAGGCAACCCTGACTTGAAATGCGCCTTCTTTATGCCACCCTGAAAATTGAACCAAATTGCGCCATAACAGCGACTTCACTGCATTAACAAAATTTGACATGTTAGACGTGACATGACATAATAGACTTGTCAGGACATAATAGACGTGGTATGATAGACGTAACATTACACGGTGGACGTAACGTGACATGACGTTATAGACGTAACATGACATGATAGTCGAGACATGACATGATTGACGTGACATGACATGATAGACGTGACATGATAGTCGTGACATGACATGATAGACGTAACATGACATGATAGTCGAGACATGACATGATTGACGTGACATGACATGATAGTCGAGACATGACATGATAGTCGAGACATGACATGATTGACGTGACATGACATGATATACGTGACATGACATGATAGTCGTGACATGACATGATAGACGTAACATGACACGACTTCATGTTCTTATCCGTTTGGTCATATCACTTCACTGGCAGCTGTTGCTGAAACGCTACTCGTGCACTCTATAAAGAAATGTCTTGAAACAGTAGACATTATTGTGTGACCAGAAGACACTATCCGTCTGGTTGCAAAGCCCATTCGTGTGGCCTATCTTTAGTAGTACAGTAAATTTTCAAACAAATGATACGGCGTTTGTCTTAGATCAAAGATAATCGATTAGTGATGCTCTGTACATGACTATAACGGCGCTATAGAAGTGAGAAAATGTCTGACAACGAACGTGCTTCGACACTAGACAGTTGATGTGGATGAATTTAAACTCTATCCACACTTGAATGTTTGCCGTTTATAGACATGACTGTTGAGAGTGTGCCTGCCATCAAATAGCATCGAATCAATCACAAGTACAGAATATATACATGTAGGTCTGCATTTCCCTTGTCAAGATAATCGCTTACTAATAGGCCTTGAAATGCACACTGAGGTGAAGGCGTCTCGGTTCGTTTCAACGATCATAAACAATGGCCTGGAAGGACCTACAAGATTACATGCTTAAATGTGTCTGCGTGCGATTTAGCAGTGGCTGGCGAATAGCATGAAAACATTTGTGGCAGTTGTTTCAATGACCGGTAGTTAACGAGAAAGGCAGAGAAAGGGGCAGAAGAAGAGAAGGGGAGGAGCGAGAAAAGGGTGAATGAGAGGACAGAGATGGGAGGAGAGAGGATGAGAGGGGTAAGAGGTATGGAGAGAGAGAGAGAGAGAGATAGAGAGAGAGAGAGAGAGAGAGAGAGAGAGAGAGAGAGAGAGAGAGAGAGAGAGAGAGAGAGAGAGAGAGAGAGAGAGAGAGAGAGAGAGAGAGAGAGAGAGAGAGAGAGAGAGAGAGAGAGAGAGAGAGAGGAGGAGAAAGGAGAGAGAGAGAAGAGAGAGAGAGAGAGAGAGAGAGAGAGAGAGAGAGAGAGAGAGAGAGAGAGAGAGAGAGAGAGAGAGAGAGAGAGACGAGAGAGAGAGAAATCGGTAGATGGAGTGGCAGAAGAGGAGAAAGCGAGAAAGAGAGGGAGGGGAGAGTGATCATATTCAGGGATTGGAAGAGAGATAGGAAAAAATAAAAAGGGCTGAAAGAGAAAGGGCAACAGGAGATTTCCCAAGAAGGTCTATTTACGGATATGACGTGCAGATCGACTAGTTTGAAGTTAACAGGCCAAATAATATTAAAATGGCGTAACACAAAAAACAGGAAACTGTCTGTCGGCTAACGACGAACTGTGGCCAATTGCATCCGTCTCTGATAAAGATGTTTTTTACATTGGCAAATCGTTGAGTTTTGAGATTTTTCTCTTTTCTACAGGTCTGGAACGATGCAGCCATTCAGATGTTCTTTTCAATATCGAACTGCTGGGGTGGTCTTATAGCTCTGGCCAGTTACAATCGATTCCATAACAATTGCCTCAGGTATACATACATAACATCTGCAGCTGTAGCATTATATCAGATCAGCCCACATATGCTCACTATGAATATTCATAAGTATACAAAGCCCCAGGCCGCACGATTTTAAGCTTCCAGCCAAAGACGATAAAAACTATATACCAAGAGTTTTATATAGAAAGTAGCAAATAAACCTTTCATATGAGAACAACGATAGCAACGAACTTACTATTTAACTTCTAATTTAACATGTACCTGGATGCGGTGTGACATCCCGAATAATCAATAAACGAAGATATATATAAATCCCTTCTCCCAAATTTAATAGTGGACAAACAGATAAAAATAGACGTGTTTCTATCGTGTCCAGTGTTGGCTAAAATCCTAAATACTCTGTGCACCTCGCAACTAGTTCAACCCCAGGAATTATGACAATCTAGTTTGTGCGTTCATTTCCAAGCGACCATCGATTTATATGATAATGACGCTTCAAAAGTCTTGAGATTAAATTACACTAGATTGTTTTAGATACGTATATTATATAATTTGAAATTAACTGTTATAAAGATGTCTTTTGATTAGTCCATGGATTAGATTTGATTAGATAAACTCCTCCATATTTGCTTTTGATGTACACAATATAGCCTAGACGTATTTTGAAATCAAATATTGTTATACGTAGGGATACAATAATAGTTGTTTTGGCGAACTTTGCAACTGGCATCTTTGCCGGGTTAGTCATCTTCGGCTTCCTTGGCTACATGGCCGGAACCATGGGAACAAACGTCAAAGATGTGGCCGACAGTGGTAAGAGACACTCGATTCCATAGACTACGCTTCTCACTCGCTGCTACTTTGCCTTCTCTGTATTGTTTTGCTTTGTATTCATTTGCCTTCTGTTTACCTTACTTTACGTTCCGGATATTGCATTACCTTTTCTTACCTTGCATTATTTTAACGGTAATCTATCGTTTTAGCGGGTTTAATTGTTGGTAAATATTTCGTATTTGTAGCATTATTATTTTTCATCAATCCAGCTTCTACTTTGGTGAGAATTCATTTCATTGATCCAGCTTCCATTAGGCAAAAATTCGTTTAATCAGTCCAGCTTCTATTTAAGCAGGAATTATTTTTCATCAATACAACTTTTATTTAATTAAGAGTTATTTTCCCTCAATCCAGCTTCTCTTTAAGCAAGATTCTTTTCATCGGGCCCACTTCTATTTCATTAAAAATTATTTTCGTCAATCCGACTTCTATTTAGCAAGAATTCGTTTCGTCAATCCAACTTGTTTACGAAAAACGCTGAAAGCAATGCAATGGCGGATAATTAAACCCGCTAAAACGATAGATTACCATTTTAACTTACCTTGCTTTAACTTAAGTTAGCGTACTTTAAAGTTTTGCCCAATTTACCTTACCCTACCTTTCATGTCTTACCTTACCTTATTTATCGTACCTATCCTGCCTTAACCATACCCTTTCCTACCATATCCTCCTCTACCATATCCTACTATATATATATAGCTACCACAACTGACCATATCCTACCATACCTTTATCCTATCTTACCTTCCTTTATCGTGTAGCCTACTACTTGACCTACTTGAGCGCCTCTGAGTAGATATCTTGAAGGGGCGCTATATAAATGTCCAACTACATTACCTTACATATTCTACGTTTCATCTAGCTTTACCTCACCTTACCATACCTTTTTTTTAACCTTATTAGGGGCCGTCCATAAATGACGTCACGCACCTAGGGGGAGGGGGTCGGAAATTTGTGACGATGTGTGACATGGGGGTGGGGGGTCTGAGTAGTGTGACGTCACACCAGGTCTATGTTATTAAATTTAACAATTAACAAAAATTTAATTTTAATAACAACAGCACTAATTTTGAGGATTAAATTTTCATTATTTTTAAAATTATTTTAATATATACGGACACCATTATTGATAATTTTCTAATTATTTCAATATTTGGTCACCGTTAGAATTTAAATTATTCATGCTTTCGCTATTTGTTCCATGAAAGAGCATTTTGCTTCGCCATGGAAATTCGTTTTAGGGGGGGGTCAGAGCTTTGTGACGTCATTTTCAGAGGGGTCTTACTTTTTGTGACGAAGTGTGACGAGGGGGTGAGGGGGGGTTAAAAATCCGCCAAAATAGCGTGACGTCATTTATGGACGGCCCCTTATACACTACTCCATCTTGCCTTGTCTTACCTTATCCTGCCATACCGTAGGTTAACCCTCCCTTAACTTACCTTAGAGAGTGTTGATTGAGTGTGCATGTTGTGTTCCTGTATGTTCCATTAGGTCCAGGTCTTGCGTTTATCGTTTATCCGGACGCAGTTACTCGAATGCCGGTCTCTCCGCTCTGGGCCATTCTCTTCTTCCTCATGCTCCTCACTCTCGGACTCGACAGCCAGGTATACAAGCTAAAAGGACTTAACCCCATTCAAAGGCAAACAATAACGCCCCCTTAACGAATTATATAAGTTAATGTAAAGTCAAGTAGTACACGATAAATAAGTAGTCGGGTCAATCTACCAAAAAACACCTAACCCTAAAAAATTGTTACAAAAGGTTTCTCAACGGAATCTGGTACCATTTGTCATGCTGCTTATTAACAAAGTTAAAGTCTCCTTTAATCTGACCATCGGAAAAGGGTCATTTTCAAGATGGCGTCCAAGATGGCTGCCTGGAAATAAAATTGTCTATATCTCAGCCTAGAAAATTGATACAAAAGTTTTCTCAACGGAATCTGGTACCATTTGGCATGCCTATAAACAAAGTAAAAGTCTCCTCTATTCTGACCATCGGAACAGGGTCATTTTCAAGATGGCGTCCAAGATGGCTGCCTGGAGCAAACATTCTCTGTATCTCAAGAGCTACTGAACCTAGAAAGGTATCTAACCATAGGCTTTATTGCCCATCGTTCAGCTAATCACTTAATACACGCCATTTAATGACAACATCAATAGTCAAACAGTTTACAGTTACATAGCTTACACATTCAATTAGTCATCGTCATCGTCCGACTCCTCCGGAAGAAAATTGTTATGTGGATTGTCAAAGTTTGGAACGGTCCAAAAGCGGAAGAACATGGTTATCCATTTCTTCTACAAGAGCAGCGGAGTGTTCGACATGAATTGAGGCAGTTGCAATGAATGACTTTCAACTTTATTTCAAACGAATGTCTTGAGCCGCTTTCAACGTTGATATTACTTAAACGAACCAATTTTCCTGCTGGTTCCAACCCCAGTTCATGGCATCCATACCCTCTCCTATTTCTATCCATGTCATGATCTGGTAGTAAGCTCTTTGACAATGAAGTTTATAGGCAGGTTACTTGGCATCTTAGGTTATCAATAACCTCTGTGGGGTAAATGCATTGGCACATGACAGAAGGACAGTATCACGTTTTATAATCTTATGGAAAGCATTCATTTTGCCAACGCTGAATATTCGAGAAGTGGTGTCGCAACCTGTCATGGCGTGGATAAATAACAACTGAGAACAAATGTCGTTTCCGACGATTTTCCGGAGATGGTTCATGTTATTGTATAACATAAACCATCTTTTGTTTTGTCAGATCTCAAGTAAAGAATTATCACACATGCATACATACATGCACACAAAATACATACGCACATACAGACACAAACATATATAGACATATAAACACACATGCATACACCAATGCATGCATACATGCCTGTATTATATATGCGACTGTTGTGCCACAGTTTGCAATGCTGGAGACGGTGCTGACTGCAATTCTCGACCAGTTTCCGCGCCTTCGACCTCATAAGCCAAAGGTCATCCTAGCGATATGCATCTTCCTCTTCCTGATCGGTCTTCCTCTCTGCACACACGTTAGTTTCTTTTTATGAGGTTTTCAATTGTTCTGGTGCTTTCTTGAAGAACTAATTAGCTTTGTAAAGTAATCATTGTCATTGATCATCATCATCTTCGTCGTTGTCATCGACGTCGTCATAATCATCAGCAGCGGCATTTTCGTCGTCGTGATCATGAATAAGCAGGCTATCGTCAGCGGCATCACCTACCATGATTATGATGATGATGTTGATGATGATGATGATGATATGCACATAATTATGTCTGTTTGAATCCTTGCTTGTCTGTTGTCTGTGTGTGTCTGTCTGTTTGTCTGTCTGTCTCTAAGGTCGTATGTTTATGTATTGATTGTGACCTAGGGAGGAAATTACCTTCTCCAGTTGATGGACTCGTACTGTAGTGGGTGGGGTCTACTGCTCATAGGAGTGATCGAGTGCATTGCTGTCGGCTGGGTTTACGGTAAGTCTTCCTTTCAATCTTGGCCTTTGTCTGTCTATCTGTCTGTCTGTCTCACTGTCCGTCTACCTGTCTGTCTAAGGGTCCATTTACATCTAGATTTCTTAGTGATCTTCACATATTTCTAATCTTCTCCCAACTTTCTCTCACATGCTGCGATCTTATTCATCTCTCTCTCTCTCTCTCTCTCTCTCTCTCTCTCTCTCTCTCTCTCTCTCTTTCTCTCTCTCTCTCTCTCTCTCTCTCTCTCTGTCTCTCTCTGTGTCTGTCTCTGACTCTGTCTGCCTGTCTGTCTCTCTCTTTCTCTCTCTCACTATTTCTCTCTCACTATCTCTCTCTCTGTGTGTCTCTCTGCCTCTGTCTGTCTGTCTGTCTGTCTCTCTTACATTCCTTTTTTCCATTTATTCTCCTCCTCCTCCTACTCCCCTTTCTCCTTTTTCTTTTTCTTTTTTCTTTTTCTTCTTCTGTTTCGTCTTCATATCCTCTGTGTCGGCTGCATCAACTAAATCAAAGTCAGTCAGCTTTTATTGTGCCACGGTGTATCTCCTGACACCGATGTATCCGGCGACTTCCGCTTATCGGATGCATCCATGCAAGGCTAACGCCTCCTCAGTTCCCGATTTCCGTGATGCTCTGCCTATGTCGGCCAGCGCCTCTGAGAGTTCCTTAAAAGGCGATATATAATCAGACCAGAGACATAAATACATTATACGCCTTCAAGGATCTGTTCAATTAAATATATTTACCTCCGAGATTCAGTTAGCATCTGTTAGGGTATGGCTGTGTTTATGTTCTTGCCTTTGTCCCTGCTTCTATCTCTCCTTGTCTTTCTTTCCCTCTGCCTCTGCCTCAGCCTGTTTCTTCCTCTGTCTTTCTATCTCCATATCTCTGCCTCCTTCTCTGTATCTGCTTATCGTCTTTTTCCGCCTCTGTATCTATAACCGTCTACATCTGCATCTATCGCTTCTATTATCATCTTCTTCTCTGGCTCTTTGTCTACCTCTGCCCTGCCTATAGGCTATCTCTCTCTCTCTCTCTCTCTCTCTCTCTCTCTCTCTCTCTCTCTCTCTCTCTCTCTCTCTCTCTCTCTCTCTCTCTCTCTCTCTCTCTCTCTCTCTCTCTCTCCACTCCTCCATCCATCCCGTCTCTTCCTTCTTCCCTGCATGCCAGCCTCCATGCACCCTTCTCCCTCTGTCTCATTCGCTCTGTCCATCTCTATGTATCTGTCTATTTCGTTCTCTCTCTCTCTCTCTCTGTCTGTCTGTTTGTCTGTCTGTCTCTCTCTGTGTCTCTCTCTCTAACCCTCTCTCTTTTCGTTCCTCGTCCCTACCTACTCCGTCTGTTAATTTTCTCCCAACTTCTTCGTTCGTCCCACTAGATCAGGGGAAGGTCGTTTCCGGAGAAAAAGGGGTCATCCATGTCAGTCTGTTCTGGTGACAGGTGCTCCCACTTTTCCCACTCATGACATTCCCTGAGCGTCTCATCGACGTCCTCTGATTCCGGATTGTGACGACATCGATGACTGGAAATTTTCCTATCAGACGAGTCCAGAAGCTGCTTTGGCATGATATTTATATAGCGCCGTTAAGAGCTACGTCTTCGCTCAGTCCAGTCTTAAGAGCTGTTCGTATCATTTCGTCTCCATTGACTTTCGTTTGTCTTTCGTCCAAATCAGTTTTTATTTAAGTGTCACGTGCGGTAGACATTATTCCACTGAGATGATTGTCTCCTTTCATTTCTTTTTGCCTCTGCCTGTCTGATGTATGTGTCTTGTATGCCTGCGTATGTGCCGGCTTGTCTGAATCCATGCGTCAGTCCTACCCTTCTTCTGTCTGTCTGTCTGTCTCTATTCCTTTCTTTCTTTCTTTTCTCTCTCTCTCTCCTCTCTCTCTCTCTCTCGCTGTTGGTGTATGTAGGTGTAAGTGTGTCTTTGCTTTGTTTTACAAACAAGTTCTTCGGCTTCTGCTTAGACTGTCTCCTTGTATGTATCTATCTGTGTCTGTCTCTCTGCATCCCAGCCTTGTCTCTGCCTCTTCCTCTGCCTCTTCTTGCCAGTCGCTTTCGTGTCACTGTGTTTCTTCCAATCCATCTTTCTCTCTTCCTCTTCTTCTCTTTCTTCCTCCTTCCTCTCTCCATCTCTCTCTCTCTCTCTCTCTCTCTCTCTCTCTCTCTCTCTCTCTCTCTCTCTCTCTCTCTCTCTCTCTCTCTCTCTCTCTCTCTCTCTCTCTCTCTCTCTCTCTCTGTCTCTGTCTCTCTCTCTCTGTCTCTCTCTCTCTGCCTATGACTCCCCCTCTCCATCTGTCTCTTCCTGTCTCCTCTTCCTTCGGCCTTATCTACAGCCAGTGTACATTTTATCTACCGCTGGGAGACTTTCTGCCAGCTGAGTTGAAAGCGAGAGGCAAACTCCTTCTGTTGTCCTCCACATTACGCATGCCATCCATCATGGACTCGTTCTTCATGTATCCTCTGCTCACAGACACTCCGGCTCAAGGCGTCACCGGAAACCACACAACACTTTCCTTCCTTCCTTCCTTCCTTCCTTTCTTCCTTCCTTCCTTTCTTCCTTCATTCCTTCCTTCTTTCTTTCCTTCCTTCCTTCTTTCCTTCCTTCCTTCCTTCTTCCTTCCTTCCTCCTTTCCTTCCGTCCTCCTTTCCTTCCGTCCTCCTTTCCTTCCGTCCTTCCTTCCTTCCTTCCTTTCTTCCTTCCTTTCCTTCCTTTCTTCCTTCCTTTCTTCCTTCCTTCCTTCCTTCAATCCTTCCTTCCTTCCTTCCTTCTTCCTTCCTTCCTTCCTTCCATCCATTCATCCATTCATCCATCCTGACTTCCTGCCTTCCTTCCTTTCTTCCATGATTTCGTCCTTTCTTCCTTCGTTTCGTCTTTTCTTCCATACGTCCTCTCCTCTATATTTTTTTTCTTCCTCCTTTAATCTTTATTTCTATCCTTTCCTTTCCTGTCTTTCGTCCGTCCATCCATCCTTCGTTTCTTCATTTCTGCCGTTCATATCTTCTATTCTTTCTTTGACTACCTAATGCTAGAGCTCGTGCACCGTCCACAAATTGCTTTCTAAGCCCACTAGCAAAATCACTTTAATTATCATGCTGTTAAACACTAGCACGTCCCCTTGTTTATTTAAACTGATGTGTAACGTATTGTATACATGAACCGCATAAATAGGTCGCAGATATTTAGATTTATGGACTTTGCGGGTCACAAGTTCAAGTCCAATGTTTTATTGATCACCAAAAACAAACGTTCATATTAGAATTTGTTTAGTTCGAGTTCATGGGTCAATCAGCAGGACCTGAGCGGGTTAAACCCAAAAAGAACAGTATTGCTCTGCTGGCGAGGTCTCCCTTTCTCGTTTCTATTTCCACATGTAATGCCATTGAACATCAAGACCTGACTCGAAGTCAACGAAGAAATGCTCCAGGGTCTTTGCGTAGTAGTATATACAGATTACAGATCTATGAATTAAACATTATAGGCTATTAACCGTAGATCGTTATGCTTACACACTGCGACTCCCTCAAATACCGTTTTAGCTGTGTTTTAAAATGGTCTATGCAGTATACTAGGCAGGCTCACTAATAAGTGCTTTATAAAAACAAAAGGAAATAAAAATCAGGACTGGTAGGGCCTACTAATTTTTAGAAATTAATCGATTAATCGCCAAACTTTTACTTCGATTAATCGATTAAATTCGATTAATTTGGTATTCCTTACGTAAAGCGAGAAAAGTTGTTTAAAATGTAGCCAGAGTCAGGTATAACTTTCTTTCTACAAAAACTTCAATCATTCCATATGATTTCTAATGGCGATTCGTCAGCGATGTATTTGAACCACGGTAACGAACTGTTTACTGCAATGAAGACAGTTAATTTTGTGGCCATCTTCGACTTTTCCATCAAAATTGACCTTAACTGCAAAATTATCGCTTAATTTTCCACTCAAACGTTTCACATTATCATTGTTCCCCACGTTGCTTACTCCGGAAATGGACAGCTCGTCATCAAGGAATAAGTAAAAAAATAAACGAAACAAGCTGAAATTAATCGATTAAAAAAATAAACTGAACAAGCCAAAATTAATCGATTACACTTTTTAACGATTAATCGATTAATTAAATCCTGTTTTAACGTGTTTTGTAGGATGTCCGCGTTTCATGGAGGACATTCGGATAATGCTTGGAAAAAAACAGAGCCTCTGGTGGAGAATCTGTTGGCAGTTTCTCAGTCCGGCTCTGACCTTGGTTAGTCTTTGCCTCACCGTCTCTGCGCCTGTCTCTCTGTCTCTGTCTTCATGTATCACTCTATCTGTCTGTTTTCGTATACGAATGTGTGAATCGGAATATCAATGTCAACACCTCAACGGTATGACCTCCTTAAAACACGAATTCTCATATGAAACGGTCAGGAATCTCAAATTCAATAATAATAATAACAATGTGACTTTTGAAACCATGGGACCAATTAACGCCAAGGGACTGGCGTTTCTCGCCGACCTGGGTAGTCCCCTGAGCCAAATTTCGGGCGACCCAAGAGAAACCAGTTTCTTGTTCAGCGCCTGTCGGTTGTGATACAACGTTTCAACGTTGTTAAATCAAACCCTGAGGAATGAATTAGGCCCTACCTCAGGGCTAATAATAATAATAGTAGTAGTAGTAGTAATAATAATAATAATAAATATTATTATTATAATAATGGGCTTATTTAGTTGATTAAGGCCTGAGGGATTTTTCTTACCGTGGGCAAAAAATAATATTTATAATAATAACGACAGTTTATATGGCGCCGTTCACCGGTCATGCCGTTACAAGGGCGCCTTACCAGTGCTTTATATTGCCTTCTGCTGCCGCACTTTCTCTCAGCTAGAACTCGACAAGAATCATCCTTTCGCTTCAATTCCAAATTCTACATCGGGTAATAAATTAATAACTTGTGATAACTAAATAAATTATAAATTAACAGCGCATGATTGATCATGAATAAGATTCGTTGTTGTTGTAGTTCATTCTGATCTTCACGTGGGCGGATTATACACCTGCAAGCTACGGCACCTACTCGTACCCTGACTGGGCTGACGGTCTCGGCTGGTTGATCGCCCTGTCCTCAGTCTTCTGGATTCCGGTCGTTGCCATCTATCAAATCTGCCGGGAACGCGAAGGAACCATCTGCCAGGTGATTACCAGCTTCATCCCAGTCTAATCCATATCTTCTTCACATATAAATTATGCGTCTGTGTGTATAATTATGTATGTAGCCTATAACATCATGTATGACGCGTAAGTATTTATGATTAATGTAGTTGTGTGCATGTTTGCTACTGATTGCGGTTTGTCATCCAGAACCATAAAACGATAATATATACACATATATATCTCTGTGTGTGTATGTGTGTATGCATGTATACATATGTGCGTATTCATGTATTTATGTTTATAAAGATCTGTGGCTAAATATATATAATACATAATTATGTGTATACCAATACATTTGCACATATAATATTAATAATAATAATTATTATTATAGTAATAATAATTATGATAATAATAATAATAATAATAATAATAATAATAATAATATTAATAATAATAAAATAATAATAATAATAATAATAATAATAATAATAATAAAAAAGGCTCTTTTGGTTGGCACATTGGGGGCAAGAATCTCTAACCCAGTTCCAGTTTCTGATTTGCCACTTTCGATAAAATACTAATAATATTCAATAATGATAACTAACTATAATAATTATTATTATTATTGCACTTTAAAGCGTATACGGAAACTTACGCGGCCGACAGTTTACTGGGGACCAGCCCTGGTCAAGCACCGGAAACTGGTCGACTACGTTGAGGGATTCGTGGTCGATCCACGGAACACCACGATTACAACAGTGGAGGCATCGAACGAGACTTCGATGAATCATTTCCAACGCTCAAAGGAAAGCAGCGTAAGTCACTTACGCACGTCGACAGCACTGAAACACGTAATGTAATTAAGAGGAGATTTATTTATGTTGCGCCTGTTCTGACTCCGAAGAGCTCAGTCTCAGCGGAGAGGCTGCCTTCTTTATAGCAGTTAAAAACTAGGCCAGTAACACCGGTGGGATACAGAAGAGCTGATTTAAACGTACGCTAATCTAATATCATCCGATCTGAACTTTAAATAAACTATCTGACGGAATAGTTTGTCTAAGAAAAAGTTGGTTTAGATTTTTATATGTTGCATTGGAGTAGCTTAAAAGTAAGCTATGTTTAAATACATACATACATAAAAGCCTACACAACTACATAAATACGTGCATAAATTCACGCGTTCATACAGACGCATACATGCATGAATGCATAAATACATGCATAAATACACATACATGCATACCTAAATAAATATATGCACACATACATGCAAACATACATGCATACATACATGCACACATAGGCACACATATGCATGCACACAATTCACACATACATACATAAACACATATATGCACACATAGGTGCATAGACACTTACATGAAGCATAAATACATAACTACAAATACACACATATATACAAACATACACACATACGCACCGACAAACTAACACTCACAAACACACACGCATATAGGGCCTACAATCCTTACATGTAGCGTGAATGTCGTTGTGATAGGACAAGCGATCTGACTCGGGCATCTCAACATGGCCGAAGAGCTCAACGCAGACTCTAAGCGCCGTTGATCTTCTACGACGGTCGAAGTCCGAGGAAACGTTGGGCGTGTCTTTGGGCGACGGAAGTAACGTCGCGTCCGAAGACACGTCGTTGGACGAAAGAAACAGCGTCTCAGTTGAGAGCGTTGTCTGAATTCGGCTGCCACTCTTCGAGTTTCTTTTGTCTGTGGCTTCGACAATAAATGGTAGAAAGGTGACGTCTCTACAGAATAGAGAAACTCATCAGAAGCGGCTTGTAACGTACAATGTACGGACGCAACCCTTTTCTGCACTTCCATGAGAGGGTGCTTGTGTAGGAGGAAACTTATGGAAGTCCGTTACAAGCAATTGTTTAGCGCCATCGGCATATGCTTTGGCATTGAGTAGTTGCACTTATCTATCACTCAAACTGGTAATAATAATAATAATAATAATAATAATAATAATAATAATAATAATAATAATAATAATAATAATAATAATAATAATAATAATAATAATAATAATTATTATTATTATTATTATTATTATAATTATAATAATTATAATAATAATAATAGTTTTGATAGCCTGATGGATTAGTACTACTTCGGATAAAATAATAATAATTAT
This sequence comes from Aporrectodea caliginosa, assembly GCA_020284085.1. Lineage (NCBI taxonomy): Eukaryota > Metazoa > Annelida > Clitellata > Crassiclitellata > Lumbricidae > Aporrectodea > Aporrectodea caliginosa. Next base: position 289,389 of record JACEVL010000791.1, on the reverse strand, counting down.
AATAGTCATAATAATAATAATAATTATGTTTATTACTGTTATTGTATTTTTATTGAAAATTATAATTGCGAAAATTATAATAATTGTCATTATTTTAATCAGAGATGGGTCACTAATCGATTAGATGCTAATCGATTAGCTAATCGATTAGCTAATTCTAATTCTAATCGATTAGCAATTTACAGCTAATTCTAAACGAAAATCGATTAGCTGAAAGATTAGATGTTTAAAAATTAATCTGAGAACGCGTTAATTAAGAATGAGTTTATTAATATTGAGTTTGAAGAATATACTTACTTGCTAATTTATCTGAAGGCTTTTTCAAAATTTCAATTTTAGTTTCTGGTTATAAAACAAGGGAATTAGTGCAAGTTCTTATTTCTGCGCTTAGTTCTCTATGCTTCTGACAATGGTTGCACAGACAACTGACGATAGAAAATTATCCAGAATTTGTTAAAATGTTCTTTAAAGTTTAGGCTAAAGTATTGAGATGAAAGGAATAAAAGGAAGGAACAGTTAAATTAGTAGGGAAGTGTAAAATAATGCAGTTAAATTACTAACGCTAATTGAAAGCCAACTTACGTATTGTCATACTACGCGAGTCACGTTAAGGTGAGTTCAAGTTGGCAAACAAAAGGCGCTTCATGCAGATATCCTGCATAGAACCAAGTAGGATTAAGTTTCACCACTACTGGTCTCAACTTTTAGCATTTTGCAAGGTTGTGCAATAGTGAGCCAATGCAGTAGCAGTGTCGGTAAACCTGTATTTGAGCGTATTTCACTGTTTCACTTATCTGGCTGCGTATATGAAAGTTGGATTTATAAAAATAATTCTTTTGGCTAAAACATAAGTTGAATTGATTAAAAGAATCCTTACATTAAAATGGAAGTTGGATTGATGATGAAAAGAATCCTTGCATTAAAATGGAAGTTGGATTGATGATGAAAAGAATCCTTGCATTAAAATGGAAGTTGGATTGATGACAGTTATCACGAAAATCATTGAAATAAATTAATACGCTAAAATTCAGGATATGTTCAGTGACATAATTAAATACGCAAAAAGGCAGTTTTACCGCAACGTCAATAACTGCAGCATGTATTGACCGATGTGGTTTTGCTTGCTAGTTTGTGAACTGTTCTCACATATAGCAGTTGCGCAGCTTTAGGTATTGTAATAGGCTACCGCTTTAGGTATTGTAATAGGCTATACAGCTTTAGGCATTGCAATAGGCTACCGCAACTTGCTGTAAAAACTTGCTGTGCTTTGATTTACATTTGACAAATTCATGAAGCAAATAATTTATATGTATCGAACTATCGATTATCGAAATCTAATTCTAATTGCTAATCGATTAGCTGCTGCTAATTCTAATCGATTAGCTAGAAGATTTTGCTAATTCTAATTCTAATCGATTAGCAATTCACACTAATCGTACCCATCTCTGATTGTAATGATAATAAAAATAATAATACAATTGCGAATGATGGAGGGCTGAGTGAGCACACAGTTTAATTTATTTTGCGCCTGTATTAACACTAGTCCTTCATCAGTTTATACGACACTGGATTTGAAGTATAGTTTTTGCGCAGGGGAGTTACAGGGTTTGAATTTGTGGAGCATGAAGTAATAGTGGGTCTCTAGAAGATAGTTACGTACAGATAGACTGACAGACAGCCAGACAGAGGTTATGTACTTGTTTGTGCGTGTATGTGAGGTGAGAGGGACTATAAGAGCTAGGGCGAGAGAATGTGTTCCTGTGACGGAGTAAGAAAGAGTAAGAGAGAGAAACTAACAGCATGAATGAAAGTGACCAAGAGAAAATGAAAAGAGAACATCTAGAGGAGAGCACAAGAAAAGCTAAAAGAAAGTTTCAGATAAAAACGAAAGGAAACAAATGAGACAAAGAAAGAGGAAGTGTTACATAAGAAAGAGAAGTAGACAAAGAAACGACTTCTCTGGCCTGTTATACTTTTAGCACTGAACGACAATTCTTCAATAGTAGATTAGTCAAAGCGCAAGTTCTTCCTCAGGAAGACTTCTTGTTCTAAGCTAAATTGCTGTCGTACATTTACCTTTACAAGCATTGTCATTTATGTAGAATTACATAAATGTGTACATTTACTTATTTACTTGCTACATGCATTTTTGATGTCGTTATATCAAATCAAGTTGGGTCTGTCGGGCAGTCTATTGAAGGTATCTGTAATTCGTATGAATGGATTTTATTAGCACTTGTTTATGATCGCTGTCCAAATGTTATTCAGAAATCTTGTCTGCCTAATAGGCCTACAATTGCGTAGAATATAAACTATCGGCTATCTCGTATTTGAATGAGTAAAACAAATTGACTCAGCTAGAATACATTTTATGACGCCTACGTAGAAGTAGCAGCTGCAATGAAATCGTAAATTAATAAATCAAGGAATAGAACGATACATTAGAGCAAAATAGAGTAGAGCAGAATAGAATATTACAGAAAGGAATATAACAGAAAAAATTTGAATATTACGGAATAGCTTAAAGTGGTAACTTTTTCAAATAGTACCAGAAATAGTACCAGATTCAAATAGTACCAGTTTCAAATGGTACATACTTAAAAAAGTACCAGTTTGAACAGTCTAAAATGGTACCAGAAATCTGTTCAAGTTATACCTGTTTCAAACGGTCACAGTTTCATTTGGTGCCAGAAACTGGTAACAGTTTCCAATGGCACCAGCAAATGGTGCAAATTTCAAATGATACCAGTTTTATATGGTACCAGTTTAATATGGTACCACTTTCCAATGGTACAAGAAATACGAATGCTACCTGACACTGGTACCAGGTTCATATGGAACCAGTTTCTAGTCCCATTTCAGACACCACTACAAACTCGTGCCAATTTCTGGTACCAGTTTGTAGTGGTATCTGAAATTGGTACCAGTCTAATATGGTACCTGAAACTGTTACCAGTTTCTAATGGTACCTAAAAATGGTACCAGCTTTTAGTGGTACCAAAAACTGGTACCAGTTTCTAATGGTACCTGAAACTGGTGCCAGGTTTGTATGGTACCAGAAACTGGCACCAGTTTTGTATGGTACCGGAAACTGGCACCAGTTTCCAATGGTACCTGAAACTGGTACCAGTTTAATTTCGTACCAGTTTTTAATTGTACCAGTTCCTAATTATGCCTGAAACTGGTACCAGTTTCCAGTGGTACAAGAAATTTCCAATGCTTCCGGGTTCGAACGGTACCTCAAACTAATACCAGTTTCTAATGGTACCTGAAACTGTTGCCGGTTTCCAATGGTACAAGTTTCCAATGGTATCAGTTTCTCATATTACATGAAACTGTTTCCAATTTTACCAGTTTCCATTGGTACCTGAAACTGGTGTCGGTTTCTAATGGTACTTGAAACGGGTACCGGATTCCGATGGTAACAGTTTCCAATGGTATCAGTTTCTCATATTACATGAAACTAGCACCAGCGCCAGTTTTTTTGGTGGTACCTGAAACTAGTACCAGTTTCAAATTTTACCCGTTTCCCTTGGTACTTGAAACTGGTTCCAGTTTTTAATGGTACCTAAAACTGGTACCAGCTTCAAAAGGTACCTGAAATTGGTACCAGTTTCCAATGGTTCGAACGGTAACTCAAACTGGTGCCAGTTTACAATGGTACCAGAATCTGGTACGATAAGTTTAATTAGACTAGATTTAATTAGGCTAGATTTAATTAGACTAGATTTAATTAGGCTAAATTTAATTAGGCTAGCTTTAATTAGGCTAGCTTTAATTAGGCTAGATTTAATTAGGCTAGATTTAATAAGGCTAGATTCGCTTGACGTCGGGTCCGACAGACAGCGAGGTCCAGCTGAAGGCGACCCTCCTTCCCTCCTACGAAGCACGCCCCCGCTTCCCCTTTCAGTTGACTTTGAATAGAGTTCTAACTTCTAAGTAGTAACGAACGAATCCTACATCCTCCTCAACAAAAATCATTATCCTCACTGCCTGAACGCTGACAGAACGTTCTCTCTTTCTCTTCCTTTCCTCGCACATTTGCTCCTTCTTTTCTTCCTCGTGCCTATCTCTGCCTTTACGTTGCATCTTTATTATTCCCCATCATTCTCATACTCTTTCTTTACATCTGATCCCTCTCATCCTCCTCCCATACTTGTTCAACATTATTCTGAACAACTTCTTCTTTTTTCCTTCTGCCCATTCCTATCCATCTTTTTCACATTCTGCTCCTCGTCATCTTATCCTTACCACCTTCCTTCTCTTATGCGTCCACTAATCTTTCTCATCGTCCTCCTCCGATGCTTAGTATCCTCCTCTGCATACCCATCTATCTTCTTCTCCTCTTCATCTCTTTCAAAATCCTCCTCTTCTCTGCTCTTCCTCTTGCGTCTTCATTTGCTCCTCGTGTTCCTCCCTCTCGTTCTCCTTATTTTCATCTGCTCCTCCTCTACTCCTTGTTCTCCTTCTTTTCATATGCTCCTCCTCCTTCTCCTCCTCCTTCTCCTCCTTCTTCTCCTCCTCCTCCTCCACCACCACAACCACCACCACCACCACCACCACCACCTTTCCCTCCTTCTCCTGCTTGTTCTCAGCGGCTGAATGGATCGGCTGACGAGAAGCCCCAGCCACCGCTATCGTTTGCAGCACGTGACGCTTGTTTGTTTCTCGCAATTCAATATTGAAGTCTACTTTCGCTCCGGAAATCAAATGTCAACGTCCATCTTCTTCTTCTTTCTTTCTTTCTCTTCTCTGTCTTTCTTTCTTCTCCGTCTTCTTCTACTCTTTCACTTCTTCTTTCTCTTGTGCTTTTCAAGGTCATGCGATGCAACTCGACAAAGACCAGGTTCAGCTATACTACGGTAAGTTTAATTAAACTAAGGCATGTCAGCAGAAACCAAACCACAGACCAATTGCTGTCCTGACGAAAACGTAAACTCCGGATCTCTTGGTAAACAGTTGAGAATACTAACCATGTGACTACCCCATGTACACTGTTGACTCCATCTTGGACCCTAGCGATCTACACCTCAGAATTTAAATTTACGCGTAATAAAGTTTTTAGTTCTAAAAATAACCAAATAATTTCAGCGCTCCTGAGTAGACTGTCTTGAAGTGCGCTATATAAATAATAATAATAATAATAATAATAATAATAATAATAATAATAATAATAATAATAATAATAATAATAATAATAATAATAATAATAATAATAATAATAATAATATGGGATGCCCGAGATGGAAGAGGGATAGCCCTTCCAGTTACACTAGATTTTGATATTAATAATGATAATAATAATAATAATAATAATAATAACAATAATAATAATAATAATAATAATAATAATAATAATAATAATAATAATAATAATAATAATAATAATAATAATAATAATAATAATAATAATAATAATAATAATAATAATAATTATGGAAGGAAGTAGCACCTGCAACTAAAGGTCGCCACGACTATGGGACGTCTTCCTATAGCAAATGGATCAGAAACCAGACACTGTAATTTTAATTGGAAATTTATATAGCGGCGCTTCAAAAGACACAGATCCTATCTCATCGAAAGAGGACGACGCATCAAGTAAGTTGTTAGACGAAACCGTTTCGTCGAATTCAATCGGCGATTGAATCGGGTAATATGTTGGGACACTTTGTAATGGATCAGCGGGCGTTACGGGCCACGGGATCGATGTTCTGGTCTGTGTTAGACATTTGCTAAGCAACGCCTAAGTTATGTCGATGGGACATTGATTGGATGGCGCGTCGGACTACATACATTCTTCTAGGTTTCATTGGGTCTACGTTGGGTTGATGTATGCATGTATGTATGTATGTATGTATGTATGTATGTATGTATGTATGTATGTATGTATGTATGTATGTATGTATGTATGTATGTATGTATGTATGTATGTATGTATGTATGTATGTATGGGTGTATGTATGTATGTATGTATGTATGCATATGTACATGCATGCATGTATGCAGGTATGCATGTAATCATATAATTATGTATGCATGCATATACAGGGTGGTCCAAAATAAACCGCACAGTGACAGTTTTCTTGATATAATGTATAACAATTCAATGTTTAATGCCATTTTTCTTACTTATTTATACATTTTCTCTGACGTATTTATTGACTTCATCATTGTTTATCATAGTTTATGGTAAAGAAGTTGTTGTTTATAAGAGATTGTGATCATGGGACGCTTAACTGAGAATGACCGTTGTCTAATTTGGAATCTACGAACTCAGAAACATTGGGGGTCGTTGCGTATGATGAAAGAATTTCCAAATAAGACATGGAAACGTCGTACTATCGATGACCTCATTAAAAAAATTGATACCGAAGGTACCACAGCTATAGGAAGCCGGGTAGCGGACGTCCGAAATCAGCTCGAACAGATGCAAATATCAAGTTGGTAAGCGACCTAATCTGTAGCCAGGAAGACAAACCGCTAAGCCATAAGAGCCCACGGGAGATCGCACGTGAAACCGGCATTTCACGTTCAACGTTTAAACGTATTGTAAAGAAAGATCTCGGATTTAACCAGTACAGGCGCAAAGTTGGACAGCAGTTGAACAGCGATTGCAAGATGAAACGGATTCAGCGCAGTCAGCAACTTCTGCAGCGTTTTCCAACTGATCGTAGAGTTCGTAGCATCTGGTTTACTGATGAAAAAACATTTACTGTTGCTACACCTGTAAATACACAGAACGATCGCGTATACGCACAAGCAAGGAAGAAACGTGATGTTTCATCAACGAGACTTATCCGTGAGCGCCAGCACTTCAGCCGTAACATCATGGTTTCGGTCGCCATATCAAAAATGGGAAAGTCACCCATTGTCGTCATTGCGAAGGTGAACAGTCAATATTATTGTCAGCACGTTCTTGGTGATGGTCTTTTACCTGACATCCGTGCAATATGCCAACACCACACTTGGACCCTACAGCAGGACGGCGCTCCATCACACACCGCCAAGAACACTATGGAGTATCTGCGACGTGAGAACATTTCTTTCATTGAGCCTGACATGTGGCCCCCAAACAGCCCGGACTTGAATCCAGTCGACTACGCTGTTTGGGGCGCCCTTCAACAGATGGTATACCGTCGTAGAAGTTTCACTACAGTGGATCAGCTGAAAGAAACAATCGTCACAGAGTGGACCAAGCTGTCACAGCGTTTCATTGACCGCGCAATTGATCAATGGCGTCGTCGGCTTCAATGCGTTGTCCAGCAGCAAGGAGGACACATTGAACATTTTATGTAACGAAATCCATCCATGTAATGTTACAGTAAAAATAATTGCTGTGTTTTTGTGAATTTTCACGGTTATATTTGAATTGGTCTGACTAAAGTACTATCAATTTATCATTGTGCGGTTTATTTTGGACCACCCTGTATACATGTACATGCATGTATGTTGCGTATGTATGTATGTTGTGTATGTAAGTATTTATCGTACTGATTTTTTTAATACTTGTTACATACAATGTGGTCCAGTGGCTTGCAGTGAACCACATTTTGCCAAAAGGTAAAGTGCGTATGTGCAGGTTTGCATGTGTGTGTATTCAGTTCATTGATTACTGGACGACTGGCTGCTGTCCTCTTCTGCAGTTTCTCAACTCTGACATCTGCCAAGGCGTAATTAATTATCCTTCTGTCCAACTTCAACGCATATATAGCCTTCTTTTCTTCTTCCTCCTACTTGTGTCTATTTCTTCATAGATGTATTCTATCTCTGGTGTTTATCCTCTTCCTTTCCCCCTTCTCTCCTCCTCGACCTCCTTCCTCCTGCCGTACTCACCAAAGGAATCTAAATAACTGTATTTTTGAAATGAAATGAATGAATGAACAGGAAACACTGGATCTTTGAAGAAAAACTTGAAATCTCGGGTTGAGTATGAGACGGTGAGATCGGCCGTTGGAGCGACCCCTATCGGCGGCTGAATCTCAGGGAATCGTTACTGTTCCTCTGTGTCTTCTAAAGCCGTCCATCGGCGATATAAATGTGACTGTTTCACCCTTGTATGGCGACTTCTGGTTTTCTTCTCCCTTTTTTTGTTCAGGGTTCTGTGTCTCTCTCTGTTTGGGTGTGTCTCTGTCTGTCTCTTTGTCTGTCTGTCCATCGACGATATATCTGTCTCTCTGTCTCTGTCTCTGTCTCTCTGTCTCTTCTTCTCTCTCTCTCTCTCTCTGTCTCTCTGTCTCTCTGTCTCTCTGTCTCTGTCTCTGTCTCTCTCTCTCTCTCTTTCTCTCTCTCACTCTCACTCTGTCACTGTCTCGAGCTTCTCTGTCTCTCTATGGCTCTCGCTGTTGCTTTTTACTTCTACCTCTCTATGTCTCTCGCTCTAACTATCTCTCTGTTTCTATCTGTCTCTGTCTCTTGCTGTGACTGTTCCAAAATAATAGGGGTCTAGGAACAGAACCGCCATCTGCATCATGAGCAGAAGCATCACCAGCTTCCACCAGCCTCCACCACCAGCAGCAGTACCAGCAGACAATAGTCATTTGTCAGAATCAGTGCGAGTAAATAATAAAATCAGATTTATACAGAGGCTTAACCTTCGCATACAAAAGAAATTTTATAGACGCTACAGACCTACGCTCTGCTGGTCTTCATATCCTCAGAATATACACATACACAGATCATTATTATAATAGAATATCTCAAGCCTATCTATATACAGCATATGTATACATGTATGTATATGTATATTTATATGTATATGTATATATATATGTATATGTATATGTATATGTATATGTATATGTATATGTATATGTATATGTATATGTATATGTATATGTATATGTATATGTGTATATGTATATGTATATGTATATGTATATGTATATGTATATGTATATGTATATGTATATGTATATGTATATGTATATGTATATGTATATGTATATGTATATGTATATGTATATGTATATGTATATGTATATGATACGCATACCACTCACCATATAACCGTATATAGATGAAGTCCCAAGGATACACAGACATTCATGTTTTCGTAAATATATTTGCAGAGGAAATAAATTGTTTAAATTATACAATGTTTCCGTTTTCATCATCACGATTTCAATATCGTTGTCATAGCCATCATCTTCATTATCATCATTGTCGTCGTCGTCTTCATTATATACAAATGTACATGGGGCGCGGTGGTGTTGCGGTATGTTCGGTGCCTTGCAGCCGAAGGGTTGCGGGTTCGAATCCACCTCAAGCCGCCGCGTCGGGACTCGGGACCCTGGGCAAGTCCTTCACTCGCAATTGCTCATGCGCTTCGGCGTGAAACACCGATTCAGTGTCCGCGCTGTAGTTGGGAGCGCCTCTGAGCAGAAATCTTG
>JACEVL010000791.1:265000-275000 GCA_020284085.1 Aporrectodea caliginosa | reverse complement strand
CAAATGAGATAATTATCTAATATGATCTGATTTCACCAGGTCTCATCCGGTCTAATATGATCTAATTGGGTTTAACCTAAGCTAATCTAATCTAATTCGTAACTTCTATAACGCCATTAACACAACGGACAGCGCACCAATCCGATTGTCGCTTATAAGCCAAATCTTTACATAGCACAACATGACATCATTGACATATCAACATATAACGGAATATAACATGGCTTACCAAAGAGCTCTGTCCTTGGTCCCCTTCTGTTTATCTTGTATACCTCGAATCTAGCTGGTTTTCTTCGTCCACTGGGTGTTCTGTCCCACCAATATGCTGATGACACGCAGACACTGGGTGTTCTGACCCACCAATTATGACCAATATGCTGATGACATGCAGACTAACCTTCATGGCCTTGCCGCCACAGCCGCTGCCATGGTTGAACGTATTCTAGAGGCTTCAGTTGCTCTTGATCAATGGTTGTCTGCTAATCGTCTTGGTCTAAACCAAGACAAGACCCAGTGCATTTGGCTCCGTAGCCGTACCCAGTTGCCAAGATTGACGCTGAGTCCCTTCGCCTTAGGTTTCCCAATGTGCAGTTTTCTTCCGCTGTCCGTGATCTTGGATTATTCTCGATCCTGTCCTCTCTGTCTGATCACGTCAATGGTGTCTCCCGCTCGTGTTTTATGCTATCACTACTTTGGTCCATGCTTTGATCTGCGCAGGGATTTATTATAGGAAAGCGATCTACATTGGCCTCTCCTATGTAAATGCATCTAAGCTTCAATCCATCCTTAACACTTCTGCCTGGCTCATAGGGGCATTGCCAAGTTATCTCTTCTGTCATTGGATACTCCCTTCACTGGCTCTCATGCGAAATTTTCTTGCCGGCTTTGCTTCACACTATCTCAAGGCCTATTGTGCTCCTGGTGGTTCCTCCCTTCGGCCCTCGGCCCGTGACCACTTGATTGTCCCTCGATTGCCTACCTTTATGGCCCATTTGAGTAGTTTCGCTTCTGTGGGCCCTTCAACTAGAACCGTCTGCCTAAGTCCCTTAGGTCTGACTTCCTTTATCTTTCCTCTGACCAGTTCCGCAAGCGCCTGAAACCCTCTCTTTTTTTTATCCATCTAGTTTAACTTACGGAAATCTTGTAACTATGTTTGAGCCACAGGCTAAAAAGTAAAATCTTTCGACGACTAATTCGATCACTTACAATCATTCAATCGTCATGAAACTTGGCAGATAGACTCGCCCTCGGAGACATTTCATTCTATAAAAATTTCAGCTCCCCCAAAAAAGGCTAGCTTATAGAATCGGGGACTCAACTTTTCGAATCGGGGAATCCCCTTTTCCCATACGCAGCGTTGCCATTGGCCAGCGTTGCCATTGGCCGCAACAAAAACGGGTGCGCTGCCTCATTAAACGGACGCTATGTTGTAAAATGAACGCGGACTATATATTTGTAGAGGTAACTGCTTCATAAGACGCATTATAGGATACTAGATGGATATTAGTAAAAAACGATTCGTGTTATACGCAACATATTTAGCCATCTTCGCATTCGCCGGACGCAGCATATTTAGCCATGTTGCCATTGGCCTCTTCGCATTGGCCTGACGCAGCATATTTAGGCATGTTGCCATTGGCCGAAAGAAAAACGGGCGCGCTCCTAGATTGGTGTTGACCTTAAATAAACGCAGGGTATGACGTCAGATTGGTGTTGACCTTAAATAAACGCAGGGTATGACGTCAAATGACTGATTTTGTGCAAAAGGAATGTAAGCCCGTTTCTTTGAGAACGTCATTTTTCGTATGCAGAGATTAGTGACGTCAGTGTTGCATTGTCCTTCTTGTCGGTCTTGTTCGTTTTTGATTTGAAGAAGATGGCGTCCTAGTTAGGCACGATCGATTTTAAATCGATTTCAGAGTCAGTCAAATCTGTTGTATCATTACTTTCGGGTGTTTCTTTTGGTTTCGAAATTAATGTCGAACAGTAACTTGAATACGTTACCTGGTGTTTGGTTTGCCAAAGGTCCCGTTAGTAACCTTTGTGTAGCGCTTCTTTATAGAGCTTTAGGACTCCCGCCATTTCCAAAACAAATTATACCAGCAAGCAGGGTATTGGGTAACAACAAAAGTAGTGCTTCTACATTTACATTGCACTCTTTTGCTCCTCATCCTCGTCAGTGTCCTTAATCCAGAATTGCGAGTAAATTGCATTCAACTCACATTTCCTGCACAAACCACGTCATGTAAGTTTCGTTTGAAAGAAAATTATCTGGACCAGGAAATTATTGGGTAACAACAAAAGTAGTGCTTGTACATTTACATTGCACTCTTTTTCTCCTCATCCTACATTTCCTGCACAAACCACGTCATGTAAGTTTCGTTTGAAAGAAAATTATCTGGACCAGGAAATTATTGGGTAACAACAAAAGTAGTGCTTCTACATTTACATTGCACTCTTTTGCTCCTCATCCTCGTAAGTGTCCTTAATCCAGAATTGCGAGTAACTTGCACTCAACTCACATTTCCTGCACAAACGACGTCATGTAAGTTTCGTTTGACAGAAAATTATCTGGACCAGCAAATTTTGATGAAATGTTTTTGATTCAAATAAGTTTTTAATAATTTTAGTTCATTTTCCACATTCGACATGGCCAAAAAAATGAAACACCATTTCAACGACAGCGCCGACTTGCAAAGGAAAAAGAAAAACGGCAATTCAAGAAACAACAGCTGTTACCAACTCCTCGTCAAGCACCACTCAAGAAGCGAAGGGGAAAACGAAAACTCAACTTACAACAGCAAACTGAACATGGATTGCGACTGGCTAAGAAGAAAAAAACCAACGAAGAACGAAGACGTGCGGAGTCACCCACATCGCATGCATTACGTGTCGCTAGTCAACGCGAAGCAACTCAAGAACGAAGACGTGCAGAGTCACCGACGTCGCATGCATTACGTGTCGCCAGTCTACGTGAAGCAGACAGAGAACGAAGTCGTCATGAGTCACCGACGTCGCATGCATTACGTGTCGCTAGTCAACGCGAATCAACTCAAGAACGAAGACGTGCAGAGTCACCGACGTCGCATGCATTACGTGTCGCCAGTCAACGTGAAGCAGACAGAGAACGAAGACGTCATGAGTCACCGACCTCTCATGCATTACGTGTCGCCAGGCAACATGAAATCAATTCAACAGTGGAATCATTAATTGCAAGAGTTTCTGTGTATGCCGATCGCATCTGCGAAGTCTGCCACAAGCTTTGTTACTCGACTCAAGTCACAACCTGTAGATTTGATGGCAGATCTCCAGATTACCTTCCACAAGAGCTCTCTATAAAAAACTCTCTACTTCTGTGCCACCGATGTAATGCTCATCTGAAGTCAAGGAAGACAACACATCCTGCAAAGGCATACTGGAACAACATTGATCCTGGTGAGATTCCAGAGGAGCTACAAATTCTCACACAAGTTGAAGTGCGATTGCTTGCACGCATCATTCCGTTCCTCAAGATCGTCAAGTACGATGGAGTCTTTGGACAATATTGCTTCAAGGGTCAAGCAGTTCTATTTGCGCAAGACCTATTTGAGGTTACAGAAAAACTGCCAACGATGCTTCCAAGATCGCCTCAGTCTGCTGGATTAATAGTTGTCACCGAAACTTTGGAGAACCTAGACAAAACGCGTGAGTTCTCGATTTCGCTTGACAACGTCAGCGGTGCAATCGAATGGTTGAAAGCGAACAATCCTTTGTATCATGACGTCCAGAATGTCACTTATAGCACTCACCTTGATGTGTCCGCTTTCATCAGAGTTCAACCACCTCCACCACCTCTACCAAAGCGTATTTCAATCAGTGAATACTCCACAATCATTCATGCTCAATTTAACCAAGGGAACGCAATGTTTGAGGCCAACAAAGATAGACAGTGCTGTGCAATGGCCATCGGAGCCATAATTCGCTCAACTATTCTACCGCCTTCTCAATGGAATTCCAACACGATCAATGGAAACTTGATCGAGTCAGACAAACTCTACACGGCAGTAGTTGCGGCGTCGAATCCAATTGATATCCCTGCGGATGGATATCTCCGAGTTAACAACTTCAACGTCATTCGTGAAGACATTCAAATGTTCGCAAAAAGCTTCTCTATACATTACGAAGACGATCCAGCAATATTTGGCAGTCTTCAAGATCGCAAGAATCCACCAGAAGGAGTTGGTGTTCGCCTTTCTGATGGATTGCAGACATTCTTCGATAATCATTCAGCGGGAGTTTTGATTGCGAACTTAAAATGTTACGCAGTATTGAAAGTCAATGATATATTCTACTTCGCTGATTCACACTCATGTGGTCCAAAAGGAGCAACAGCCAAAGGAAATGAACGAGCTTGCGTTATCGAATGTAGCACATTCGATGAATTGGTTCGCATCTGCAAACGAGCAACAAGTTCAAGAGATGTCAGCTATACTCTTGACTTCATTGATGTAACCGCAAAGAACGACTTCGTCTCGCAGAACACATACAGTGAACCAGAAGTTGACGATTATGGGAATCTTATACAGATTTCGCAGATCCCATCGCCTGAGGTCTTACCTCAACCTAATTTTAACTCAAGTCAGACTCAAGTGGATTCAATTCCTGTACAAACTTCGGTAATGGCTTCGATTAATGCGTGTCAACCTCGAGAAGAAACAGAATTAAGTGGAATCCCAGGTGACGGCGAGCAAGGAAACTTGCTACAAATTACGAGAAAGACGTCCAATAATATCGTCAACGATCAGCATGAGGTGAAAGCAGAGGAGTTTGCATGGTTTCAACTATTCCCCAAAGGCGTCAATGGGTTCAAGCAAACTCGTCAAGTGCAAATCTCACCGCTGGATTATTATCAATCAAGAATCATGGGTAAAGACACAAGATTTCAACGTAATGATTATCTATTCTACGCTCTATCAATGTACGAATATTATCGAATAAAGAGCAACATCAATGTCTGTGGGAAAAAAGGTTCAACACAACAACGAGATGGTAGAAGACGTTCATCTCTACGTTAAAAATTTACGTGGCTCAATGGCGTATTGGAATTCTGCTTTCAGCGAGCTCATAGCTCAGATACGATGTTTGGGAGCGCCAAACTACTTCATTACGTTCAGTTGTAATGATCTCCATTGGGAGGATATTATTAAAGCAATGTTAATCGCCAATGGAGAAACCGACAAAGACCCAAAAAATGTTAACACATTTGAGGCGCAGAAACTCGTCGAGAAATATCCGGTCATCGTAAGTCGTCATTTTATGATTCGAGTAAACGCAATGATGTCTTTGCTAAGATCAGACGATACCATTCTCGGAGGAAAGTTGATCGATCATTGGTAGCGCATCGAGTTCCAGAATCGTGGCTCACCTCATCTTCACATGCTAGTTTGGATTGAAGGAACACCAGACTTCGATTCACCGGAAGGAATTGCTCGAATTGATGAGGTAATGACGTGTGAATTACCTAATGATATGGAAATGAGAGAACTCGTGAATGGTGTACAGCGACATCATCATACTCAGACATGTTATAAGAATCGTTCAGTAGAATGTCGCTTCAATTACCCTCGAATTTCAAGTGATCGAACGCACATCGTCGCTAAAACGTCCGACGAGTTTATCAAAAACGGTTGTCGAATGTGTGTACTGAAACGCAAACCTCACGAAAACTTCACCAACAATTACAACGAAAAGCTGTTGAGGTGTTGGAGAGGGAATATGGATATTCAGCCGTGCGGAAACAACGAAGCGATCGCCATGTATATCGCTAAGTATTGCTCAAAGAACGAGCCAACAGAGATGTCTTCAGGTTTGCGAGAAGCAATTCGAAAAATTCGCCAGGAAGAGAGCAAGCCGTCAGCCAAGCTATTTAAAATATGCATGAAAATTCTTCATGAGCGACAAGTTTCTGCTTGCGAGTCTGTATTTCGTTTGTGCCATCTCCAGTTGAAGCAATCTTCTCGCAAATGTGTTTTCATAAACACAAGAAAACCAGAACAACGCTATAATGTTCTGCGCTTCTTGAATGACGACGCAGCTGGATATTGTATGAACATCATTGAACGATACATGCAGCGTCCACGTGATCCGCATCGAAATTATCAATTTGAGCAAATGTCACTAATGGAGTTTGCTATGCTGTTCGAGCCACATTACAGCAAGGTCACCGAGACCGAAGATGATGGTGACCAAGATGCGTACGATGCACCCGTTGTTCAGCAAAACTCTCGTCTGATAACATTGTTAGACAACAGCAAAATGAAGATCAGAAGCAGACCCGCTGTGGTGCGACCTCCAGTATTCCGAGAAGCTGACGACCCAGATAATTATTATTACAGCTTACTTGCTCAATATTTGCCATTTCGAACTGAGGCTGAACTCTTGAGAGGATACGAATCATCAAAAGAAGCATTCCTCGACAAGGAAGCTGAATTTTTGGCTTCAAGCTCGTACTTAGAGATTCATCGTACTCGAGACCGACAGTTGGATAACGCGATTAATCAGGCCAACGCTTTCATTCAATTGGCCGACCCAGTTGTCGACGACGATATTGAAGACAACAATCAAAATGACATTAATGACGTTAGGCATAGTGACAACGATTTTCAATCATTTTTGTCAAAGATGAATGTCGGCCAAAGAGAGCTTTTCAACTACATCACGCAGAGCATCCGAAAGCAGCTTGATGGAGAATCCGAGCGCGTTAAAATGTTCATTACTGGGGGTGCTGGAGTTGCAAAACATTCACGTTGAACTTGATAAAGGAGCAGATTCGTCGGTGCTATGGTGGAGAAATGGATTCGGTCAAAGTCGGTGCTCTTACTGGTGTTGCAGCAAAGTTAATTTCGGGTCGCACCCTTCACTCAATGTTCAAATTGCCGGTTCAACGTGATGGAAAATTGACGAGACTGCCAAATCTCACAGGCATCTTCTTAAAATCCTTGCGATTGCAATGGAGAAACACGAAATTTTTGATCGTTGACGAGATTTCTATGGTTCCATACCAAATGCTGGAGCATTTAAACTCCAGACTGCAACAAATAATGGACAGCTGTGAACTTTTTGGAGGATTGAACATCTTGCTCTTTGGTGATTTGATGCAACTCCCGCCAGTGCGAGGAAGCGCGGTATTCTGCCAACCAGAGATATATTATCACAACCATCAACTCATCTCTGGCAAACTTTGTCATTTTGCGAACTTCTTCAGAATATGCGACAGAGAGGTGATACAACTTTTATAGACCTTCTGAATGACTTGAGAATTGGTGAACTGAAGAAAAAAGAACACATCGACATTCTGCTTGGAAAAGTCGATTTAAACCTTAGCGGTCATTTTGCAATTGGAAAAGCTCTTCGAATCGATCCAACGAACAAGCTGGTCGATGGGCACAATGACGAGGCTCTTCGATACCATCTTGAACAAGGTCAAAAACTGGTCAAACTTCGAGCCGCTGACAGAATCTCTGACGCGATTAAAGACATGAGCAATACCAACATTGAGAAATTGATTCCAGAAGACATTAACAGAACCGGAGGGTTGCCTAAAACGTTAATTCTATTTGTTGGTGCGAAGGTTATGCTTCGTTACAACGTTGACACCAGCAGAGGACTGGTGAATGGTGCAATGGGTGAAGTCACCGAAATCATTTGGCCACTTTATCGTCGAGCACAAATGAATGCTGAAGATTTGCCTCATGTCAAAGTGAAGTTCGATGAGATTGGAGAGCACATCATCGAGCCTCGAACTGTTGAGTTTCCGGCAAAACTTTCAGCCGGTACAGCAGAAAGACGAATGCTTCCATTAATTCTTTGCTGGGCAGTGACTGTTCATAAAATGCAGGGATCAACAGTTGATCATGCAGTCATCAATTTGGGACCAAAAGTCTTTGCAAAAGGTCAAGCTTATGTCGCATTGAGTCGTGTCAGATCGCTCGAAGGAATTCGACTGGAAGAACTGGATCTCTCAAAAGTTCAAGAAAAGAAGTTTTGCAATTTGCCAGCGTTAGAAGAAATGAAACGAATGCGAAAACTTCCTTCTTATAGCAATAACATTAATAGGCTAATTAACAAAGACAAAGACTGAATAAAATGTTCCTTTTATCGTCAAATTCAAATATCATTGAAAATTTAAATTATTTTCAGAGTAAACGTTATAGGATACTAGATGGATATAGTAAAAAACTTTGTTTTTACGGGCTGTATTTTTTTTATCCGTCTACTTTAACTTGCGGGAATCTTGCTTGCTTGCTTGATTGATTGATTGAGCCACAGGCTAAAAAGTCAAATCTTGCGACGACTAGTTCGATCACTTACAATCATTCAATCGTCGTGAAACTTGGCAGATAGACTCGCCCTCGCACACACTTCATTCTATCAAAATTTCAGCTCCCCCAAAAGAGGCTAGCTTATAGAATCGGGGACTCAACTTTTCGAATCGGGGAATCCCCTTTTGCGATACGCAGCGTTGCCATTGGCCAGCGTTGTCATTGGCTGCAACAATAATGGGGGCGCTGCCTCGTTAAGCCTGCTATGTTGTAAAATGAACGCGGACTATTTTCAGAGTACACGTTATAGGATAGTAGATGGATATAGTAAAAACTTTGTTTTACGGGCTGTATTTTTATCCATCTAGTTTAACTTGCGGGAATCTTGCTTGCTTGATTGATTGAGCCACAGGCTAAAAGTCAAATCTTGCGACGACTAGTTCGATCACTTACAATCATTCAATCGTCGTGAAACTTGGCAGATAGACTCGCCCTCGCACACACTTCATTCTATCAAAATTTCAGCTCCCCAAAAAGGCTAGCTTATAGAATCGGGGACTAAACTTTTCGAATCGGGGAATCCCCTTTTCCGAAACGCAGCGTTGCCATTGGCCAGCGTTGCCATTGGCCGCAACAGACACGGGTGCGCTGCCTCATTAAACGCATGCTATGTTGCAAAATGAACGCGGACTATTTTCAGAGTACACGTTATAGGATACTAGATGGATATAGTAAAAACTTTGTTTTTACGGGCTGTATTTTATTGTCAGTGAAGACACTGGCCTGAGTCGGAGCGCCTCTGATTATAAGTGGCGCTTTATAAATACTCGATTACGATTACGATTACATAACATGGAATGACATTAGTTTATATGACACGATATGACATAACACAACACAGCATATAGAATAGCATTACATTTACATGACGTGACATAACAGCACATTCCATGACATAACAACATTCCATGACATAACAGCACATTCCATGACATAACATGACATAGCATGGCATGGCATGATGTGATATTATATTACCATAAACAAGGGGACGAACGCTTTTCCGAGATAACTTAAAAACATGCGATATGTGAATCAATCTGATCTTCTCCCGCACCCAACGACAACACACGATGTCTAAATTTATATAGCGCCTCCTTCGACAGCGCTGAAGTGTCGGTTGAAGAGCGTTGACAAGTGAAACAAAGCCAAGAGCCATCGCATATGATGGATGGCTGTCTATGGCTAACGGATGGCTGGACGTTGCGATGTCTACCATGATTGATGGCCTTCCGGTCGAAGTTGAGCTCATAACTGAGTGCCTGCCAATCGTTCCGTCGAAATGACTCAAGTCATCGAAATCACTCGTGTCATCGGAATGACGCGAGTCATAGATCGTTAGAGTGTTGTGGCATGCCGTGCCTGTTAGTGACGAAGTAGGCCTATACATGAAAACGTAAGCTTTGTATTAGGTACAGTTAGGCAAATGTAGAGCAGGGTGCTAAAGATAGGATCAGGTATACGCTCAAATAAGGAGAGATAAAGTCAAATAAAATGAGGCATGGTACGCTATGTTTAACACTCGATTACGCACAAATTATCTCTTTTCTCAGGTTATCTAAGTTCATTTCGCGTGTACTTTAGTTAACTAGTTAAGTTTTGTTTCTTTTGACACTTCTCTTATCTCTGCGTATTCGAAC
>JACEVL010000791.1:252500-257500 GCA_020284085.1 Aporrectodea caliginosa | reverse complement strand
TCGACCGCCACCGCTGCCGTCGACAGCCTTTACCTTGTGTGCAAATAGGCGGCTAAATTGAGACTTGAAGACGATGGACTGGGCAGCCATCTGGCGACAATTCATAGGCACCGTCGCAGCCGCCATCATTGCCGGTAAGGACACATCGCTCGCTGTTCTCCCAATAGGGCATGCATGTACACCACGATGATCACGATAAGACCGTGATCTAACGGTGATCACACCATGATCGTAGACGATCTTGATCTAAGATAGATCACACAATGATCGTAGTCGATCTTGATCTAACGGTGATCACACCATGATCATGGTCGATCTTGATCTAAGAAAGATCACACAATGATCGTATTCGATCTTGATCTAACGGTGATCACACCACAATCTTAGTCGATCTTGATCTAACGGTGATCACACCATGATCATGGTCGATCTTGATCTAACGGTGATCACACGATGATCTGATCATGATCTCACAATGATCTCACACGTAGGAATCGCAGTAGGACGAACTCCTCTCGTTTGGCTACCTTTTCGCCTGGGCACCAAGGAAGCACCTAGAGGGGTAATATTGCCCCATGGTCGTTTAATTACATGCTGTTTATGTCTAACGACTCTCCGTCACAGCAAAGATGACTAGCTTCGCCGTTCTCATTTACCCACGCTTGGGACTGGCAACAGCAGAAAACGCCCGGATGCATTTAATTATGTATTTATTTATGTATTGATGTATTTACATTTTTATATTTCTATGTATTTACGTATGTCTTAATTTATTTAAGTATTATGCGGAGAAATTCTGAATGTGGTCGCCTCTGGGTTAATTATGTAACCAAGGGTTATTTATCCGAGTGATATTTACCTCCAAGGCCAAATAGCCAAAGGTCATTTACTTGTAAAGTTATTTACCCCAGAGTCCTTTGTACAATGGATGGTTTACTTCAAGAACATTTGACCCAATAGTCATTTCTTTCTGGGCCATTTATAATCAGGAACATTTATTTACCTGCAGGGTCATTGACCTCGAAGTCAATAATCCGCAGGCGCATTTATCGTGAGACCATTTTACACTATGTCATTTGCTCCAGGGGCTGTTTACCTCGAGGGTCATTTACCTTCATGATGATATTCCCCAGAGTGATTTTACTGAATTCATTTACCCCAGTGTCATTCATCCCCAGGATCATTTGACTTTAGGATAATTGCCTCAGAGTCATTTGACTCTTTGGTCATTTACTGCATGGTCATTTACCGATGTAATTTAATAGGAGGGCTATAATTGGCTCCCGTGAAAGTCGGTTGTCTGACCATATTCGTTATCTGGCAGAAAGAGGTTGACGGCGCCAGAATGAGAGAAGCGCTCTTGGTTCAACTGTCTGTATTGGGCGCCATCGACTGATGCAGTGTTCATTACTATAGTGGCAATGCAAAAGTTCTATGACTAGATTAGTTCAAACCATTGGACTGAATTTCGGCGAGATTGAAATGCGTTCTCTCATCCATGCATCCATGTATCCATGTATCCATCCATCCGTCCATCCATCCATCCGTCCATCCGTCCATCCATCCATCCATCCATCCATCCATCCATCCATCCATCCATCCATCCATCCATCCATCCATCCATCCATCCATCCATCCATCCATCCATCCATCCATCCATCCATCCATCCATCCATCCATCCGTCCGTCCGTCCATCATCCATCCATCCATCCATCCATCCGTTCATCCGTCCATCCATCCGTCCATCCATCCATCCGTTCATCCATCCATCCATTTATCCATCCATCCGTCCGTCCGTCCGTCCGTCCGTCCATTCATCCATCCATTCATCCACCCATACCTACCTGCATACAAAAACACATATACGTACACTACACATGTACATACATACAGGTCTACACATGCATAAATACACGCGTATATACATACGTACAGTATACAAACATGTATACCGGATTAGAATGCAGAATGTCTCTAAAAGCTGTCTACCTACGCGTCTTCCCTGACAGACTCCTGATCCCTAAGTCTAGAACTTCAATTACCACAATACGAACAGAACTCGCCATTTGCTTAGAGGCGACGCAGCCTCCTACACAGACGGCGTTGACCTAAATGCGCATTATACGGCGGCGTCAAATTGGAAACCGTTTGCGAACAGGTGCATCTTAAGCCATCGCTTGACAGACTTCGACTCTTCGATGTCTTAAATCGAGTTGTAAGAAAAGATATACAAATGCATGGGTCCACGGAGGGGAAACTGTACTAAGCTGGAATTGGTTGTTTGAAATATTTATTTATTTGTGTTTTCCATTTATTTCATTATTGATTTATTTATTTAATTAAATAAACTTATTTCGATCGAAATACGGAGTGTGATCAGAAGGTTCGAATCCGCAAACAGACAGAACACGATACCGACTATAATTAGCAGGCATTTAGCCGGCCTTTCAAAGACTGGCAGCACCTTCCTAGTTTTCACTATAGAATTTACTCAACCGAAGGTTTAAAGTTAGATTTTACGGTTGTTAGTTAGCTTCTGGAGTATCTGGAGCCCAGGTAGCCGAACAACACTGTTCGTATAGTCTGATGTTGTTCACATGGTCATCTATTTTCTTCTATCCATTTCTTGCATTTATGTAGCACTTATACATACTGGTGGTGTTGGTGGTGGTGGTGGTGGTGGTGGTGGTGGTGGTGGTGGTGGTGGTGGTGGTGGTGGTGGTGGTGGTGGTGGTGGTGGTGGTGGTGGTGGTGGTGGTGGTGGTGGTGGTCGTCGTCGTCGTCGTCGTCGTCACGTCGGACGGGGTAAGGGTAAGCGGTAAAGCAAGGCAAGGTAAAGATCGATTTTTAGGAGTCAAGGGCTGATTCAGTTGGCCAAGGCAGCCATGCATGACCTCAATTAAACAATAATCGTAATAGTAACCTCAAAATTTGTTCAGCGCCCAAAAAGCGGAATCGCGGGAACACACTTATTCACAGACAACGCTCAAAAGCATTTCCAAAGGCGTGCCCTTCCGCGTACGTTATTGGTTTGGCTGAGAGTTGCCCATAATCCAAATTAGTCAAGGGATAATCACATAATATTAAAATCTATGGCGTTAAGGAAGTTACAAAGGCACCCATGAAACTGATTTAAACAAAACTCATTCAATGAAATATTATCCCTTGACAGCGGGAACCATGAAGCAAGCCGAAAGGTCAGATCGGCGAAGTTGAATACTTTTTGTCCCACGCACGTGCCCTCGTAAACTCCTTTAATCCCTAAAATTACTTGAAATCGTTAGCAAGCAATTGTATACAGCCTGTTGATAGGAAATTTCTTTGATGCAATATATTATTGTCGGAAGTCTGCCAATGGTTTTCAGGAGATGCACTGGCAAGCATTAGAAATGAAATCGATTGCCTGTTTGCGTGATTCTAAGTCAGTGAACTCGTCCACGTATAAGGCGCGACTTATACACGCGTCTAATTGTTTTTGCACGTTGTTCTAAATGAGGCGATAGTTCGGCCGACATTTGCAATCATTGACGTTCGCGGGCAGGTTCTATCCTGCCCGTATAGTTCTATCCTGCCCGTAGTTCTATCCTCCCGTAGTATTAACGAATGGCTCACTGTTGACTGGCTTTAAAGCGTGTCGAAGGGACGGGTGTAATTATAACAACAACAACAACAACAATACTACTACTGCTGCTGCTGCTGCTGCTGCTGCTGCTGCTGCTGCTGCTGCTGCTGCTGCTGCTGCTGCTGCTGCTGCTGCTGCTGCTGCTGCTGCTACTACTACTACTACTACTACTACTACTACTACTACTACCACTACCACTACCACTACCACTACGACTGCTAGTGCTACTGCTACTGCTACTGCTACTGCTACTGCTACTGCTACTGCTACTGCTACTGCTACTGCTACTGCTACTGCTACTACTACTACTACTACTACTACTACGACCACCACCACCACTACTACTACTACTACAAATCATATAATCATCATGGTGCTAAAAATGTGCAAGATTCGGTATCTACTTGCGCCTGGTCGCTGTATCAAGATAAAGACTGATCGCTGTCTGTCATTTCAGTATGTATAAGCGCTACATAAATGCAAGAAATGGATAGAAGAAAATAGATGACCATATGAACAGCATCAGACTATGCGAACAGTGTTGTTCGGCTACCTGGGCTCCAGATACTGCAGCACAGAGCCGGATTAACCTATAAGCGAAATAAGCCATGGCTTAGGGCCCCACAACGTTTTGAGGGCCCCCAACTGTCAGGAAATATAAAATCAGCTGACAAAAAGATGGAAAAGCAAAAAAAGGTCATTAGAAATTTTTAAAGTAATAAACAAAAATGGTTTTTCTCCAAATCTGAAAAAATATTTTTGCATGGCTTTCCGGTTAGGGTCCCCGGATGTTTTAACCCGGCCCTTGGCTTAGGGCCCCCGAAAGTCTTAATCCGGCCCTGCTGCAGCAGATGATGATAAGGAAGAGGAGGAGGAGAAGGATGAAGTTGAGGAATCGGAAAAGAAGGAGCAATAGGAGGAGGAAGAGGAGGAAGAGAAGGAGAAGAGAAGGAGGAAGAGAAGGGAGAATGAGAGGAGGAAGAAGAGGAGCAGGATGAAGAGGAGGAGGAAGAGGAGGGAGAAGGGGAGGAGGGAGACGAGGAGGAAGACGAGAAGTAGGTGGAAGAAGAGAACGTGGAGGAAGAGGAGGAGGAAGAGGAGCAGGAATAGGTAGAGTAGGAAGAAGAGTAGGTGGGCAAAGAGAAGGAACGGAGGAGGGAGACGAGGAGAAGGAAGAGGAGGAGGAAGAAGAGGGAGAAGAGAAGGAGGAAGCGGAGGAAGAGGAGTAGGAGAATATCGATGTCATCCAGGTCGTTGGAGTTGAATAGATGAAATCATGAGGTGATAAACCCGGATGCCTGCAGATGTGACTCTCTCCTAAATTCGATTGAAGCCACTCTGCGGCGAGGATTCACGTCACTGTGACGTCAGCAGCTA
>JACEVL010000791.1:180000-247500 GCA_020284085.1 Aporrectodea caliginosa | reverse complement strand
ATATATACAGGGTGGGCCAATAGGAATGCAACTACTTTGAATTGATATAACTTGAACAATTTTTATCCGAACATCGTGCCCAATATACGAAATTGAAAGTAATCATCCACTCTACTACTGTGTCAAATCTTGCACTGATATACGGCACCGTTGTTATAAAATTTCGGTGCGGCGCACACCTCTCAATTTTGAATGTAAATATTGAACATCATGACGCCGCTCACGGAAGAGGATAAAATTTTAATCCGAATTTTAAGAGCAGAAAAAGATACAATGCACATCAGATGATGATAGAATTCCCTTCTAGAAAATGGAATAAATGTGCTGTATACATTGATTGATTAAACAAATTGATGCTACGGGAACGTCTAACAGCCGCAACTGTGGTCGCAAACGTTCTGCGCGCACAGCAGCGAACACTGCACAAGTCCAAGAGTTAATTTGCAGCCAAGACAACATTCTTTGTTACTCCAAAGGCTAAGGTGAACAGTGTTTATTACTTCGATGAAGTACTCGCAAGAGGACTGCTACGTGATATTCGCCAACTGTCTGGAGTTGATGGTTAGGCCTACATCTTTCAGCAAGATGGAGCGCTGGCGAATCGTTCACGTCATACAGTTGCCTATCTGAACGCTACCGTGCCAGAGTTAATTGAACCGGAGAACTGTTCACCGAACAGTCCGGATTTAAACCCGGTTTACTATTCGATCTGGGGTTGTCTTCAGCAACTGGTCTATCGTGAACCGATACGTGGCGTTGAACATTTGAAAGAAGTGATTCTTTGCTGCTGGGCTGAGATAACCCAAGCACTGGTGGACTCAGCCATCGATCAGTGGCACTGTGGTCGTCTCGTGTTGATGCAGTCATTAAAGCACGTGGTGGACATATTGAGTATTTGTTTGACTGATGGTAAATTCACTAAAGATATTAATTGTTAGTACTAAGTGATTGTTTAGAATTGACATCTTCAGTTTCAGACTTTTGTTTTTTCTTGCAGTTTTATGGCAAGAAAATGGCACATCGAATATTAATAGCATTATCTCAAAAGGTCGTAATAGTATCTCGTAGATATTTTGCAGCATGATAAAATGGATAATTACCTTCAATCTGATATATTGGACAAGACGCTCAGATAAAAAATATTTAAGTTATAAGGCGTCAAAGTTGTTGCATTCCTATTGGCCCACCCTGTATATATATATACACCCATTATAACGGGCTTTCTCATAAAAAAAATTCTGACATTATAACGATGTTGTGGATACAGACTCAAAACTGTTTTCGCCTATAGAAAATAAACTCATTATGACAGGACTTTGTTATAATTCTCGTGTCATACCATTGTTGCGGTTATGACTCATGTAAAAGCTGGAGTTATATGGGATTCATATATTCCGCCATCTGACGAACGTCAACCGTTGGTTGGTTCTACGTGTGTGCGTGGGCCAGCCACTGGTGGCTCTTCCAGTTCGCTGTTCATTGTTTTGCTAACTGGGGTAATATTATAGTTCTTAATGACGTTTAACACCACATAGGCTAGCGCCAGGCCCGGATTAAGGCATAAGCCAACTAAGCCATGGCTTAGGGCCCCACAACATTTGGACGGCCCCAAATATCAGGAAAGATTAAATCAAATTGTACCAAGGTCCTGATTGACAAAATGACAATGGTAAATGCATGTATTATTATTTAGTCAATATTTCATTAGAAAAAATCGTTTACGTACGGTTCGAACTTTGTGTTGGGAGACACGTATACTTTTGCTTGGTTTTTGGTTTAGGGCCCCCGGATGTCTTAACTCAGCTCTTGTCTTAGGGCCCCCGGAAGTCTCTATCCGGCTCTGGCTAGCGCAGAGATGAGGTTCCGATTGGTTTGATATGGTGTGGCGCTATATAAATGTTCAATTACTATTACATTTACAATTACAATGTCCTACATTTGGACCTGTATGTAGGAAATATGGAGCTCATTTTCTCACCACATGCTATATACATATGACGTTAGTGTTGAGGTGGGTGTTAGCGGAAGTTTGGTCGACCCAACATTGAAGTCATGTAGGCCTGTGTGTGGAAATTACTCTCTGTATTATGTCTGTGATGTCTGCCGAAGGAATTTCTATTCAGTTATCTTTCGCGTGTTGGACTGTTAATCGAGAGGTCATGGGTTCAAATCCCCAGCAGGGCAGAAATTTGGTTCGAGAATTCTGCTTTGCGTGACCTCCGTAGCCTGCTCAAATATAATGAGTGCACTGAGGGTACACTGTCGGTGGGAAGATAAGACGACGAGGAACAGGACCCGCCCTCATATGCCGAGACTAAGAAAATGAAGTCGCTAACACTTCATACCCGTGGCTGCCTCAGGGCTAGCTTAAGGGAATGCTCTTTCTCTTCTATGTTTCGTTTGGTCCTTGCACTGGTCGAGAATTACGAATGGCGCTATATATCTTCGTTTATTGATTATTCGGGATGTCACACCGCATCCAGGTACAAGTTACGATGAAGAATGCTAGGCTCTCCTACAGCGCCCGCATCTGTCATATGACAGTTTCTTTTGGTGACTTCCTGTGTTCCACTATATGACAAGATAAGATAAGATAAGATAAGATGAGATGAGATGAGATGAGATGAGATGAGATGAGATGAGATGAGATGAGATGAGATGAGATGAGATGAGATGAGATGAGATGAGATGAGATGAGATGAGATGAGATGAGATGAGATGAGATGAGATGAGATGAGATGAGATGAGATGAGATAAGATAAGATAAGATAAGATAAGATAAGATAAGATAGATAAGATAAGATAGGATTGGACTGGACAGGACAGGACAGGATAGGATAGCAGTGGCGTAACCAGGTCTTCCATAAAATTACGCAGTTTTGAAGAACTCTGAGGGGAGGGGTCTGGGGAGGGGGCTGTGCCCTCTCCCCAGGGTAAGAAAAATTTTCATTTAGGGGTTTGTAATGGTGCATTTTGGAGACCAACTTTTGATTCAAAGTAATGACATTTTACATAAGTTCTTTGGAAAATTATAATTATAATTTCATAATTTGATTGTTAAAATGGGTTCAGCTGCAAAGTCCCAGCAACCAACGTAGACTAGAAACAGACAGACTCATCAAAGCAATTAACTAAAGCATAAGAAAATAAATGTATTTGTTGGTTTGTAATGGTACATTTTGGAGACAATCTTTTGATTCAAAGTAATGACATTTTACATCAGCTCTTTGGCAAATTATGATTCATTCATTCATTACAGAGATTTACATAGCGCCCCTTCAAGATTATCTACTTAGGAGCGCACCCGACCCAACTCCGAAGTCCGAACTGTCTTGAAGTTAGAATAGAACGTGATCTGAAGGGCTCTCGGCATTAGGCGTAGTGCCAAAGGAAGCCCATTCCAGATTGCAGGCCAGCAACAGAAAAAGCACGGCGCTGCAGAATAGAAGTCCGCGACCGGGAGACAAGAACCTCAGCCTGCCTAGAAGAGCGAGGAGAACCACGGTGCTGGATGCTGAGGGTGGTGTTCCTGTAGATAAACAGAAACCACATTAGCGCCAGACCAAGGAAGAGATCCGGTAAGCGATTCACTGTGGGAAAGGAAGCCAATGCAAGACATCCCGCATATAGTCAGTAACATGGCGGAATCTTGGGATGCAACCAATATAGCGTGCCGCCGAGCGTAAGACCCGAACCAAGCACCCAACCCGAGTCGCTGGAAAACCCACGCAGAGGGCGCTGCAATAATCAAGACGGGAAACAACAAAGAAGTGGATAAGCATTAAGGCAGCATTAAAGGTTAAGGAACGGAAGACCTCTCTAGGCTCTCTAAGCTGACGCAGCTGGTATACACAATCGCGGCATATATCAGGCTGATATGCCGCGTGAACATTAGTTCTTGGTCTAATGTGACACCAAGGTCCCGGACAAAGGATGAGAAAGCAATGGCGTACGGAGCTGAAATGCCGCCCGGGGCGACGGCCCAAAATGCTGCCCTTGGCCACTTAATTTTGGATATGTTATTTTCTCTAAGAGATTGCAGTTTTCATGACGATCGTCGATCTCATTACATACACGCCTATAATTTTATTTTATAAAGTTGATAGCCTGCCTAGATTTATCAATTAATTAATTTCTTTGCCACTGTGAGAAAGTAATCTGCGGGAACTCCTGGGCAAGGGCCTCCAAATCAATTTTGGCGAGCTGCTGGCGCGTGCCAAGCCAAATGAACTGGGTCTTAGATGAGTTTAGCCGCAGGCGATTGGAGGACATCCAGGCCTCGAGAGCCTCCATTGCCCGGTTCATGGCCCGGGCTTCGGTAATGGCTGCTGACGCAGGACAGTGCAAAAACGCCTGCAGGTCACCCGCATGAGATTGGTTCAGCACAGAGCAAGGCTCAGCAAGAGGCCAGGAGAGGACCAGTATCAGCAGTATAAATAATATAATTAGAGAAGAGGGCCCAGCACAGATTCCTGAGGCAGGCCAAACGGGACAGGAACACATGGAGTCCTAGTAGACACGTAAACCGCAGAGAAGGAACGGTGATGGAGGTAGGAAACAATCCAGTCAAGAAAGTTACCAGAAAGGCCAAACGAGGTAGATAGGCGCCTAAGAATGATATCGTGATCGACGGTGTCAAACGCCGTGCTGACAGCAAATAATGCTAAGAGGATGACCTGTGACCTATCAATAGCCCCATAGATATCAGAGAGGAGGCGAACTAACAGGGTCTTCGTGGAGTGGCCCTTACGAAAACCAGATTGAAAAGTCGGCAGCAAATTGTCCTTATCAAGATACCTTAACATAGGGTGACCGGCGAGATGAGTCCTATGTGACTTCACCGGTAGCCCACCACTCGGTTTGTAAAATTTGTGTATTGTCAATTTGCTTTATTTTGTGGTGAATAAACTACTTACTTAGTTACTTACTTAACATAATACAGAAACTAACTTCATAAAGCTGCTGCTTTACGAGTGTCGCAATAGTTTCGCCAGTGGTGTCAAGCGTTGGAAAAACTTGGGATGACAGTTATAGGCCCTATAAATTGTTCTTTTGCCACATGCTGAGAACCGGGTTGTTCACGCTATCAACATATCGAGGCCTATAAGCTGACCGATATCTGTTCTGTGCTCCCATCAAACAATAAAGTGTACAACCTAGCCGCACGACATTCTGCCACAATAATGTCTCGAACTCACAGGCCACACATGTGGATCAGCTGATTTTTGAATCAACGGACTTATGTACTGGGTTTTGCGTGGACCAGATGACATTAGCTTACGATGATTTAATCTATAGTGTCGGTCTGTGATCGAAATTTCAGAAGTGCCACGAAATTTGCAGAGTCTTCATTAAGTCGGCGAAGGGAAATGTTTTACTGACTGTACAGTAATAAAGTCTGCACATTAGAAATTCAACGAATAATAGTAATCTAGAATGTCAAAAAGTAATCTAAACGGTTAAAAAATGTTGAGAGCTGCTAAAATCTTTACGCTGCAGTTGCGTAATTGCGTAATGCTAGTTACGCGCCTGTAGGATAGGACAGGATAGGACAGGATAGGATAAGATAAGAATATTCTTTAATTTACCAATTGCCAACCGCAATTTGGTGTACAGACATGGTAATAAGCATACACCTGTACATCATCTTCTGAACTGTTATGGCAGTTGCCTTTAAGTCTGACCAAGGAATGAAGGTCGTTGTAAACAACAAATTGCAAGCAGACGTCGCAAACTGATCAATTCGAGCAGAAACCGAATTCTGACGAGTTTTGCGAAAATAAATTCGCGACAACGCTGTTACTCTTGTAGACATGATTATGATGCTACTGCTAATTCTGATGCTACTCTTGCCTACGTCGCGGCAGCCGATGCTAGTGGTGTGACGATGATGACGACGACGACGACGACGATGATGATGCTATTGTAGCTAACGATGATGACAGTCCAGCTGCTGCTGCTGCTGCAGTTGATGACGACGATAAAGATGCGAGGTCCGTTGCCATGGGAACCGCATACGGAGGCAGATAATCAGCGTGCTTATGATATCTGAGGATGCTCATTCTAATAGCCGACGGTGGTGCATGCATCTCTCGTCTCCTCTCTGTCCATTAGAATTGAGTTTCATACGCTGAAGGGATTTCGTCCATCGAACGAACGAACGAACGAACGAGAGGCCACGTCACCTACAGATCACTCTCAGACTCCGCGGCGCCAACCCCCTCACCCCCGACTCCCTTCTAAAAATAGAATCTGCCATCGTCAGTCTAAGGCTATAGGTATTCCTAGGTAAGATCTGCTGACGATGCTGATGAGTAAAGTAAAGCGAGGTAAAATAAGGTAGACGATAAGGTGAGGGGAATTAAAATATGGTTACTTAGAATACACGGTTTTATAAAATAAAGTACGGTAAGGTACTCTAATCGGTAAGGTATCAATAAATCAATCAATCAATCAGTCAATCAATCAGTCATTCAATCAATCAATCAATCAGTCAGTCAGTCAGTCAATTAATCAATCAATCAATCAGTCATTCAATCAATCAATCAATCAGTCAGTCAGTCAGTCAGTGGATTAATCAATCAGACATTCAATCAATCAATCAATCAATCAGTCAATCAGTCAGTCGGTCATTCAATCAATCAGTCAGTCATTCATTCACTCGGTCAATCAGCTTATTGCTTCCAAATGAATTGTACATGAGATACATTATAATCAATTCATAACAAAAAATATAATAGGCAACAAAATAAGACGACAATGAGGCTATTCTTGGTAACAGTGGGTATCCCTGAAAGGAAAGAAAAAACTCCCGCTAGGTAGGGGCCTTAGGTGGAAGATAGTCCATAAAGATGTTGGGAGATGAGATAGTTGATTATTGAGAAGACATAATGACATGTATAATAGTAAATAAAAGTAAACAGCAATTATTTCCGCATTTGTTTAGGTAAGGTACATGCATACGGTAATCTAAGGTAGTCTAAGGTAGGAAAAGTTAATAGAGAAGAATGGCATTGCTATGGAAACTGCGCGCTATAAATAGCTATCGACATGACAGTATAAGGTAATTTAAGTCGAGGTATACGGTAAATTAATGGCAGGGTAAAACATCTTGTTTTGCTTCTCTGCCTTGCTAGGCAGGTTCGTACGTCCAATGTCGCCATTCGTCATGTTGTCCGTCTCTCTCCTTCAACCTGCTGTAACCCTCCTTCATCATCCAGTCCAATAACATCATTCTCCGTCTTCCTCTTGTCGTCTTCCTCTCCATTCTTTCCTCAATTATAGTTCTTAGGAGGGAGTCTCCCTCATTACGTGGCCCAACCATTTTCTCTGTCGGCTTCTGATTATATCAGGGATCTCTTTCCGTCCACCATTTGTAGTATCTCTTCGTTTATCCTGCGTTCCATCCAGCTGACTCTCTCCATCCGTCCGCCATATCCACATCTCGAAGGCCTCCAACATTTTGATGGTCGGGTAACATAAAGCCAATACAATTGCTTGCCATTGTAAGGCGCGGTGGTGTAGGGGTATGTTCGGTGCCTTACAGTCGGAGGTTGCGTGTTTGAATCCACCTCAAGCCTAGGGACCCCGGGCAAGTCCTTCACTCGCAATTGCTCATGCGTTTCGGCGTGAAACTCCAATTCAGTGTCCGCGCTGCAGTCAAATGCAGCCTCTGAGTAGATATCTTGAAGGGGCGCTGTAACAAGTGCTCATACATACATACATAAGCCTACACACATACATACATACATACATACATACATACATACATACATACATACATACATACATACATACATACATACATACATACATACATACATACATTGAACTGAGCAATATAAATTGTCTTATATACATTCCATATCTGGTAGAGTAAGTAAATTATCAGGTCAGGTACTAGAAGATGAGGATTAGAAACGAAATACTTGCTAAACGACGACTATTTAAGTTGTAGTCATATTCGTTATCATCATCGTCATCAAGGACATCGGCAGCAATGTCTTCTTATATCCCCCCCCCCTCCTTATTAATTATCACAACCACTGCGATCAACGCAGTTGAACAGTTAGGCCTACCCAGTCATTAAGTCAGTCAATGAATCAGTCATTGAGCTAATCAATCAGTCAGTCAGTCAGTCAGTCAGTCAATCAGTTAATCAGTCAGTCAGTCAGTCAGACAGTCAGTCGGTCAGTCAGTCAGTCAGTCAGTCAGTCAGTCAGTCAGCCAGTCAGCCAGTCAGTCAGTCAGTCAGCCAGTCAGCCAGTCAGTCAGTCAGACAGTCAGTCAGTCACCCACCCAAGCACCCAGTCAGTCACCCAAGCACCCAGTCAGTCAGTCAGTCCGGTCAGACAAACGGAAATTCAGAAAGCAAGCAGACGAGACAGACAGACAGTGGAAGACCTGGCGTGGTCGAATAGATCCGGATTAATCCGATTTGACGGTGGTACAGCTAATGAGATCAAAGGACATGTACGGAGGCGACAGAAGTGGCTCCTCACAACCACACGCAGCCTCGACAGCACCTACATGTACATTGCAGCAAAAAATGCGAGGCGATGCCCGGAAGGAGGCTGTAGACACTAACGTACGCTAACTGTCTGGCAGTAGGGCACAGATAGTATTACATGTATTATTATTTTAGCGCCTCTGAATGGTTCACCCTATGAGAGGCGCTTTATAAATGTTTGAATACAATACAAAAAATACAATACATGCATTGCCTTCTGAAGTAATTACACGCAACTGTCTTTTAGGCAGGTGACAGTAACTGTGCGTAAGGTGGCCACATGGGTCTGTTGATACGACGTTGGTAGACGCAGTGAAGTTAAGGCAATTGAGCGGGGTTAGTATTTGGACCGTCCGTGGAAGCAAGAGTCATCTGGTACACACTCAGCCAGCCATCCTTCAGTCGTCGGTATATGAGTAAGTAATTGGGACGATGAAACGGGTGTCCTGTTGGTGGAAGAGACTCCGAAGAGTGAGGTCTTGTTTGTCTCACAGTCGACCTTTAACAACAAAAAACACGCTTCTGGAGAGTTTTATTGATAAATAACAATATTATTCGTTCATCAACTCAAACTGACAAGTACACGGTAAGATTGCATGACATAGTAGTAACAGATGATGACAAGTTTAACAGGAGTCGAATTTAACTGTATGACAGCCTGCAAGTCGCCCATTTGTCCCACTGCGTATTTTACAGTCGCTTCTAGGGAGTGGAAGGCTGAGTCAACCTTACGTGGCTAGCGGGTATCGAACCCGCGTCCTTCTGATCTTCGTGCCAGCGTGTTACCATTCAGCCATTTCCCCGCCCCCCTGTAAGTCTATCATCCGTTCCGCTACGGTTCTGATGATCTTTTCCGGTGCGTCCAAACAAGTGTGTTACCTTGACCTTTAACTTTTGACATCAGACATCTAATGTCTGCTGTTGTTATTAGTGGCTATAACGACAGCAGACATGTATAAGTTATGATAGTATGGTCAACGGTTACACATATCCCTTGATATCCCATCAGTGTCTGATTTCAGTAGATACTAGATTTAAGCGGATGTCTGCTCCTATTGACCGTTGTCGGTTTATTTAAAAGCCTCTGCAGTCATTACCGCCTCTGGCGTTGGACATTTGACTGCAGCAGCGGTGCCTGACCATTGACTCGGCTCCGGTCACGTTCCGCCCGTTGCAGCCAATGTTCCGGATCAGTTGGCCGATGAGAGTCCATCGATGGCTGATCCCTTTCAAAGTTTGTTCGCTCATTTCGCGGTGCTTTTATGACCGCAGGGAGTTGAGGAGATGTAAAGAGAAGGGGAGAGAGAGAGGCGGGAGGGAAGACAGGGGAGAGAGATTTGTTGGGAAGGGTTTGGGTAGGAGGGAGAGGGTGAGAGGAAAAGAGAGGGTTGAGGGATAGGGATAGAGAAGGAGAGGGAAATGGGAGATAGAAGGAAGGAAAGGTAGTGGGGAAAAGATGCAGAGAGAATAAAGAGAAACAGAAGAAAGAGGGAAAGAGCGATGGAGAGTGGGGAGACAGAGAGACAGAGAGAGGAGAGGTACGACAGAGAATACGAGAATTTTCTACTATTAGAAAATAATAGAGAGATGGAAGCGGGGAGTGTGCACGGAGGTAAAACCAGTGGCGCAGAGGTGTGACAAAGAAAAAGGTAGGGGTAGAGGGAAGAAGAGAGAGATACATAGGGAAAGCAGAGGCAGAGAGATTTACTATACGGTAGTGCCAGTCCCAAGCCTGGATGAAGGAGCAGGGCTACGCTAATGATCTTTCTGATCACACAGTGTCGTTAACCGAAACTACTACTATTACAAGAGATGGTGAGAGACAGAAGCGCAGAGATAGATAAAATCAGAAGTTAAGCTTTAAACTATTAAACTACTCACTGGGTTTCCCGTTAATAGCCCAGATCCATGTCTGTACGATTTCATTTTGTTTCCTGTCAATTTTTTCGGCAACGTTTTGTACGGTGGTCTCTTAAACAGTTTTTGATTTGGATTTTTCTGTGGCGCCTCTAAAGCATAGCTGATGCCTTAGCCATTAGTGGCCAAGGCATCAGCTATGTTTTAATGGAAGGCTGGAGGGAAAGATGTAAGGAGCGAGGGGAACGATTATATGGATTTAAAGTGGATCGACATTCGGTGATGGTAAAGGATATTAATAATATTAATAATCTTCGTTTATTGATTATCGCTGATATGAACGCAATGTGGTTCCAAGTCATATTAACGGATGAACGGATTGTAATTGTAATTGTAATTGTAATTGTAATTGTAATTGTAATTGTAATTACGACAATTTCTAGAGCATCGTCAGTAGCAAGCTACTTGATGATCATAAGTTATTGCAGGAGTCGAATTTAACTGTATGGCACCCATACAAGGGCCCATCTGTCCTACTGCTCATTTTACCAACGCCATCTGGCGAATGAAAGGCTGAGTTAACCTTTGGGAGGGTAGCGTCCATGCTGATCATCTGCTATTTGTGCCGGAGTGTTAACCATTCACCTAAGCCCCTCCCTCACAAAGTGAACACTGAAATTCACCGAATGTTGTGTAACTGCGGTCTGCAAGTGGAGAAATATGACGCAGAATATATATATTTCCTGATATATCTGGTGTTTTCACCAATGAAGAAATGTTATTTGCACTGAGGGATATTCACTTATAATTATGCAGAAATATTGCAAGGTATTTTGTTGCCCGTAAACATAATATGTCTGTATGTATGTATCTTTGTATACATGCATGCATGTATGTATATATGCAAGTATGTATGTATGTATGCATGTGCAATTGTGCATATATATGCATGTGTATATGCACATATGCACGCCTATATGGATGTATGTATTGCAGGGTCGTAACTTTGGTCAAATAGTGGGGCAACAATTTTTACAGTCCAATACAGCTTATAACTATCAATGATTTTCGTAATTATTATAGTTACTATTATTATCACTGTGGTGAATGTAATTATATCGGCGTTTGTATGCACGCATATATATATATATATATATATGTACACACACACAAACATATAATATGTGTATATATGTGTATATATATATCTATGACAGTGCACGTGGTTATAGAAATATAGAATAATAAACAGAGCTCTGCAGCCTATACTCCGCGGCTGCAACCGTTGTATAATATTTTGGTTTATAAGGCGGTCGTTGATCCTGTTTGTCGTGTCAATCGAGTCTCAGTCGTACGTCTGACCTTTGTGTCCAGGTCAAGTGCTGATGACGCCCGTCCGTCCGTCCGTCCGTCCGTCCTCCACCGGCGGCGGCAGGCAGGCCCTGCAGCCTGGAAAAGCCGGTCGCCGCCGCTTCCCCGTCGTCGTCGTCTCCTAATAAGCCAGTAGGTGGCATTGCTGGCGGGCGGTCGGGCGGGCGGGCCCCTGCCTCCGTCGTATCCGGCCTGAGACGTGCAACGTCCGTGCGCGAGATCTGGCAGCGTTTGTTTGCCCGTGTCGACATAATAATGGAAGGATTGAAGACGAAGAAGAGATGCGTCGTTGGGCGGTCCACTATGGGTGGGAATGAGGGAATGAATGAGGAAGGGGATGGGGGCGTGTATGGGGTGGAGGAGAAAGAGGGAAAGGCATGAATGCAGCATTGGGTGGGGATGGAAACGGTATTAAAATGTTGGGATTAGTTTCTTCCAACCTGGTAAATAAGAGATGAAACGAGACGGAGGATTTGCGAGGAGGGTATTTAAGGAGGTAGCTTCTGATGAAAGCAGATATTTATACCAGAGGATGGTTGAGAATAATATCTCTTCAAATACAGTTAATCACAGTCGTCTATTAAGTGCATGAGGCATTGATGAGCGCGTACCAGTTAAGTGAATAGTCTTCCCCAATCGAGTGAAGCTGCTTACCAAGTCGTCGGAAAAACAGCTTAGGCGCAGACGCTCAATCAAAACAAAATCGATTAATCAGGTCTGATCGGATTCGGTTCCAAGTCCCACAAATTCAAAGATGACAGAGGTATCAGAGGATGGATGGAGTTTGCAGTTGGAGCGACGATAAAGAGTTTGTTCCCGCCTAGACTACTGCAATTTACTTCTCATGGGCCTTCCGAAACAGCGTCTTCCCTCTTTCAGTCGGTCTTAACTGCTTCAGCTAGACTCATAGCCATACTCCATGGTTTTTCCGCAGATCTCTACATTATGCTTGAAGTCTTGCACTGGCTTCCTATCATTGCGCGCATCCATTATAAGATACACATTCTGGTCTCCAAAGCGCAGCTGGGTTGTGCTACGAAATATCTTTCTGACTACATGTGAAAGCCGTTATCTGCGACCTCATCTCGTTCCTTGTGCTCTGCTGATCGACTTGATCTTTTTGTTCCTAGGACTACGACTACCTTGGCCCAACACCGTGCTTTTGCTACTCTACATGGAATTACCTTGCCCCTCACTTAGAGCTAAACTAATGACTGGCTTCTCTCCATCGGTATCTCACCGTATAAAAGTGCTTCTTTACCCCCGGGGTTCCATGCTGAGAACGCCTATGAATAGTTGTTCTGCGAGAAGCGCTATATAAATCTATTATTACAATACAATGCCATAACAGATGGCAAAGCTTTAAGTAAGTATATTCTTTATTAACCTATTGCTAATCTGGTGTACAGACATATCTAAACACCAATCAGTGTCACAAATTAAACGAAAATCGAAAGACGACGCAAAGACTGGCAGCCTATACCATCACGGCACATCAGGATAGGAATTTTGTTATGTTCTTCAAAGTTATGGGCTACGAATTATATGCTGGCAGCGTTGTGTTGACGACCTGCCTGATAGAATCGGAAGGTGTCTAAATAATGGCGGCCGTTGAAGGGCGAGATCGGGTGGCGTACTGGACGCAGCAATACATCATCCTCTTGTGACGGTCGATGATGGACGGATGGATGGATCGCCATCACAGCATCTACCATTGCACCGCACCGACGACATTAGGCTTCATCTTTACGATCGCAGCGGAGTGCCAACGCTGTCAGTCATTGCCACGACATCTCGCGGCGAATTCGTTCGACGACTTTCCGGCGACAGGTTTACTCTCCTCGTCAGTGGCATTTCTGACTCTCTCCGGCGAAACGCGGAAAGGGTTAATCGCACCGGATGGCCTTTCAACGTGGCATAATGGTGCATACTGCCGGTGCTTTAGCCTTTTATCTTTGCGACCCGGGTTCTAACCCCGATGCGTTAGGTGGATTAAACTCCGCCGCTGCTCGTTGTCTGATAGCATAGGCGCCGACTCTGTTGGAGCCTTGGATGCGAATGCACCCTGCAGAGAAAGTTCAGTGGGTGCGTCGTTTCCAGGAGAATAATATTGGGACCTTAAATTTAGAAGTTGCCAATTAACACCGGTAAATAACAACAATGATAGAGGCGCTTGGAATAAGAGGCCAATCACTTTGTTAACAACGTTTCTACAGATTGCAGTGGTGCACTTAGAACAATGCAGTGTGTCTGCAGAAAAATGCACTGAAATTCCATTGCACGAAGTCTACCTTTAGATCTGCCGCTATCTGCCGCTCTTGCGTTGATTTATTTAAACTGATTACCGCAAAAGTAATTTGATATTGCCGAACGTTTGCATTTGAATTTTAACACGCTCGCACGGAACTCTAGATCGAATTATGGATCTCCATGAAGTTGGCCACAAATTCAGGTTTTGCTGGATGTTCGCTTCCCCGAGTTTCCCCAGTGCAATTCGCGAGCCGCGTTTCTTTCCGGAAGCTTCCTCTAAGTCATTCCAAAGAGTAGAAGATGCGGAGTGAAATGTCATAATACTAGTTATCGATTTTATTCCGACATCGAGTTGCAACAGTCCTGCCTCCTACAGCCACAAGAGGTCAAATAACACGTTGGAAACCGTTCGAAACTGACGACCCATCACCAAGATAGACCAATACTGGAAGTCCTATGTATGGTCAATCTTGCAACTGGTTGCCTCAAGATTCACCGATGCCCTCTGGGGATCTTAAGCCGGGAGCGCCACTTAATAGTTTTTCTGTAACATGTAGACGCTATATAAACTGGCAAATACAATTATTGGCCGACTGTGTTTAACGCATTTCCCAGTTCATCTGCAATATTTCAGTCTGATGCTTATATAACTGGCTAGCTACCTCTCCGTATAGATGGAACTGACTTTCTAACTGCAGTCTGGGATTTTATCTGCCATCGATTGATGCAGTTTGCATTCATTATGCACCTGCGCTATGAAAGCTGATGACTATAATTAATTATTAGTAGTATGAAGTAAATCCAGAGACGGAGTGAATCTGAATCTATTATTATCCATAGAATCAGATTCCTGCCTTTCCGCCAACTTATGTAGCGCCTTCTTCCAGCCAAATGGAGTGAGCTCTACCTACGTACTTGCGCATCTACATGCATATTATAGACTAACATTCACACAAATAGAACAACTGCATACATACATAACCATAAACATAACAATTCGATTATTTTTCACAGTAGCCTACAAACAGCAGATGACAATATTATAAGCACAAAATGCAGTAATGTAGGAATACAAAAGGAAGATCAGAAGGGTCCAAGGTACAGCATAGTATACTAGGGTCACCTATGTGCCATACAAATTAAATGTTGAATGACATATTGATTATCCTGTAATATTATTCGTCCAACCGAACTATGAAGCATAAAATGAACCAGAACAGAACAGTAATGCAAAAATACAAAAACCTTAACTAGTAAATCAGAATATCGTATAAGGATTTATTTATCTCAACCAATAAGGTATACGCACATTAATTTTTAAATGACGACAAATTAGGCAGTCTAAGGATATCGTGGGTATAGACTATCTCAAACAGAGACATGCACATTAAATTGAAAACAATTGAGCGTTAGTGCGAGCAAAACTTATTCGTTAATCACCCCGTGATCTAGTAGAGTAGCATGAAAGTCAGATGTACTAGAAAAATAACCTGCGTACATATATACATATATATACACATACACACGCAAATACATACATAAATACAAGCATACATACGTATGGCATACAAAACGCCCACATACACCAACGGACAAGCACATCACGTATACATTCGCGACCAAATTCCCGTATATAAGTCGCATTTGCGTTCGTTTTATTGATGGTCGTAAGCATGGCTGCAAACCTAACTCAGTGAACTGGAACAAGGAACCACTAAAACGGTCTGTGTCGCCAATGACAAACGAACCGTAGCACCAGCAGCGGCTGCGGTCATTTCAGCTGCATGCGTTCCTTCGTTTTTATGGGGGTAACTTATAACCACCCGCTAAGGTCTCCGACACGATCGGTCAATTTGATTCGCGCACCAAATGCGACCGCCCCATAAATTAGGGTGTGCATGAACGACCGTTGGAATATGGATGGTCCATATTTCGCGCTCAACTTGTCACCATCGACCCGGAAAGAGCGGCGAATCTAATTACTTCGCATCTTTTTCAAGTGCTGTCGGCCTAATATCTTGCGACAACACAAGCGCATTAAAACCTAACAGTAGACGTAGCTTTGTGACGACCAGAATACTTCAGATCTAAAAGTAGATTTCATTTTGCGAAAACACGTCTATTTTTATGTGTGCCAATAAAGCTAAGGCAAAACGAGCTGGGTTAGTGTAATACTACGCCATCTGGTGTTCCACTCAGCCTTACGTCATTCATTAGTTAGTTAATTGCTATGTAAGCCTCACCACGTGTGAGAACTTACTTCACATAAGAGTCCGTACTCAACCACAACTTGTGAGCGACTGCTTTATTCTCAGCACTCAATAAGAAGGTGCATGTACATAAAAATGGACTCTTCCCAATACATTCCGATTGGTCTAAGTGTCTGATTCTAAATATAAAGTCCAATCATTAAGAGTCTGTTCTATATAACATTCTCAGATAATTGATCTAAAAACGGAAATACACTCCTATTAACAAGTAAATGAGTAAGTACATATCCAATGCATATGACATGCATACCAACGCAAGCCGAGAGATTTAGAAATGTGTCCCCTCTTTGAAGTGCTGTGTTCTTATTTGCAACTCTGCCGACTTCGATACCACGGATTCTGAGAGGTTTCTAAAGAAGACTGCACATGACTGTAAACAAACCTGTTACCTTTGGACTTAATTAACGCTTAAAAGAAGTTTCTATGCAAATCTGTAATTACCATTGTTTCATTTACCTCTACGCGTCTAACAATTGTGATACTTTCACCTGTACAATTTTAAGTATTATAGACCCTCTTAACAACTGTGCTACCATTGGAAGTTTGGGCATATACCTTTACGCTTAAGAGGTGTTTCTATGAGGATCTGTAAAGTAGAGAGTGACATGGGGAGACAATCTCGTCCCCATCCCCACCCCGCACCAAGTTAGTCGTCCCCATCCCCACCCCATCCCCGCAGGGTTTGTCCCCATCCCCGCCCCATCCCCGCAGGTTTGCTCCCCATCCCCACCCCATCCCCGCAGGTTTGCTCCCCATCCCCACCCCATCCCCGCAGGACGACATCACATTCCCCGCAAAAGTTTACACAAATTCAAATTAAAAAATAACAGTTTTTAGCTTACAAAACTATTTGTATTGTTGACTGCATTAGTCTGTTATTATCTTATGGACAGTTTGCATTAACCAAGTCCTGACTATTTCTGACTAGTAGGCTTCAGAAACTAATAAACTCTCCTTATCAGTTCTCAAGTTCTCAACATCACCCGGGTTTATTGCCGGCTCATTC
Source organism: Aporrectodea caliginosa (assembly GCA_020284085.1). Classification (NCBI taxonomy): domain Eukaryota; kingdom Metazoa; phylum Annelida; class Clitellata; order Crassiclitellata; family Lumbricidae; genus Aporrectodea; species Aporrectodea caliginosa. Next base: position 230,237 of record JACEVL010000791.1, on the reverse strand, counting down.
CCCATTACCGCGGTATTACCGCGAGAGTAAACCCCATTACCGCGGTATTGCCGCAATTTTTGTCCCCATTACCGCGGTAGGTTTCCCCGCGGGGAAATTCCCCATGTCACTCTCTACTGTAAAGACATGTGCCACCTTTACTTGTACCCTGTTCATTAGTTTGTCGTGTATAGGAATTTACTACCTTTAATTAAGCATCTGAGGAGTTTCTATACATGGAGGCGCCTAAGCAATTGTGTAACATTTCGGCTTTTCATTTCCGTCACTGTGTTTCAATTCTCGAGCCCATCATGAGAACTCTACACGGATAATAGATGTGAAATGTGCGTGACCTTGGAGTCCATCAGGATATGAGTTTCTCCTTAAATCATTACCTACATATGTGTTCTGACATCTATCGTTTTTCCCGAAACCTTAGAGAACGGACATCATGCAAGAGCACGTGCATGTTAAAGCCTTATAGGACGACCGTATACAAGACCGTTACGCAGCAGTATATCGTGAAACTTCGTAGTTAGCAGGCTTCGATGCCAAAGCGTTCAGGAAAACTTTGGTCTATTAGTATCCGTTTTATACTGACAAGCCACGCTGTGTGATGTCAACTTATATGAATACAACACGTGTGTGAACGTGAAGCACCAGGTGATATAAAAACAATAAATAATCAGAGAACTTCTACAGCACTACTCAGTAAAATGCTCATGGCATCAGTTCCAAGTTGTTACTAAGCGAAATCTCCTGCATTTCCACGATCCCAAGGTAACAGCCAGCTGGAGAGGCAATTATGGGAAGACAGCCTATAAAGCGAGACAGGTAAGAGATGAGATACTGTCCTAACTTTCTTACGAGAAGGTTAAGTCGCAGCTTCAGTTGTGCCGTATAGATGACAATAGTTGCGTACATGTATGTATACTTGTCAGCTTAGTCTATTTAAATAAACAAAAATTGATGATGATAATGATTATGATGCTGCCGCTGCTGCTGCTGCTGATGATGATGATGACGATGATGGTGATGAGGGACGGACGGACGTGTGGATGAATGGATGAATGGATGAATGGATGAATGGATGAATGGATGAATGGATGAATGGATGAATGGATGAATGGATGAATAAATGAATGAATGAATAACAGGAGATCCACTAATCTGCAAAGATGCAACTTAATCGTGATCTCAACATTTCTAAAGCGCTACTCAAAGACTAAGTACAGGGCACCAGCTTATTAACGAGCGCTGCGTCGTCTCAGAGGAGTGGTCCACAGATACCAAGCAGAGGTCCAAGTCCGGTTGTCAGGTACTGAATTGTATATCATGAGCGGAGTCGAATGAAACACGACACACCTGTTCAGGAGACACCCATTTGAAGCCAATGCATGTACACTTGCTACGGTCAACGTTGGTATGCTGTATGTATACACGCTTCCAGTATTAAACTTTCTGTTGGGCTGGTGAGGGTTGAATTTCACGCTGCTTAGGACTCCGACAATCACTGAAACTGAGACATATACGCCTATGCTGCTATGTTGACGACATGGTAATATATCATATACTCGAGACGTCAGTACAGAGTTAATTTTTGTGAATAATAATAATAATAATAATAATAATAATAATAATAATAATAATAATAATAAGAGAAAATGGCGTCGTTGGACATATAATAATAATAATAATATCTTTTCTTTAATTTAGCGCCTGACAAACGCACTGCGCTGTACATTTACATGTTATGCAATTGAAACAATCTTAACTAGTTAACTACTAACAGAACAGACAGTTTGTAATACAACGGCGCTAATAGCAGCCTACAAAGCAAATCCGCCCTAACGGGGCTCGAACTCGGTACCTCTCGCACTCTTCGCCAGATGTTATCCAACGCGCCACCGGACCCCCCATATGAACCTGCCTGAGGGCAGAGAACGTGAAGAAGAATAATAAAATAATAATAATAATAATAATAATAATAATAATAATAATAATAATAATAATAATAATAATTATTATTATTATTATTATTATTATTATTATTATTATTATTATTATAAGACGATTTGTATAGCGCCGTAGTTCAGCTGAGGCCGAAGGAAAGAACACTGTATTATGAGTTCAAAAAGTTAATGGCAGTCATATGAATGTTTATAAAGATAAGTATTGAGCTGTGATTTAAATGTCTCCAGAGAATGTAGCAACGATGAACAACAACCAAATAATATAACACCTTTTAACATCTAAACTTGCGTTGCAACTTATTTACCGACCAATGAAGGATGGCGGTCTGAGTTAGCGCCAGGTGGTGTGATACTCAACAGCCGGTCATCTACCGAAGTGCCAGCCCGCCCCTTCTGTGGTTCTTAGGAATACGCTCGATGGCATCGTATCCACAGCATAAGCAGTCCATATATCTTTTCCATATCTTTTCCTGTTCTTATCGTACATTCACATCTTGCGTATCGTGTGCCGGTCTCAACCTTGGACAGCCAGTGCTACAACGAGACTGAACGATAGGTTCATGCATTGCCAGCATCTATGGGCAGAAGGGAGATTGGGTAGATTTATGGGTAGGTGGGCGAGAATTGCCTCAATGGGCTGTTGAGAATCGAGTTGATGGGGTGTTACAGGATTTAGTCGTTGGGCACAGGTCGAGTGATTAAAGATCGACTATAGTTAGATGGTTGAATGAGAATTGAGTGGATAAGCAGATGAGGAATGAGTGGATCGCTGGATAAGGATTGATTGGATGAGTAGACGAGGATTGAGTGAAACACTCAATGAGGATAAAGTGGATTAGTACATCCATGAATGGTTACCTAGAAATGGTGCCTGGCACTGTGCTTCACGGCGTATGTATACAGTGTCTGGTCCAGTAACATTCATTTGAGGAGTTCGTTTCCGTTTCTGTATGTGTGCATATGTGTGCATATACGTGTGCGTGTATGGTTGAATATGCCTAAGTAGAAACGTTCACCTGTGGCGTTGTATTGATCACCGGCGCCTTGTCAAAGTGTTCCACACGAAGGACTTTGTCCAGCGTCAAGCAGCAGCCGCAGCCTGCACAGGACGAACGAACATAAAAGGATTAAATACACGTATATGCGCACACGTTGTATTCATGTACACACACTCATATGGACACAAAAATACGTATAGGTTCTTAGCTCTCTCTCTGTCTCTGTCTCTGTCTCTGTCTCTGTCTCTGTCTCTGTCTCTGTCTCTGTCTCTGTCTCTGTCTCTGTCTCTGTCTCTGTCTCTGTCTCTGTCTCTGTCTCTGTCTCTGTCTCTGTCTCTGTCTCTGTCTCTGTCTCTGTCTCTGTCTCTGTCTCTGTCTCTGTCTCTGTCTCTGTCTCTGTCTCTGTCTCTGTCTCTGTCTCTGTCTCTGTCTCTGTCTCTGTCTCTGTCTCTGTCTCTGTCTCTGTCTCTGTCTCTGTCCCTGTCTCTGTCTCTGTCTCTGTCTCTGTCTCTGTCTCTGTCTCTGTCTCTGTCTCTGTCTCTGTCTCTGTCTCTGTCTCTGTCTCTGTCTCTGTCTCTGTCTCTGTCTCTGTCTCTGTCTCTGTCTCTGTCTCTGTCTCTGTCTCTGTCTCTGTCTCTGTCTCTGTCTCTGTCTCTGTCTCTGTCTCTGTCTCTGTCTCTGTCTCTGTCTCTGTCTCTGTCTCTGTCTCTGTCTCTGTCTCTGTCCCTGTCTCTGTCTCTGTCTCTGTCTCTGTCTCTGTCTCTGTCTCTGTCTCTGTCTCTGTCTCTGTCTCTGTCTCTGTCTCTGTCTCTGTCTCTGTCTCTGTCTCTGTCTCTGTCTCTCTGTGTCTCTGTCTCTGTCTCTGTCTCTCTGCCTCTGTCTCTGTCTCTGTCTCTGTCTCTGTCTCTGTCTCTGTCTCTGTCTCTGTCTCTGTCTCTGTCTCTGTCTCTCTGTCTCTGTCTCTGTCTCTGTCTCTGTCTCTGTCTCTGTCTCTGTCTCTGTCTCTGTCTCTGTGCCCTGTCTCTGTCTCTGTCTCTGTCTCTGTCTCCCTGTCTCTGTCTCTGTCTCTGTCTCTGTCTCTGTCTCTGTCTCTGTCTCTGTCTCTGTCTCTGTCTCTGTCTCTGTCTCTGTCTCTGTCTCTGTCTCTGTCTCTGTCTCTGTCTCTGTCTCTGTCTCTGTCTCTGTCTCTGTCTCTGTCTCTGTCTCTGTCTCTGTCTCTGTCCCTGTCTCTGTCTCTGTCTCTGTCTCTGTCTCTGTCTCTGTCTCTGTCTCTCTCTGTCTCTGTCTCTGTCTCTGTCTCTGTCTCTGTCTCTGTCTCTCTGTCTCTGTCTCTGTCTCTGTCTCTGTCTCTGTCTCTGTCTCTGTCTCTGTCTCTCTCTCTGTCTCTCTCTCTCTCTCTGTCCTCTCTCTCTCTCTCTCTCTCTCTCTCTCTCTCTCTCTCTCTCTCTCTCTCTCTCTCTCTCTCTTCTCTCTATATACGATATTACACGTTTCTGTATATATGTATTCACTGTTCAGTGTATATTGTGATTGTATGTCATTATATTGTATCATGTCCTAATGTGCTATATATAGACTCTTCAACTCACTAATAAGTACTTTGATATATTTTTAAGCCCTGCAGATCTATCATCCTGATGTACGCGTGCTTTCGACCAGTTACAAACTAACACTGAAATATGGTCCAACTATCAGAAGCGTGGCCGACATGAATTATATGGTTAAGTTTAATCATGCATGGTATGTGATTGTATACTTTCCAACTCAACTGAACTAGCTGAACACTCATACATCTATATACATGAATGCGATGCTCTGCAGATATATGCAATATCATAGCAGTTTGTATATATACAAAAATGATATAAATGAAGCTATATGTATGCTTTCCAACGCAACAATAATAGCTGAACACTGATATATATATATTTATAATATATTTATTAACAGGAATTCTACACAGTACAAGTATAGAGCCATATATTATATATATATATATATATATATATATATATATATATATATATATATATATATATATATATATATCAATCAATCAATCAATCAATCAATCAATCAATCAATCAATCAATAACTTTATTGCATCAACTGCAGCAACTGAACATCAGAGTTTATCAATCAATGCATCATAGAAAGATAACATAATATGCTCATACATGCTCATACATCGAGAGCGATATCAGTTGAGGCAAATGGTGTCCCCGAAGGGACCGATGGTCCCGCTAGTCGGGGATACCCAACGGTGTCTGTCAAAAGGTCCTTTGATGGTTCTTCTAACAATATGTATTATTTTTATACTAATCTCCTTAATTAACCTAGTCTAGCTTAACTAGTAGTCTCTACATCTAATCATATGACATGAGAGAATTGATGCGCACTCCCGCTCCGTGCTGAGTGACTCTCCCCACCCCCCCCCCCCGGTTCGTTAGTGACCTTCCCCGTCAATGACCCTGCCCCGTAGATTCGTCAAGTGATTAATAGGTACTCTTTCATTAGTTGTTTAAAGTGGTGCCTATTTTTCTCTTTCTGTATGTGAGGCGGAATTGAATTCCAGACTTTCGGCCCCGTTGATTTAATACTGAATGATCTGAGATTTGTACGAGTTTTAATGGGCCTATAACATGATGCTCCTCTGGTGTTATAGTCATGCGTATCCGAGGTCTTTGAGAAATAATTCGCGAAAGACATTGGTAAAGCTCCATTTTCAAAGCGATGGAAGAAGTCTGCTATTTGATAGCTTCTTATTTGATTAATATTTAACAATTGTAATATCACAAAAATCGGATAAGTGCTATCTCTTGCCTCTGCCCCCGCAACTATTTTAATTGCTTTATTTTGTAGAATTATCAACTTGTGCAGTCTTGACGGATAGTTTGATGCCCAAATAAAATTGCAATAACTCAAGTAGGGATATATTAACGTATAATAGAGGGATTTCTTTATATCTTCGGGAAGCAAGTACGCTATTCTTTTCAGTATACCTATGTTTTTAGCTATTTTTAAGGCTATGTAATCAATGTGAGCCTGCCATGTTAGGTGTTTGTCTATGATTACTCCCAAGAATTTTGTAGAGTCAACTTGCTCGATAGGACTGCCATTTAGGAGCAATTCCCAGCTTACTGGCTTGATTTTCCTATGGGACTTAAAGATTATAAAGTTCGTTTTATCAGTGTTAAGAGTCAACATATTTGCATTAAACCAATTATTTATTTTAGTTAAGTCTTGATTAACAATTGCCATCAGGCCCTGGGAGATGCATTGGAGTAAACTAGGTTCGTATCGTCTGCAAACAAAATGAAGTAAAGGTCTAGTGATACCGATGCCAGATCATTGATGTATATTAAGAACAGAAGTGGCCCCAGGTTAGAGCCCTGGGGGACACCAGACGTAATGTACCCAATATCAGAGATAGAGCCATTACATACAACACATTGGGTTCGTTTATAGGGGCCATTTATAGCAAATATATATATATATATATATATATATTTGCTATAAATGTATACTTTTCAATTTGTTGATGAGAGCTTTTGGTGTTGCCTTTCCCTCTGTCTCACCCACCGTGTTGATCTCTCAGTTTTATAGTTCAGTTGATATACTCTCTTAAATATCCAATCCGGTATTTGCTCATATTCTATAGAGGGTCAGCGATAGCAATTGGCGTGCTGGACTTTCAACCGATAAGTCTGGGATTGAAATCCCCGAAAGGGCAGAATTTTTTTCCATACTTCTGTTCGACCTGTTCCCCTATATATAGACAACTCAGTTATAATGAGTACATTGACCGTACACAGACGGTGGTGGAAAGAGCTGGGAATGTTACTGGACCCTGCGCTCGTATATGCAAAGAATATATATATAAGAAAATGAAGTCAACAACCATTCATATGTATATGAATAAGGCTGCTCAATGCTTATCTACCTTAAGAGTCTGTTCTTCTTCTAATGTATACATAGTATGTGTATGTGTGTATGTGCATGTGTGTATTTCAATTCAATTTATTCACTTCAATTTATATTCAATATCAATTCAAATCAATTTATTGATCCCACAAAACAAACAATCAAGAGAAGTGAAAAAAAACAAGCAGTACCATGACATAGAGTTGCATATTTCCATATTACATGTGAGACATGGTTGATAAACTTAATCAGCACAATGTTGTTGTTATTGAGAACAATAGGCACCCAAAAGGGACTATTCCCGCTGAGAAGGGGCCTGTTATTACAAAGTAAAATGGTAAAAAAAGGTATCGATATGTATGTATGCATGTATGTATGTATGTGTGTATGTGTGTGTATATAGTTTTGTGTGTGTGAAGTTGTCTGTATGTGTCGCCAGCTATATATGCGGTCGAGACTTCATGAGTTTGATCGTGTAACTTGATAGCAATTGCAAAGAAAGCTTTGTTCGAGGTTATCCACGAATTAAGCAGAGGAAAGGAACATACATATATAGCGAAAACGGCGCGCCATCAGCTCATGAATAATTAATTAGAAATAATTGGTTACGACTATGAATAATTAATGAGGGGACGATCTAACCATCTCCTATATAGCGGCTGAATGCTGAGTCGGGAGACCTGTCGCGCGTTCATCAATTATGAGGTCAATTAGATCAAGGATGGAATGTTTGCACTGGCAAAGGGTTGGACTTGAATGCTTAAAGTCGTATTAGTCCGGAGAGATGGACGAAGTCTACCTTCCGAGGGGAAAATATTACAGCAACACAGATTCGTGACTGACTTTCCCAAAAGTCTTCACGGGAAGCCTAATATACACTGTGCCCCATAAAAAAACACACCAAAAAACTTTGTCATGAAACGCATGTAAGTCTAATGTTAAATAAGAAAAAGTAATGTTTCATTTAAGAAGATGTTCGAAGTGATGTCCCTTCGCTTGAACGCAGGCTCTCAGCCTTGGCCGCCACTGTTCAATAGCTTTGTCAATGACACTCTGCCATCGACTGTGCCCACACAACGATGAGGCGCTCCTTCAACTCGTCGATGTCCCGTATTGCTGTCTGGTAGACGCGTTCCTGTATTAGACCCCAAATTCTGTAGTCAACGGGATTGAGGTCTGGTGAGTTTGCTGGCCAGAGTTCCGGTCCAATGAAGCTTGGTGTTTCACGTCGCAGCAACGCAATGGTGTCCTTTGCGCGATGTGCTGGGGCGCTGTCCTGCTGGAGAATGAATAAGTCGCTTGACATCCCTCTGATCGCTGGCAACATCTGCTCCATCAACAGGATATACCTGTAATATTCGCCGTTGACCTTCACCCCAGGTTCCACGAAGAACAATTCCGTGCACCCGAGCTTCGAGACGGCGACGGAGACCATCAGTGAGCGGCTGAAAGTCGGGGGGGGGGGGTCCGCAGTAGGCGATTGGCGTCAACGTTGCGCTTCAGTGTTGTCGTGGATACGTAGAGACGATCGTTCTGAGCGTTGATTGGAGGCGCCACTGTAAACAGCTTCTCGTCACTAAACCAGATGAAAGAGACTATATGCTCGGGAAACTTCCATTTTAACTCTAAGTTACTAATCTCTGTTTATATGTTTCCAAATACGCCTAGTCGCCTAGTCTGCGTCACTGCCTCTAACAGCAACCACTTCTGTGAGTAAGTAAAATGTGAAATATTTTGTGGCAAAATTATTTAAGAAACAACGTACAAACTTTTATTACAATTGGCTTAGTTTTATAGAAGATTTTTGAAAAGTGTTTTGGTGTGTTTTTTTATGGGGCACAGTGTATATATACTGCAGCTATAGGTAGGATTTAACGATCTGCTGCCCTATAGGGCAAGTTTTTTTCTACTCCTGATATTTATGGTTTCAAGGTTTTATCATTATAATTGAGTTTAGACTATATATACTCTCGCAGATTTAAATTAAATTTCAAGTTATATTTTTTAAGTTTTGAGTTGGTTCGCCGTCTTAAATGTACCGCCCCCTACTTAAATGTACCGGCCGTATACCCTATATGGCCCCGTTTGTTCCTATAGGAAATCCGTCACTGCTGCTCTATCTGTGGGTATATAATGCAACTGCAGGATGGAGATAAGATCCGTTGGTTGTTTTCTTGTCACCACGGAATCATGTAGATTGATTGATCACTAAACCAAGACTGATGTGTCTTCTACAGAACGATAATGCGAGTTCCATAAGTGCGCGTTTCCTAACAGTGCATGGGTTCCCTCTGAGTGGGTTCCCTAACTGTGCACGGTTCCCTTAGTGTGGATTCATAAAAGTGTGGATTCTCTAAGTGCCGATTCCCTATAAGTACGTCAGTGCGAATTCCGTAAATGCTTGTCCCAAAATGCTGGTTCCAAAGTGTTCATTCCGCGAGTGATGTAGATCTAAAGTACTGACTCTGCAAACGCATGCTTATACCAAAGTGCCAGGGTTCGGTAAGAGCGGTTTCGTAGGATGGTCTCTGGGTATACAAGAACGGAAACCAAGTGTAGCGTTATAAGTAAACCCTTCGTCAAAAAAAGATTAGCGCTGTAAAAGTATACAGCATTAACGACGTAAGCACGTGCAAGTATGCATGCTTACATAAAGAAACATACATACACGAGTTCTTACAATAGGTACCTCAGTTTCAAAGTGGGATCGCATCGATACATGAGAGACCTTGATATATATAATAAGACACGTATAGAAACATTGGCAGAAGGAAATCGATGGCAACTGTGTTTATAAGCTTATATATAGATCTATGCGATGTCATGGAAAGAAAGGAATGTCTGGAAGGAATTGACAGAAGAATCGGACATGACGGTGCAAAAAGGATAGAAATATGAGATCGAGTCACGGCTATATGTTCGCCGACACAAAGATACATTGCCAGAAACTCGACAGACAGACAGACAGGCAGACAGACGGAGACGCACGTTAAGACTGAGACATTATACCAAATATATATACTCATGTATAAACCTGACATAGAAAACAGGAAGGAAGAGAGGCAGCTAGGTAGCCATGCAGAGAGACAGGATGACAGTCAGAGATACATCAAGCCAGCCAGTTGTTTAGACAGACATCAGACATCACATTTAACCAACCAGCCAAGATAGACAGATATACAAATCGTCAAGAAACAACTCAGGGAACCAGATATAATATATAGAGAAAGATACAGACATTAAAGAAGACATCCAGACAGCCAGCCAGGTAGCAAGGTAACCAGATAGACAGTGCATGAGACAGTCAAGAAGACAGAAAGACATCTAAGCATGCAGAAAGAGAGACAAAACATACACGAAGAAGCCAGGGAGACAGCCAGACCGGCGAACAGACAGTCCACGAGAAAGACAGAGCGATACATAGGCAGTCAATCGGAAGATTGCTATAGATAGACACACAGTCACGCAGACGGACATGCAGCCAGTCAGAAAGACTAACAGACGGACAGCAAACAGATGAACAGCTAGCTACTCTAGCCAGCAATAAATTGATAACGACCAATAGCTCGCTATAGATTATGATATATTTGCTTTTATGACGAAATAAATAAACACGGTGAAAAGCAACCCCGAAAGCGATAATATATATCCAAATCAAATCGATAACCAGATACATGAATAAATAAATACATATATACATCTACTCTTGCTCACATATACCTACATTCATACACACACATTACATGCATATAGATATAAACATGTATTCATGTATATATATATACATGTATGCATATACATATACATATACATTATACATGTACACATGCACACAAGCGCATGCTCACACAATTGCACATAAAGGAAACACGCGTACAATGCACATTGCACACATGTTTAGACGTGCATGTATATATGCACGCACAGATTCCAAGGTCTGCGTTTTAGGCCTTGAAGGTGCACGGTGTCTATAGCAAGTAGCCTACATGCTTCCTTAAATGTGGAGCTATATAAATCGCGTGGCTATTATTAATGTACACAGTGCTGAATGCGAACGTGTTTTGACGTCATGTGCCGAAGTGCGGTTCCCACTTTAGCAATCAATATTATTGTTATAAAAATATTAACCTTTCAGGCAGGCTCTTATTTACACGACCATGGCTAACGCTTCCTCCGCCTACATAGCTATTGATCCCATGCATTGCACTCTATATATGGGCAGAGGTGTATGGCATGCATGCGCGATGTAGTCTAGTGGTTAGTGTGCATGGTCGACTGCCAACCGAGTGGTTGGGCATTGAAATCCTCACCAGGGCAGAAATTTGTTTTGTGATTTCGGCTGCATCAGCGCCACCTATAGCCAACTGAGCTATAATGAGTACAGTGACCATACACTGTCAGTGGGAATATTAGGTGGCGAGGGAGAGGGTTGACCACCGTCCCTCATATGCTCAGGCTATTAAGAAAAATGAAGTCATGCATACACAGGTCATGCATATCTGAACACATCAAGCAATACCTATATGCTGTATGTATGTATGTCTCTAGTTACTTATAATTTATTGCACCATTTTAGGAAACTCACATAAAAGGCGTTAAGTCAATCTAACATTCTAACTCTATCTATATATACAAGCCAATATATACAATGTCATGTACCTAGGCCAATATAAGGTTGACTCAGCCTTCCACTCCGTAAGGGGCGACTGTAAACTGAGCAGTAGGACAGATTGCCGTGTTGCAGGCTGCCATGCAGTTTGATTAGACTCCTCTTAAACTTGTTGTCATCTGTTACTATTATATATCATGTAATCTCATTGTGTCACTGCTTACTTGTCAGTTTAAATAATTATTAATAAACGATTATAATTATTAATATAAACGATTACACAAACACACAAACACACACACACACACACCACACCACACACACACACACACACACACACACACACGCACACACACACACACACATATAATCAACATATACATATAACATATAACAACATGTATATATATATATTCAATATTATATAATATACATATAATACATAACAACATATAATTATATATATATATATTAATAAGCTTCAGCATATACATTTATTTGACGCCCATGGTGTTGCTTACTGTGCGTTGTCGATGGAATTGTGCTCTGAAACGGCTTAATTATCGAATGCACTGGCACCGAATACACACGCATCAGTGATGCAGAGGAGAAGGCGTCTGGCATCGGTCATGCGTGGCTGACTTCTGTTGCGACTTGGCAAGACTCGACGATCGGGGGCCGAGAGCGTGCACTGCGTTCGCAACGAGGCGTTACGGATGACGTTGTAAAATCTATAGACAATTATATAGCGCCTAATCAAATGACACGCACGAATGCTTTTGGGCCCAGTGGGCAACATGTGCGAAGGGATTCTGTACACTTGTCTATAGCGCATTTAATGCAAGCATTGCTTTATTGCAGTGTTGTGGTGTAACATCATATTACATACATACATAGATACGTACATACAATCATGCATATACTAACATGTATGATTGCATGTGTGCATGTAGGTATTTTATGTATGTATGTATGTATGTATGTATGTATGTGTGATTGTATGTATGATTGTATGTATGTATGTATGTATGTATGTAGGTAGGCATGTATGCATGTATGCATGTGCGTATGTATGTATGTATGTATGTATGTATGTATGTATGTATGTTTGTTTGTTTGTATGTATGTATGTATGTATGTATGTATGTATGTATGACAGTTGTATGCATGTATGTATGTTTGTTTGTTTGTATGTATGTATGTATGTATGTATGTATGTATGTATCGGGAGATATATAAAACACAATTCATGACATCCTCAGAAGTTTAACAAGGCGCTATATAAATGTCCATGTAGAGAATGGCATACTCTGTCCGGTTGATGGAATCTCTGTTTGGGTTTCAGCCAGAAGATCCTTGGAACAGCTCTGGGTCAGACTACTGAGGACTTATGTTGATAGAGGAGTGCCATAAATGACTGTCTTATTTATACCTTACCTGGCTTTCTCTTGCCTCATGCACCATGCTGTCATTTACTTTAGGTTGGTCTGACTGGCCTCACAGATACCTACCTTACTTAATATCTCAACTCAAACTACTATTATTCACTTAATATTATCTTATAATCGCCTCATCCCACCTCACCTTGTCATGCCCCGTCTTACTGTAATAAGTTTACTTTTTATCCATCTAGTTTAACTTGCGGAAATCTTGCTTGATTGATTGCTTGAGCCACAGGCTAAAAAGTCAAATCTTGCGACGACTAATTCGATCACTTACAATCATTCAATCGTCATGAAACTTGGCAGATAGACTCGCCCTCGCAGACACTTCATTCTATAAAAATTTCAGCTCCCCAAAAAAGGCTAGCTTATAGAATCGGGGACTCAACTTTTCGAATCGGGGAATCCCCTTTTCCGATACGCAGCGTTGCCATTGGCCAGCGTTGCCATTGGCCGCAACAAAAACGGGTGCGCTGCCTCATTAAACGCATGCTATGTCGTAAAATGAACGCGGACTATATATTTGTAGAGGTAACTGCTTCGTAAGACGCATTATAGGATACTAGATGGATATAGTAAAAACTTTGTTTTTACGGGCTGTATTTTATTATCCATCTAGTTTAACTTGCGGAAATCTTGCTTGCTTGCTTGCTTGCTTGCTTGAGCCACAGGCTAAAAAGTCAAATCTTGCGACGACTAATTCGATCACTTACAATCATTCAATCGTCATGAAACTTGGCAGATAGACTCGCCCTCGCAGACACTTCATTCTATAAAAATTTCAGCTCCCCAAAAAAGGCTAGCTTATAGAATCGGGGACTCAACTTTTCGAATCGGGGAATCCCTTTTCCGATACGCAGCGTTGCCATTGGCCAGCGTTGCCATTGGCCGCAACAGAAACGGGCGCGCTGCCTCATTAAACGCACGCTATGTCGTAAAATGAACGCGGACTATATATTTGTAGAGGTAACTGCTTCATAAGACCCATTATAGGATACTAGATGGATATAGTAAAAAACTTTGTTTTTACGGGCTGTATTTTATTATACCTTACTTTGATTTGCTTTCTCGTACCATACATAGCGGGGCCTTAGCCTTCTTGTCTTTTCTCAAAAACTTGGCCTCACTTTTGAATGTTTAGAAATGCCCTTTTAATTAACTATAGTAGGGTATCCCTTTGTCAACGTCTGCTTTGTAATGTAGCCAATGTTTAGCTGATATAGCCTATGTAATACGGTTGCAATAAAAACTTTGATTGATTGATTGTTTAACCTACTACCTTATTCCACAAACATTTCTTCTCGCTCGAGTTATGTACTTTTGCTGTGTTTTGGTTACTGCTCCAGTCGCGCTTGTGAATCGCTCGCAAAATCTGACCTTGTATACCTGGGGCATATATTATAGCATCTTAGCATACTCTCAGCGCTTACTGACCCGCTTTTACGATGACGTATACACATCACTGTGACTTTCTTTTATGATACTGGAGGTTTCTAACTGTATCTCCTCGGATTTCAGTTTATAACGAACCCGGGCAAGTATCCATTAACACGGAGTCGTATAGCAGGCTCAGACTGTATACGTTGCTTAAAGGTGTAACGGACTTAATCCTCGTATATGCACCGACATGATTGAAATGTCATAGGTTACATGCTCACGATGACGTTATTATGTTAACCGATACATTCGGAGTATACACCTATATTGGTAAGACAAGACTCCTGCGGCTAACAAGGCAGCGCATGTAGGCATCAATTCCGCGCCAGCTAAGTCAGCTCTAAGCTCGCTGAAAATGATCCACCGACGGCAATATAACGAGGCATAATCGATACAAATTGTAGCCTAGTTCCCGGCCTCGCATAAAAAACGCAAACTTCGTAAGCTGGTGGTCGCAGTATGACAGAACGTTTTCCATTTGCGCTGTAAGCCTCCCGCGAAACTAATGAGCCGTTTTAAATTCTTTATAATTTTCTTGCAGCACTGCATCGACTCTTGCGGTATACAGATACGGCGCTAAGCCCGGCGCAGCCATTTTACGACTAGCCAAACGTTGGTAGGTTACATCTGCCTTGCTGAAAATCACAATTAATAGGCCTCTAAATGAATACTTGTTCGAAGGTAAAATCTTTCAAACGAAGAATTATTGAGCGTTCGTAATTTAAATCTCCCAAATGAAGAATTATTGACTGTTTAAGGGAAATCTACTCGAGGGTTAAATCTCTCATAGGAATTAAGATTACTGAGCGTTCGAAGTTTAAATCTCCCAAATGAAGAATTATTGACTTTGTAAGTGAATTTTTCTTTCGAAATTTGAATCTCACTAAAGAATAATGATTTGCGTTTGAGTGAATAGATCTTTGCTTATTTCGAAGGTAACTTCTCCTGAAAAGAAGAATTAATGAGCGTTTAAGAGATTACTTGTTTTCAAGGTTACATCTCTTGTTTAAATTCCCTGTATACACAGTTATCGTTTCAGGGTAGGCTCGAACTTGCAAACACCACTTTTCAAACCACTCAACAATTGTGTCAGAGGTTTGGTATATATGTATACATGTGTGTCATATACATAAATAAGATATACACGGTGACATATGTATATAATTAGTATGATACATATACGTATGATATACGCGTTGATAAATATGAATGATACATATATGTATGATATACACGATGATATATATCTGTATGATACATATATCTGTATGATACATATATACATATGATTTATGCAATGATATATTACATAGACCCTATACATAATTGTATGTATATATTATGATGTACAAGATGATACACACACATATATATATATGTGTGTGCGTGTGTGTATATATATATACGTATATCATATATATAGATGTCTATATATATATATATCGGGCAGTGTGATGGATGGTCCTGATATTGAACGAGCTGTTCCTACTCTTCTTCTGCTGTTGACGATGAGGGTCTTCTGCTGTTATAACTGCAGCAGACGCAGACAAATGTCAGTAGCAACCACTTGGCTGTTCATACTTGGCTGCTGTTCATATAGTAGATCCGGCCTGGGTTTACCAGGTGCATCGATTTTTCCACTGACAGGTCGAAGGGAAGAAGAAGAGTCGTCGGTCGACCAGCACCAGCAAGCACCGCAGCCTCCCTCTTCTCTGTCTCTGTCTCGAACAACCGTGACATTAATAGCTCGGCTTCGGCCTCGGATACTGCAATCGATGCCGACGGTTTGGATTCTCCACACATGTCATAACTTACCAGATGTTATGCCAGAATTGTAGGCAAACAGAAAAGCAATGAGATGAAACTAGAACAGAACATGCATGTATATAACGCTCGTGAATAAGCTGGTGCCCTACGCGCGGCTTACGAGTGGCGCTTTAGAAGTTTGGAGCTTACGATTACGATATGGCAGAGAGGAGCAGAACAGAATAAAAATGGCCTGCATAGAAAACAAATAGAATTGAATGGAATACAAAAACTAGAACAGAATCATAGAAGGACTAAATCTTGCCGTTGGATTGGAAAACACTGTTATAAAAATAATGCTATTATTAATTTTGTTTCTATATATAATAAGCGTTAGTGTTGTAATTAGATATACATAGGGGCCTATTGCACGCTATTTTTTGAGTCAGAAGTGATACACAAAAACATGTTTTTAATATAACCGTATAATATGCATCTCTATGTATAAAAATATCAATTTATTTATGCATTTGCATTTGCATAACAAAGGTTTTTAAGTGGTTCAGAAGACGTTTCTGTTATTAATCTGTGCTATATACCCTGTGGACTAAATACCGAAAAGCCTCAGTGTTGAACAGTACTGTCCGTTCAACACTGAGGCTTTTCGGTATTTAATCCACATGGTAGCACAGATTACAGAAACGTCTTCTGAACCACTTTGTCTGTGTTAAAACCAATGCAAATTAAGCTGGAGCGCTTAACAGCCCAATTTTCCTAGCTTCCTCTTAAAAACTGTGATAGTGTTCTCTGAGGCAGTATACTATCCAGACTTATAAGCGATACTTAAAACTTCGAGACCGAGACAGTGGGACCAAGACCGAGACCGAGACAGCGGGGACCGAGACAGCGGGGACCGAGACCAAGACCGAGACACAAGGTCCAAGACAGTTCAAGGCAGTTCAACACTGGGGCTTTTCCGCATTTAGTTCACATGGTGGCACAGATTACATTATAAGCAATAAAAACAACTTGGACCCAAATCCCGAAACATTTTTTTCTCTCAACAGTCAGCCATCACCTGAATAGTATAAAGAAATTAAATATTTCAGGCATCTTGAAATCTTCTAAACGATTCTAAAATTTAAACCAACAATATTCCATAAATTTACTACATAATTCACCTTAAGAAGATAGATGTTGTTCCAATCGTTTCGCTTATGGTCGCTTTACACCAGCGGCAAACGGCACGCCATTACTTTTCTTTGTCCATGACTTCAAATTGCGTGAATGCAAATTTGACTATTTCAGGTTCCTTATGAGACATTTTTAAATTTCTTCACGGATAGAAAATCGAAGTAAAGTAGAAATTGCTCTTTTCAATATCTGCTAAGTTAGTGTTAACTAGAAAGATCGCTTTTTTAAACTTCCGGTGTGTTTAGCACTTCCGTCTTACTAGTTATCACTTTCTCCAATTGTTTCGTGGCCTGTTTCAAGTATGGATTCCATGCCTGGATGCAGTATTCTAACTGTGACCTAACCAGTGATTTCTACAACATAAGTGTTCTGTCCTTGTCTCTGGTGATTTTGTCCTTCTTATCATACCAAAAGTTGAGTTAGTCTTTTCTGATGCTTCAGCACATTGTGCATAATCACTCCCAAGTCCCATTCTTCCGTACTAACTTTCAATACCTTACCCACATTTTTATATGAAAACTTGTTGTCTCTCTACTCCATATGCATCACTGAGCACTTTCCAAATTAAAGAGCATTTGCCAGTCCTATGACCATCTAAACATTCTTCTAAAGTCTTCCGGATGTATCTCCGATTCTTCTTCTTCATCACCCACTGCTCTACATAGTCTTGTATTATCTGCAAACTTATAAATTTTCGATAAAATCCCTTCGCCAATGTCAATCATTCTGAGAATGTATACAGCGCCTCTTCAAGAGACCTGCTCAAACTCTTTAAGTTATTAAGAAATTTATATATAGATCTGTTCATATGTGTTATTTGAATACAATTTATGTTATTAATTATATCTAGGCCTATAGGGCCTATGAAAGATTAACGTATTTGCATTTATAAACTATATTTATATCTTTATTAGTTAAATATATAAATACATTCAGAAATGCATCTATGTAGTATTATATATATATCTTACATGTTTAACATGTGAACACGTTTATTTATGTATAAAATGCGTGATAGCTGCCAGTGAGAGATGGAACAATATGTTTGAGTGCTCCGTGTTGTTTTAGCATTGGCTGCTGATGTTGTTACAGAGGCGCAGGAGGAGGAGAAGGAGGAAGAGCTGCAGGAGGGAAGGAAGTAGAGCAGATGGAGTAGAAAGACAGAGGATGAGCGGAGGACGAAAACGAGGAAGGAAGGAATTAGAAAGGAGGAAGAGGAAAGAGGAGGAAAAAGGAAGAGGAAGGTATTAGACGAGTAGGAACGAGAATGAAGGAAGAAGAGGTTAGATGAGAAGGGTAGAGGTGGAAAGAGGAAGAGATTGATAGATGGGGAGCAAAGAGGAGAGAGGCTTTGGGTGCAACATCACTGCATACTTGAGATTAGCCACATGACTTCGTAAGTCGCGGAGAAGGCGTCGTTATCATCACCATTATCATCATTATCTGACGTCAGGCGTTGTCTTCAATAGGCCTACAGTCATCACAGATAGGCAGACAGACAGGCAGACAGATAGACAGATAGACAGGCAGACAGATAGACAGACATGTCCTATCTGTCCTAGACATATAGACAGACAGACAGACAGAAAGACAGACAGACAGACAGATAGACAGATAGACAGACAGAAAGACAGACAGATAGACAGATAGACAGACATACAGAGAGACAGACACACAAACAGATAGATAGATAGATAGATAGATAGATAGATAGATAGATAGATAGATAGATAGATAGATAGATAGATAGATAGATAGATAGATAGATAGATAGATAGATAGACAGAAGACAGACAGACAGACAGACAGACAGACAGACAGACAGACAGACAGACAGACAGACAGACAGACAGACAGACAGACAGACAGACAGACAGACAGACAGACAGACAGACAGACAGACAGACAGACAGACAGACAGACAGACAGACAGACAGACAGACAGACAGACAGACAGATAGATAGATAGATAGATAGATAGATAGAAAGACATAAAGATAGACAGAGAGACAAATAGACAGACAGACAGACAGACAGACAGACAGAAAGACAGTTAAAAAAACGGACAGACAGACAGAAAGTAAAAGTGCAGAAAGAATGACAGCCGTTCAGACTCAGAGATTGATTTAGCAAACGGTACGGCAGAATATTGTATTGCATTGTGTTCCATTGTTTTTCATTGTATATTACATTGTATTGGATTGCGTTTTGTGGTATTGCATGATATCGTATCTTACTGCATTGTATAAAAATAGAATATTTTATTGCATTGTATGTGTTTAAAAATGACAGAGAAGTGAGGAGCACACGACGGAAACTGGGATGTGCGAAATCTTTGGGGAATATAATATTATCTTCTGAATCTGCAACTCATTGATCTCCGCAAATCTTTTCATCCTCGTCTTCCTCTTATCTTTCTGTTTGCCGCAACTCCGAAACCACCGCCTCTAAGTTGCAGCAAATAATTCGGGCGCACAGAGTCCTCGTGCACTGTGGATCGTCCTTTAACTGCAGCCGCCCAGTGAATGTTAGTTACACGGTGTTCTGTTCCCCGCAGACAGCTCCAGTCGACCGGTGTTAAGTCGCATCCCTTAATCCATTAGATAGCCATGTTTAGCCTCCAAGTGAATTTACGAAAAGACGACACATAAAAAGCCAAGTACACATGTGTACACAAATGCATACACACGTTCACGCATACATAGGCTACATATATACGTAATGCCCACATGCATACATCCATACTTGCGTAATGCCCACATGCATACATCCATACTTGCGTAATGCCCACATGCATACATCCATACTTGCGTAATGCCCACATGCATACATCCATACTTGCGTAATGCCCACATGCATACATCCATACTTGCGTAATGCCCACATGCATACATCCATACTTGCGTAATGCCCACATGCATACATCCATACTTGCGTAATGCCCACATGCATACATCCATACTTGCGTAATGCCCACATGCATACATCCATACTTGCGTAATGCCCACATGCATACATCCATACTTGCGTAATGCCCACATGCATACATCCATACTTGCGTAATGCCCACATGCATACATCCATACTTGCGTAGTGCCCACATGCATTCGTGCATACTGTACATAAATGCATAAATATATGCATGGGGGGCCAATAGCGCATTGGATAACACACTGGCATAGAGAGCGAGAGGTACCGAGATCTAGTTCCGTAGGCGGACATGCTTGTTAGGCTGCTATTAGCGCCGTGTATTACAGGCTGCCTGTTCTGTTAGTAGTTAAGATTTATGTCTTCTGTCATTTGTGTTCTTGTGAATTGTTTCAATTGCATAACTGTACACTGTAACCGGTTGCGGTTTGTCAACCGGATTGTTTCAATAAAGAATATTATTATTATTATTATTATTATTATTATTATTATTATTATTATTATTATTATTATTATTATTATTATTATTATTATTATTATTGAAACATACATAGGCCTACATGCTTACAACCCTTCGACACGTTGCTCCTTATTAACTGGTGTGCCAAGTGCCTCCTTTCGTTGTCTCAAGACCACTTTCTTTTCTCTGGGTCTTTCGCACTGGGAGCGCCTCTGATTGGTGTGCATTGCGAGAGGCGCTATATAAATTTATAGATACAATACAATACATCATACGTGCAAACACACTGTCGACTACTTCCAAAGTTGTCACTCGATCGAGTTGTCTCGTTCGACTTGTGATGTAGCGTTTGCGCGAATAAAGAAACAGTCTTTGATTTTCTATAGTGAAATATTAATTATTATCAAGCAGTTCAATAATGACAGTATCTACACGCACGAATGTATCAACGACATTTCTTAGTCACACTTTCAACTTGGTACTAGTCAAACTGTACGAAGTCGATTCTCGCTTTATTAACCTTCTATGGAGCCAATTTTTTATTATTATTATTTTATTTATTTGAAAAATCTTAAATAGCAACTTAACAGTGGTGTATATATGAGGAAATTAAAAATTTTGAGAAAAATTACTTAGGTCTAATTAGGCCCAAATAAGATACATTGCAAAAATTGCAAAGATAGTGCAAAAAGTGCCAAAAACAATTTTCAAGTCAATAGTTTCAGCCAAACAAAGTTACTTTTCACATTTGTAATGTAAATAATGTAAAGGAATGCATTAAAAATTCTAGCAAACATAAAGGCAAACAAGCAACAATCAACGGCAAAAACCCGTTGACCCCCTATGCTGTTCATAAAGTTGTACAACAACAACAACAACAGCAACAACAACAACAACAACAACAACAACAAACAAAAGCAATGTCCGTTGAACGATGAATAATAAATTATTATTAATAAAATAGATATGCAGTACTATAAAGGTCAGGTAGAGCATAAGTGCAAAAATGCACTACAACTTCTACAAGCTGTACGTGTTGCACGGCCTCTAATCTTATGGTGCAAAGATGCACTTCAGGCCAATAAAGGGTTAACACACAATGCATGCGGGACTGCCTTTTGTAGGCTCTTTCCCGCAAAGAAAGCAGACCACACACCAAAGACTTTTGTCTCTCGAGATTCAGAGTTACTGATCTTGCGCGCTTAAACAGATTATCGATAAATAATGGATCCGACGTAAAAAAATCAGCGATTCTTAAAAATCCTCGACCTTGAAAGCGATGTTTAGTTAAAGTAGACACACCAAAATAATGCACAAATTGTCTTACCACAGGAAACTTTTGTTTCTGGACAAGCAGTCATGTCTACCTAGCATACAAAGGCTGACACGAATTGGCGAGAGTCAAGTGGCGAGGGAGGGGACTGACCACCTACAGTTATATGCCGAGGATAATAGAGTGAAGTCGCTACCATTTCATTCCAATGGCTACTACTACTGCTGCTACTGCTGCTACTGCTGCTGCTGCTGCTGCTGCTGCTACTGCTTCTGCTACTACTATTACTACCACTAGGCCTACTACTACTACTACTACTACTGCTGTGGCTGCTGCATGCTGCTGCTGCTGCTGCTGCTGTTGCTGCTGCTGCTGCTGCTGCTACTACTACTACTACTACTACTACTACTACTACTACTACTACTACTACTACTACTTATTCTTCCTCTTCTTCACACTCTCCTTCTTCACGTTCTTGTACTTCAATAAAGTGCAAGACAGTTTTTGTATCTTGCTATATATAAAAATCATGTGTGCGTGTACGTATCTCCATCATAGAATGCAATATTTTCCGCTTAAGTTACTCGGTGTTCTGGGTAATCCTGCCAGGCATTTTGACATGAGTGACTTAAATAATTTTGAACGCTGTCGATCGATTGGCCTTAAGGAGCAGTAGTAGCCTCGACGTGCCGTTCATCACAAGTATTCTCCACTCGCCCGATTCTCAATTTTCGCTGAGAAGTTCTGCAAGGGAATAGAGAAACACCGTCGGTCGGTCGGACTTCACGCTGCATAGTCTCGCCTTAAGAAGGTAGCGATTAGCGCCGGGAGCGGCCACTTGGCACGTTCTCTCCACGTAAGAACGGCCGCTTAACTCATGCACGCTTTGCTTTGAACACATGCTGTGTATGACGTGTTGAAGTCACGTTCAACGGACAGACGCATATATATATATGTACGTGCCCGAGCATACACGTTCACATACATAGCATAGATATATGCATGCAGCAGCACCTTTGGGAAGTACACAAAAGACGCTTTATAATAAGTGTCCAGTTACTGACATGTGCACGTAAACGTAAACGTACATACATGCAGAGATACATACACACACATGCATACAATATATATATAGCATACATATATCGCATACATGTGTCACATGCATACATAAATACATGCATGCATACATACATGTATAGTTTTTGCATACATACATATATCACATACATAATTATATTACATACATACATAATTACATACATACATTCTTACATATATGATATATACATAAATATATCCCATACATGTGTTACATACATACAATGTCATACATATATACATACACACATGCCAGCGATTACCTTATCTCACCTAACCTTGTATGCATAGATCGAAATATTTATATTAACGCCTTCAAAAGATATTCTCAACAGCGTTGCTATAACAACTGATTTTCTTACCCAGAAAATGTGGCCTTTCGCGGTAAAGGGTCAAAGGTACCTGGCTGTCAGGCTGCACGTAAGGTTCACCGGAGAATCTGCCACACTGCTTCAATGCCTATGCAGGTGCGTGTTGAATTTGGCGTCACAACTAGAAAGGCCAAAACCAATGGGAATATGATGGAAATGGCAAGACACGCGACTTGTCTCCACACCGAAGAATCAAATCTTCGCATCGGCAACTTATGAGAAATTAGCTGAACATCACATTGCCACAGTTACAGCTCTATGTACCGCAATGCGTCTTGAGATGCATGCAATTTTGTGTAGTATGACGCAACGTAATGCGCTATAACATAACATAACATAACATAACATAACATAACATAACATAGGTTTATAGTGGCTCAGAAGACTTGCATCTGTGTCAGAGCCACTCTCTCAAGTCTTATCCAATGCATCTTGACCTTCTATTATCTGTAACTTGATGCGTTATGTCACTAAGAATTGATGAATAAACCAATATACAATACAATACAATCTTCGTTATCAAACAGCATAGTTAAGCATGCAGAAGCGTCATACCTGCATGGCTAAAATGCCATATATATACCTACGTCATTATAACATAAGATGCAATTTTGTGTATAGTATGACGTAACGTAATGCGTTACACCGTATTACGTAAGATGCAATCTTGTAATGTAATGTAATGTAGCGAGACATTTATAAAGCGCCATTTAAGAGTCTCTCAGAAGCGCTCAACTCTATGAAAAAACGTTGTGTAGCATGACGAAACGTAATGCGTTACGTCATATTACATAAGATGCAATCTTGTGTAGTGTGACGCAACGTAATGCGTTACGTTGTATTACATAAGATTGCAATTTCTACGATGTTCCGTTCAAGTCATCACCACCTCACACTGTAACGTAGCAGATTATTTCTAATAAATTATGACAATTTTAGCCAGGTATGACGCTTCTGTTTAACTATGCTGTGTGATAACGAAGATTGTATTGTATTGTATATTTGTTTATTTGTCAATTTTGGTGACGTAACGCATCAAATCACAGAGTATACAACAGGTTGACAAGTTCAAAGGGAGCAAAGCCAGTGTCATCACAGATTACGGAAGACAAAAACGGAGGGGGCGGTAAACAAGTGTGTCCTCTTCTGCCTGAATTAGCAAAGCAGGGTTTCTACCCCCTGTTTCATTATTGACCATAATTCGCTAGAAGATATTTGATAAATCATTGATATAGAAAATTCCTGTCATCTTTTCTGGAAGGGCGTAGAAGTGGGGTCTGGGATTATTAAAGGAGCCCTCCTCATTTATCCAAGTTTATTACTGGAAACAATAGGAAAGAAAATGTTTTATCTTTCTTCATACATATACCAATGCAAAGACCTTGTTGTTTACGGACATAATAAACATAGGTAAACACGACTAAACATAAATAAACGTGAACGAGCATGTTACTAACATTGCTAAGCACTTCTTGAGAACTTTTCTAAGCACTCATTCATTCGTTAATTTAAAAAATTATATAGCGCCCCTTCAAGCAGAGGCGAAAATCTATACATAACTTTGGGGGGGACAGAGTACCTACGAGGGCCGGATTTTGGGGGGGGACAGCAGGGCTTAAGTCAAAACTTTGGGGGGACTGTCCCCTCTGTCCCCCCCCATGATTTACGCCACTGCCTTCAAGGTTACTATTCAGAAGCTCTCCCGCCCCAACCCCGGCTTTAAAAGACGGTCTTAAGGTTGCAGTAAAACGCATGTGAGTAAACCCTAGGCATAAAGCAGTAATGCTAATGGGAACCCATTCCATACCATGGGGCCAGCAACAGAGAGAACAGGATGCTATCTAAAAGCAGTTCGCGTACGGGGAATAATAAGTTCACCCTGTGTGGAGGAGAGGAGAGCATTGCGTCCCTGCACACCCAGAGTAGAGTGACAGAGCTCTTGTAAATATGCAGGAGGGGCACCTAAGAGTGTATTGTATATTCGTTTATACGTCAATCTTGGTGACATAACGCATCAACTTACAGAGTCAAACCCGGAACACAATCCGCTGCGGGATTGGGAGCCAATGCATTTATTAACATAAACATTAGGCCGATTAAGGAAAGAAAATTATTTTACAAAAAAAGTAAACATTGATTATTAAGCGCTTCGACGTGTGAAGCAATGCTCATTGTACTGTTATACATGTCCACTATACAGTGTTTAGCAACGTTTAATAAAACATTGTTACACATGAATAAAATTAATGTGCTACAAACGAATAACTATTCCTAAACATTGCTAAACATAGATATTCCTAAACACGAAGGAACATTACAGAACAAGAATACAAACGTGGCATCTAAAAGCATCGCACTCCACAGATAAAATGTTCTCGAAACTTGTGATGATGAACTATTGGTACTGTGCTTGAGTTCGCATTGTTCTTACATTTGCATTGTGCTTTGACGCATTTGTAATGTAATGTAAATAATTATAATTATAGCGCATTTGTGGCTTACAAAGGCTATGAAACGCGGCTCATTGATACTGATAATTTATATAGCGCCCCTTCAAGAAACCTACTCATAGGTGCTCCCAGCCTCCCAATCCAGCCACGCCTAAAAATAGAGATTTGAGCAACTTACAGAATGTTTGCATGCTTTTCTATGGCAACAAGCCCAGCTCCAGCGTAACCTCGTACTAAATAGTTGGCCCTACCTTCGAAAAGCCCCGGCGCTGTTAATTCATGCACACATTGGACTCTCTTGCTCTTAAACATGTAGCAGCATGTGCAAATTTTTCAATATAATATATTCATGTTTTCATGCGTCTGTGTTTAAATGTGTAAATGTTCTGATTTGCTATTCGTGTTTTCTTTTCTTCTCGGTGTCCTGTGATGTGTGGCTGGTAGTAAGCAAGACCGGAGCGATCGCCGCCACCGCGTCCGTCACTGGGGACTGTCCGGACGACTACTGGGACGAACCGTCCAAGAGATGCGCTCTTCCTCTCGTCTCCGCCCTCGAGAAGTACACGCCAGACGAAGACTGGGCCTCCGACCTCAGGGTTAACGGAACCTGCAAGTAAGCACAAACAAATACACTAGATCTATGCAGTTGAATGTATGTGTGCATGTATTCATTTGTGGATGATGAATCGGTGCATAATTATATTAGTTGTAGTGGTTGTTGCTGTTGTTGCTATAGTAGTGGAAGTAGTAGTAGTAGTAGTAGTAGTAGTAGTAGTAGTAGTAGTAGTAGTAGTAGTAGTAGTAGTAGTAGTAGTAGTAGTAGTAGTAGTAGTAGTAGTAGTAGTAGTAGTAGTAGTAGTAGTAGTAGTAGTAGTAGTAGTAGTAGTAGTAGTAGTAGTAGTAGTAGTAGTAGTAGTAGTAGTAGTAGTAGTAGTAGTAGTAGTAGTAGTAGTAGTAGTAGTAGTAGTAGTAGTAGTAGTAGTACCAGTAGTAGTTGTTGTTGTGGTAGTAGTGGAAGTAGTAGAGGTGGTGGTGGTGGTGATGGTGATGGTGTTGGTGGTAGTGGAGGAGGTAGTGGATAA
Organism: Aporrectodea caliginosa; assembly: GCA_020284085.1. Classification (NCBI taxonomy): domain Eukaryota; kingdom Metazoa; phylum Annelida; class Clitellata; order Crassiclitellata; family Lumbricidae; genus Aporrectodea; species Aporrectodea caliginosa. Next base: position 203,270 of record JACEVL010000791.1, on the reverse strand, counting down.
TCACTGGAGATAGTAGTAGTAGTAGTATTAATAGGTAGAGGAGAGCTACATTTCTCTATCTTTGCCTATCCAGCGCATGAATGTCATCGCTTTTTCAGCACCTTTTGCCACCATAAAAAATAACCAACCAAGACTAGCAACTTCAGAACGATGCTTCCCTAGTTTCTGTAAGCCATGACGTTCGTACACGTATACCATGAGTAAAACTAGTAATAAGTAAATATCGATAGTTCAAGCTTTTGTGACGGATCTTGCTCTCCCCGAGGTACAAGACGTGGCATCTTACACTAAGCAACCTCCAATGTTCTCTAACTCTGTGGCGTCGAGCGTTACATTTTGGTTCTGTCGACGTCACTGCTTGACTGTACTGAGATATTATACACCGAGTTTACAATTACGATAATTGAACAAGAAATCTATCATAGGCCTATCTTTTGTATTCTGGAGGATATAGCTTGTGCGACAGAGGATTTTCTTCGGTAGAGCGCTAGGTATGTAGTCCAATGTTTACGGGCTCAAGCAAGTTGAGCGAACTCTTGCAAGTCGTTCGTTTACATCAAGCAGCATAATTTGGTACCGGCTTAATTAAGCAAGTGGTAAGCTTAAACGGCAAGGCCTGAGACGCACTGTCCCGTGACTAGGACCTTAGGTTTTGTCCAGTTCCGGCTAAAAAGCCTAAGAAACTGAGTATTTTTGCAATATACTAAATTGCCATCTTGTATGGCATAAGTGGACGGAAGACTACTGTCTATGTGTAACCTGCCGCTATCTGCTTCTGCGAATTGATCGCTATTCTCTGTAATGGAGAGCCAACCACCTGTCTTCCTATATTCCACCCTGGCTTCTAGAGCTTTGGGATACAATACGTAGCTTAGATGGAACACTTTTGGTGTATAAATGACCTCTTGCTTTGACGGAGTCTGGTGCAAAGCTTTGGCATTCATTGCTCAGTTCTATGTCCTGTGTCAGCTCTTTGTTTACTGAAATATGCGTTTCCACTTGCTTGCCAACGTAGCTGGCTTTTGCTTTCCACTACCATTCAGATAAATCAAGAAATTACGATTTTTTGCTACAGTTTCAAACGAAATACCCATCGATTGATAATCATAATAATACCAATAATCTTTGTTTATTATTTGAAACTGACACCGCATTATGATTACAATTCATAGTATGAAGAAATGAATACAAGTTATTAGCCTACAGTAGTCGAAGTTAACTGGCTACCTTTGGCAGCCATGCAAAGAGCCCATCACGACGTATACTGCTCATTTTACCTCATTTCGCGAATGAAAGGCTGAGTCGACCTCTGGGAGGGTATCGGGAAGCGATCCCGCGTCCGTGCTGATCTTCTGCTCTTCGTGCCAGAGTGCTACCATTACCCTGAACCCCCTCTTCTTTGTGTATGATGATAGCGGCGGCATAGAAGTCGCCTAATCGGGTCAGTCCGGATGAGAGCAGATCCAATTAGATTAGGAATGACATCATGCAACGATGCGGTGACCACGCCAATGCTTTTGGCCTCCCAACGAAGAAAAAAGAAAGGGAAGGCTGCTAAGAGTTTCCTCCGCAAGAAGGCGAAGTATAGGAGACACAACAGCGGCAAAAGAGTAGACGAACAAGTCTGAATAGCGAAGAGCTAGTGGGGTATAAGCGAACGTTCGACAAATGCAAGGACTTTTTACCGATTCCCGAGAATCATATGTCGCAGTTCATCGCCCCGATGGGAATTTTCTATAAGGAGATATCTTCAAATGGCTACGCATTCCCGCGACCGATCGAGACACGACTGGTCTTGATAACGGTTGCCGATAGGCGATGGATTCTTCAAGCTAAGTGGGCGTGGTCTGGTCTTCTCTGAGCTTTCAGTCAAAAACTCACGACGCTATCGTGTCTCTAGTTGTTCATAGTTCTGTGGCGTGTTGTGCAATAAATGTGCCCGATTTGACGCCTATGCATATAAAACCAAATCCATTTTGTCTGCACAATGGTTAGTTGAGGCTAGCAAAAAATGCAAGTTAATGTTAATACGGATGAAATGCGTTGGTTGGTTCCACGTGTCTGCGTGCTCCCACCGCTTGTATTTTCAAGAAGTCAAAAGCACATGTGCAAAAAGCGCAACAACGTTTGCAGCACAAATCTCATGACATTCAAAAGTGCATTTGGGAAGACAACCGAAAAAGCATTTGGCAAACGTATTGAGAAACACTGAAGATTTCTGAAGTCATTGTTTCCCAGCAACAATGAACTGAGAAGGAAAATAGGAGGAACACAATGTCATCATTCTGTCAAAGCTGGATGAAATGCGTCGGTTCTGCTCCAGAATCGAGAGGCCTAAAATTCTGGAATTGACCATGGCATCCCACATTCTATGCACCTCTAAGCATTTTTTTTCACTAGAGCCGCGCTATATTAATGGCAAATAAGATACACAAATGCAACATAAGCTCAGTGAAAGGGCCTGCATTTGACCTAAGTATTTACTGGCGACGCACTTGAGTTATCAAGATTAATAGAATTCTATGGCATTCTAAGCCAGTGTTCTACAACCAAATTTTCAAAGTCAACGCGTTAAGGTTAATTCTGTAGGCCAACTTTCAAGACCACCTTTGAAAGGCTAATCTTCCAAGGTCAACTTTCTAACGTCAACTTTCTAAGGCCAACTTTATAAGGCCAATTTTCTAAGGCCAACATTCGGATTCCTGAAGCTGTAGCCTATAAATCGAATTCTTTGCCCCTCTTAACCTCGTTTGCGTTGGTTTAACTCAAGCGTGCACGCAAAGCCAAGCACGCAATCGCGCGCTATAAAAAATTACCAATTTACGATTGATTGCTTTAAAGATAAATAATTACCAAGGGATTGTTCCTGTTTAACTAACGTAGGCATCCGTACAGAACAACTATCAGGTAGGAGAGTTGCATGCCGTTGATTCTTAAATTTGTCAGGCAAGGCGCACATTTACTGTAGAATTGCGTCTGCTTCTGTTTCAATAGATTTTCAGATCCATTCATCAGTTTGTCTGTCTTAAACGAAGTCACTTTATCTAAGTTCACACGGAACCACAGAACTGGGCCTTCAAACGCGCCGTAAATGGGAAAATTGAAAAGACAATAGGGGGGGGGCCTACACTTCAAGGAACTATAATATTAATTCCAAATGGCGGCTAACAAAGTGGGGAGGGGTTGGGAGATCGATCACCCACGGTTGCCAGAAGAAGTGGGGAGGGTTTAGCGTTTTGGACATAAACTGGGGGTTGTTGATTTCTGACAATACCTGCACAAGAAAATTAATAGGCCTACACTCGGTCAGAGTCGGGGTTTGTTCTCCCAGGTGGGAGGTTATCCGCCACTGGTAGAGAGAGCCTCGTGTCTCATAGCGGGATGTACATGTACGTAGGGAATACTTTTCCTTTTCTTAGGTCCTTGAGGCGGCAATGGACTAATCCTGGAGTCCTGGACTCGGGACCAGGACATCGCAGGACTTATCATTTACTTCCAATCAGTCAGTCAGTCAATCAATCAATCAATCAAGCAATCAATCAATCAATCATCAATCAATCAACTAAACACTGTTGGGCGGTAAAGACAAGTAGGCTATGTACGAACACTTTGGCCATGGTCGTTGCATTGAATCTGTCCAACAACTCGAAACAGCGATCGTCCGTTTACAGGCCAACCAAGTGTCTTAAAGACTAGACTACAGTCACTTCATTTAAGACCAAACTGATGAACTAATCTGAATATATATAATTATATTGAAGCATCGTCAGACGCAATCTACCGCAAATGTGCGTCTTGCCTGACAAATTTCAGAATGAACGCATGCAGCTCTATAACTGATAGTTGTTCTGTAACTAAGTAGGTCTAAGTCACAATCCGTTGGTAGTTATTTAGATTCCATGCAGGTCAATCGTATAAAGACTACAGTTCACAGCCATCTGCTTCATTTCGTTTAGTAGTCGTCTTAGTCAGTCACCGTCTTTGCATTTGTAGTCATCTTCTTTGTGTGTCATTAAGCCGTCATTGTCTGCGGATTTGTCATTAATACTTCATCAATATTAAGTCCTCGCCATTATTACGTCATTAAGATTACAGCCAATGTCATTAAAGCGTCGCTAAAGTTGAAATTATTGTAATTATTGAGTCATCAAAGTTATAGCTATTGCTATTATTACGTCATCAAGGTCATTGCAATATGACTGTCCTCGTCATTGTCTTACCGCGCTGTCGTCATCAATGCTTCTACGTCATCACTGACAGCGTCATATCATGCTATACGTCATCATCTGATCGGCGTCATTGTTTCTGTCGTAGCCGTCGTTATCGGTGCCGTCATCGTTGCTATGGCAACGAATCTCCAGTAGGTTGATTGTCATTGCCAAGTTGCACGATGCTCAGAATTAATGGGCGTCACGCTGGCTCTTGGAAATTTGTTTGCAGTCCAACCGTCCGCCTTCGTTCCTTTCCCTTCCTTTTCCCATCCATTCCCTTCCTTTCGTCCTAACGGACGTCCTTATTCTGTTTCTCCATTCTTTCTTCATTCCTTTCGTCTTTCTTCGTTCCATCTTTCCGTCCGCTTTTCCATCTATCCTTCCTTCTTTCCATCCATTCTTTCCATTCATCCGTCCTTTTATTCCTTCTTTCCATCCATCCTTTCCATCCATCCGTCCTTCCTTCGGTCCATCCTCCCATCCATCCTTTCCATTCATCCGTCCTTCCTTCCTTCTTTCCATCCATCCTTTCCATCCATCCGTCCTTCCTTCGGTCCATCCTTCCGTCTTTCCTTCTGTCCATCTTTCCTTCCTTCCATCCTTCCTTCGAACCATCCTTCCGTCTTTCCTTCTGTCCATCTTTCCTTCCTTCCATCCTTCCTTCGAACCATCCTTCCGTCTTTCCTTCTGTCCATCTTTCCTTCCTTCCATCCTTCCTTCGAACCATCCTTCCGACTTTCCTTCTTTCCATCTTTCCATCCATCCGTCCTTCCTTCGGTCCATCCTCCCATCCATCCTTTCCATTCATCCGTCCTTCCTTCCTTCTTTCCATCCATCCTTTCCATCCATCCGTCCTTCCTTCGAACCATCCTTCCGTCTTTCCTTCTGTCCATCTTTCCTTCCTTCCGTCCTTCCTTCGGTCCATCCTTCCGTCTTTCCTTCTGTCCATCTTTCCTTCCTTCCGTCCTTCCTTCGGTCCATCCTTTCGTCTTTCCTTCTGTCCATCTTTCCTTCCTTCCGTCCTTCCTTCGGTCCATCCTTCCATCCATCCTTTCCATCCATCCGTCCTTCCTTCCTTCTTTCCATACATCCTTTCCATCCATCCGTCCTTCCTTCGGCCCATCCTTCCGTATTTCTTCTGTCCATCTTTCCTTCTTTTCTTCCGTCCTTCATTGCTTCTAGCATTTGATCGAGAGCCGCTTGCTGATGAACTGCTTTCTATCTCTATCCCTGGCGCCTCCTCTCACGTGAAATGCCCAACTACACGTGATGGAGTAAGGCGTAGCACAAGAGAAAAACTGAGGCAAAGACACGTCCGAAATTTTCAATTACCTGACTTAATGCAGTTGTTCAATTGATTCATGAAAAATACGGTTTCCTTTTCGTGGAAGACTAAGAAAAAAGGATGGAAGAACAGCCTCCACATAATAGCTATCCTTGTCTACATCCTCGTTCTCCTCTTCCTCGAATTCCTCTTCCTCCTCCTGCTCTTCGTTCTCTTCCTAATATTCGTGCATCTGCTCATCACCATTCTCCTCAGTTTCGCACGTGTGACTGTCACGCCTTCCGCTCGGAGGCGTCACTGACCATTGTAAGTCATCATGCACTTCACCACTGTCACGTGCTACGACGGGTTGATGGATGGATGGATGGACAGATGGATGGATGGATGGATGGATGGATGTGTGGGTGGATCGCTGGATGGACAGATGGGTGGATGATGGCTTGGTTGATTTATTGCTCCAATGATCGAATAACTGAGGGAGAGACGGAGGGAGGGAGGGAAGGGGATAGGTTGAAGGCGGACGGATGGATCGAAGCAGGGATAATAGCAATATCAAACTGTCATCTGGAGAATAGTTAGAGAATTAAGGAAGCGCTAAATAAATATCTAATCTCGTGACATCATCGTGTTATCAATTTCTTCAACCCTTTCGCCAAACGCCGCTCTTATCGGTTTCTACCGTTGGCCATCAACAATCCAATTATTCCTTCAATTAACCTCTCCGCTCTCTATCGCCGTACCTACGTCCATCTGTCTGTGCGCCTGTCCGCCTCCTTGACCCACTCGTTGTGCGCGTGGATACTACTGCGTCTGCCTGCCTGTCCGTGTCATTTGGATTTTCAATCAGTTTCAATGAACGCCTTCAATTAACTTTCTAAGTCTGCGCCTCTTTCCTTCAATTTTCGCCACTAATTCTTTGTGTGCCTGGTTCTGTATGTTTTTCTGTGCGTGTGTCTGTTTGTCTGTGTGTATGTCTGTCTGTGTGAGTGCTTATCTTTCTGTCTGTGTGCTTGTCTGTCTGTTTGTGAGCTTGTCTGTCTGTTTGTGTGTTGTCTGTCTGTCTGTGTGCTTGTCTGTCTGTCTGTGTGCTTGTCTGTCTGTCTGCTTGTCTGTCTGTGTGTTTGTCTGTCTGTCTGTGTGCTTGTCTGTCTGTTTGTGTGCTTGTTTGTCTGTGTGCTTGTCTGTCTTTCTGTATGCTTGTCTGTCTGTCTGTGTGCTTGTCTGTGTAGCTGTCTGTGTATTGAAATTCGTAAGAGTATCTTTACCTGTATCTCTGTTTATGTATCCATATCCTTATCTGTCTCTGTAACTGTCCCTGTATCTGCTCACGTATGTGAACTTCGTGGTTTTGGCTGTAGTTATCTTCACAAACTGCAAGGGAATGTTATCTAATGTCCTTCCGTTTATTATCATGTACTACGATATTAGAAATTAGGTGACCCTATCTAGCGGGACTATTGTCCCTTCGGGATCCCCTTTTGTTGCTAATAATGGAAAATATTCATGCTACTATTGCGTTGTGATGCTAACAATGGCAGATAATTTCATGTTACCTCTGTTTCGTTACTCAGTGGCTTCAATAAAAAGAATTGATTGATTGAAATGTAATGCAATGCGACGCTCAGCTATGCTCAGCTGTGGCCACAGAGTACCCATGTTATGTTACGTTTTCTAATGTTATGTTTTCTTATGCTAAATTTCTCACACAGAGAGACACAGACAGGAACTCCAAGAGTCTATAAACACTGAGTAACCGTTAATTAGCAATTCCGAAGACTGACGGAGGCAGAAAGACAAGGACAGACATACAGAGACACAGACAGAAGGACATACAGGCATATACAGCCATACGGATGTAAATACAAGCAGACAAATGGATAGCAGGAGATGGAGCATGGCTGGCGTGGTGTCGGTTGTCATTGAGGCAACATATTGATCGTATCAGAAGCGCTGGTTGTCCTTCGTGTTGTTCGGATATTACACACATACACAACTATACGGAGTGTCTCCTTTTGTCTGAATCGATTGGCGCTCAGCGCAGTCCGTGCGCGCTGCTATTCTTTCGCACTTCCTTCGCATTTCTTAGAGACAATTGATCGCATTTCTGGACTACTGCTTCTACTACTACCCCAGAGGTATCCCTTTAGCCACCACCCACCCACCCTACCGGTCGGCCGAGGCTTACTCCGCCGACCGTCCATCTGTACCTGCCAACGATAGTCCCCCTGCCCGCCTCTGAGCCCGTCGGCCTGTCCCCTTCCTGACCGTCCTTTGTGCTCCTCCGTCCATTCCAGCTGTCCTTTCCCTCCGTCCGTTCGACTGTTAGACTGTCCGTCCGGCTGTACCTTCGTCCTTCCTCCAACAATCCTCATGTCCTTCCTGTCCTTCTCTCTGTTCGACTGTCCATCGGACTGAACTTCTTGTAGACTAAAACTGTCCCTTCTTTCCCTTTTGTGCGTCTTTCCGTCTATCCTCAACTGTCACTCTCCCTTCCACTGTCCTTCCGTTTCTCCGACTGTCCGTCCGTCCGTCCATCAGACCATCCGTTCGTTCACCCATCTATCTATCCATGTTTCCATCCATCCATCTATCCATCCATCCTTCCATCCGTTCGTTCACCCATCTATCTATCCGTGTTTCCATCCATCCATCTATCCATCCATCCATTCATCCTTCCATCCACCAGTCCATCCCTTCGTTCACCCATCCATCTATTCATCCTTACATCCATTCATCCGTGTTTCCATTCATTCATCCATCCATCGATTCATTCATCGATCCATCCGTCCATCTATCAATCCATCTATCCATCCGTAGATGTATCCATCCATCCGTGTTCCAATCATTCATCCATCGATCCATCCATCGATCCATCCATCGATCCATCCATCCATCGATCCATCCGTACATCCATCCATGCGTGTTTCCATCCATCCATCTATCTATCCATCCTTCCATCCACCAGTCCGTCCTTCCGTCCGTGTACAGTCCGCCTGTCGTTCCTTCCTCAATCCAACACGGTACAAAGACAAGGCATCAAGTTTCAACTGTCGATGGGAACATTTTCGTTGGGCTGCGCGGGAATCCTCCATTGGCGATTCTGATAGCTATCTGAGTAAGGTCTGCTTAATATTGAACTATTGCTCTCAAGGTCTTTGACATTATTGGCAGCATGTGAGTAGTTGTTTCCATTGTAGTAGTATTAGTAGTAGCAGCAGCAGCACTAGTAGCAATAGTAGTAGTAGTTTCTATTGTTATATCTTCCATTGTAGTAGTTTCTATTGTAGTATCTTCCATTGTAGTAGTTGCCATTGTAGTAGTTTCCATTTTAGTAGTTTCCACTGTAGTGTTTTCCATTTGCACTTGTTAACGACGACCTAACGTATACCTGTGGTTTAAATTGCTTATTTTCCTGGTAGTTCTGATACACTGTAGATGACAAAAGACAGTAGTGTTACTGAGGCAATGTTATTTAGCGATTGGACGACATTTACGACTATAGGCTTATAGCGTCCGATGAATCCATAGACCCCTTAAATTGCCGTCTAGAAGGCAGTGGCCAGTCCGGCCATTGTGCCAGTGTGCACATGGACCCCTCTGGTTTCAGCGAGCGAGTTTCCTAGCGTAGCAAGGCTATACGTCAATACACAAAATAATATTCTATATGTGCAAACCCCCAAGCGATCATTGACCTACCATTGACAACAATGCCGCCACAATCGATCTATCCAATAATTCTATTGGATTCTCTATGTATACAAATTATAGGACTACTCTTTGATAGTTATATAGTTTTCTTGTGTGCAGGATATGCCTAAAATAAATTAATTTGTCTAATGCTGCATTTTATGGGCCACGTTTGGCCTGGAGCCCCTTACGTGATTGAAATGGCAAAGTTCCCAAGGTTCGACTCTGTTAGAAAGTGTCGTAATAGAATGTTTTTACGATTTCGTAATTGTGTGCGCGCGAGCGTGGGTGAGTACTGTAATTAAAGATCTAAAAGAGTTAATTAAACACAGACGCTACGATATATATAGAATATAGCGTCAGCCAGAATCTTGTTAAAGCTCTGTCTTTGCGAAGCCAGGCGTTGCCAACTTGGGCCGCTTCTGTGGGGTTTCTTCTGAAAAAATACAGCAACAAACTTGCGATTGCAATTACAATTTTTCTTCAGTCGGTTATGTAATCCAACGATTATGGTTCCATCATTCTGAAAGGACTCCGTGTGGCGATCCAGGACAAGTAGCTCGTGCATAAGTACCTTACCCTTCATATGTAGATGTAAAACTCTGAAATTTCTCAGCACCCCAGAGTCACGCGTCACGGAGACCAGCTCTTTCGCGGCGCTATATAAGGTCAAGTTCACAAGAGTCAGGTTGTTTAGTCAGTTCTGTGCCGGGTAAAAATCCGGTATGGAGCCGAGAAAGCAACGTCGTGAGTTCAGATTAAAATTAATTAGCTTTCTCGCATAACAAGTGCAATAAGCGAAAAATGAAAGATAAAATTAAGAAGAATTTCTGAATGGTATTGTCACCAACTCTTTTCTTTCTTAGTTGTGACCTACCTCAAGAACTTTCCTTATCTCTACATATAAATTGCTCAACGTCTTCTAACTGTTTAAGAATTAAATTGACACAGTTCTTTGAATGTTTCTCCTTTCTTTAAACACAGTTATTTCAAACGTACACTTAATATCAAAGTTCTTATCAATTACCACTCAACGGTAACTTCTAACATACAGCTCTCTACTGCATTAAACCAACTACTACACTGTATAGTTCAAATTCACTGTCATCAGCAGTTTCTAAGTTTGGCGCGCTAACTGCACGTGTAGAGAATCTATCGTCAGCCAAAGTTTAGGCTACTTTAGGCCAAGCGCCCACGAGCCGACAGCGCAACTAAGGCCTAAGACTAAAACGCTTAACAATCGATACACATTATATATATATATATATATCAACCTAAGGAACACCTGTGCTCATTATATATGCAAAACATTAGTTCACATTACCTCCTTCCCTTTCTTTGGATTGAGCAAATTAAACTTAAAAATTTGCGAAATCATCAGGTACTAAATTATGCAATAAACTTAATACTATATAATACAGTAAAATAAACAATCTTATAATCTAGATAAACAATCTGCTACAACATTTAATCGTCCTTTCTTATAATTAACTTCTACATCAAAAGTTTGCAGTGCTAAAGCCCAACGCACCAGTTTAGCAGACTTAGACATAGATTCAGTCAGATAAGTTAAAGGATTGTGATCGGTAAAGATGTGAACTTTAGATCCAATTATTATCTCTTTCAACTTATTTAGAGCCCAAACAATAGCATAGGCTTCTTTCTCTACAGTTGCCCATCTCTTCTGGGTGTCAGTCAGCTTCTGACTTATAAATGATACAGGGCGCTCTATTCCCTTATCATCCATCTGTGTTAAAACAGCTCCTACTGCAAAATCACTACTATCACAGTACAAATTAAAAGGTTTTCCAACATCAAAAACATATAAAACAACTTTAGAGCGTACAGCATCTTTAAGTAAATTAAATGCCTGTTGATGTCTATCAGTCCAATCAATCTTATCTGGAACATGTTTGCTTGTCAAATCAGATAGAGGCTTCGCAATCTGTGCAAAATCTTTGATAAACTGTCTATAGTAACCAAAAAATCCCAGCAATTGCTTAATTTGTTTCTTCGTTTCTGGGGTTTTCAAATTAATTAAACTTTCAATTCTATCTGGATTCATTTGAATCGTTCCAGAACCAACCACATGACCGATGAACTTTACCTCACTCTTACCAAAGATACATTTCTTTAAGTTCAGAGTAATGTTATGCAGTCTCATTTGCATTAAATATGCATCTAAATGCTGTAAATGAATCTTCCAGTCATCTGAATGCACAGCAATGTCATCTACATAGGGCTCAGCAAATTCATTTATAGGCTGTAAAACCATGTTAATTGCTTTAACAAATGTTCTTCCTGAGTTGATCATTCCGAAAGGAACACGAGTAAACTCGTACAGTCCATTGTGAGTAACAAAAGCAGTTTTCCATTGATCAGTTTGCTTAACAGGACAAGTCCAGTAAGCACTTCGACAATCAAAAATCGAGATCACATTTGATTTTCCAACTTTGTGCAAAACATCTTTTACAATCGGCATTGGATATTTACAATCCACAGTGAACGAGTTAATGTATCTGTAGTCGCAGGCAAGTCTCAGAGAACCGTCTTTCTTTTTAACAATTACCAGCGGACTTGCCATTCTGCTCGAAGATGGTTTTATAATGTTGGCTTGAAGCATTTCTTTAATTTGTCGTTCAACTTCTGCTCGATAGATGAGTGGAATTCGGTAAGCCATAAATTCTTTTTCACGAAATTCCGGTTTCAGTTCAATTTCATGCTCAACCAATGTACATAGTCCAGGCTTTTCAGAAAATCGATCAGAATATCTGTTCAGTACTTCCAGCAATTGTTTTTGTTGAGATAATGTTAAATGACTAATCTGTTCAGGATCAAGATTCAGTGAATTCTTTTCATCTTGCAAGTCATTCTTCGTCAACAACTCAACCACTGAACCAAAGTCTTCATCTTCTTCAACGATTAATCCACAACTCATTGCTCTTGTAATGTACTTTCTGATTTTATTTGCGTGAATTATCTTTCGACAATCGTCACCCATATCAATCAAATAAGAGTACTTGGACCTTCGTTGTATGACAGTACATGGACCATGCCATCGTGAAATCAGTTTATTTGTTGACGTCGGATACAACACAATAACTTTTTCACCCGGTTCAAATTCTTTATGTTTCGCTCTTTTGTTGTATTGATTCGTATACTGTAATTGCTTCTCTCGTGTATATGATTCTGCAAACAGTAATGCTTTTTCCATATTTGCTTTCATGTCTTTCAAGTACTTTTCTGGTTGGATTCCAATATGAGGTGGTAAATTAATTTCTCTTGTCCAACTTTCTTTTAGAATTGCCAGTGGTCCACGCGGAATCTTTCCATACACCAACATATAAGGAGCAATTCCAGTAGTTGCATTCGGTACTTCTCGTAATGCCCACACTGTAAACGGAATTACTTTGTGCCATTGCCTTGGATTGTCAACAATTACATGATGGATCATTTTCTTGAATGTTTGGTTCCATCTTTCTACTAGTCCAGCTGCCTCTGGATGACCTGGCGTATCAAATCTTGGACTACACCCCATTAAATTCAGAAATTCTCTTGTCAGACTCGCAGTAAAATTTGTTCCTTGGTCACTTGTGATCACAGAAGGTACACCAACGTTCATGAACAACTCCATCAAAGCATCACATACAGCCTTCGCAGTTAATGATTTCAACAGAAACACTGTAGGCCATCTTGTGCAAGAATCGACAATACATAAACAGTACTTGTGACCTGCAGCAGATGCTGGCTCGATTGGTCCTACACAATCCACCGTAATTCTTCTAAACGCCACATCTTCTCTTGGAATTGGAGTGATAGGAACCCTGTCCATCACCAAACTTCTTGCCTTTAACTGACATTTCTCACATGATTTGCAAAATTTCACTATATCTCTTCTCATCTTTGGCCACGTAAAAGACAACTTTATTCGTTCTCTAGTTTTCTCTTCTCCAAGATGTCCTCCAAATACTGATTCGTGAGCCAACTCCATCACTTTCATTCGTCGCTCTTTTGGTAACACCAATTGATATATCGTTTGCTCTAATATTCGATATCTCTTGTACAGTAAGCCATTTACCACGCAGAATTCAGATTCTTTATCTGGCGCTAAATTCCACCATGCTTTCAATGATTCATCTTGTCTCTGCTGTTCTTCGAATTTCCTTTGCGTCTGCAATCTGCATCTGTTGTTCTTCATCTTTCTCATTTTCTTGAAACAAATCTGCTATCTCCACATCACATTCATTATCCTCTTTCGTTTCATTTAGATTACCATTCTTGCATGCAGCCATCTCTTGTTCACTCATTTCTGCTGTTATACCGTCTTGTATTAAACTTTGTTGATCATCACTTTCGTTTTCCTCTTCACTTGAACTTTCAGTTTCACTTTCCTCTTCGACATCTACCACTTTCTTTCGCTGACTCTGCAATCTCGTCGTTACATTCGCTTGCACATCTCCTTGTATCATTTTCACTTGTGGCACGGCTTTAAGTTCTGCAATGATTTCTGGATGCAACAAGAATCTTTCTGTGCTTCCCATTTTTGCAATACTAGCACACATCAATGTCACATAAGGTGTAAGTGAACATTTGACTTTATGCGGAATTACCTCTTCTTCCACATCGTTACAACACAGCCTTACATCAACTTTCACCAACTTTGCAGGAATGGCATCTCCTGCCACGCATTGTAAGTTCACTTTTCCAATCTGCTCCACCTTCATGCCTTCCAGTAATTCTTCACTAATCACCGGAACCTCTGCTCCAGAATCAATCAGTGCTTTTACTTTTATTGGTTCTTTTCCTGCTGTTCCACGAATTTCTACCTCGACGTACTGCAATACCACTTTCTTCAATGTTGTACTTTCATCTCTTCCAGCCATTTCTTTCTGCATTCCATTGTGCAATAGAATTTCTTTCTGAATATCAGGTGAAAGGTGACATTTCATCACTGACTTTACTTCAGTTTCATTGTTCTGATGTTCTGTGGCTTGACTTTCAGAATTATCAACCACTTGAATTCGATTCACCCTCGAATGTTCTTGTTTTCCATAATTTGAGGTTGTAACAGGAACTGGACAGAATTTCATCAAATGCCTGTCTGATCCACAGTTATGACAACGTTTCACCACTGCACCTCGTTGTTCGATGCTTTCTTTTCTCTTATATGGAGTAAACGATGCATTGCCTTCTCTCGCGACAAACCTTGGTGGTGATTTGTTATATACCTGACGTTGTCTGGTCATCATCGACTCTCTATTCTCATGAACAACCGGAGAATTTGGTTTCACTTCTGCACCTCTGAACTGATTTCCTGTTTCTTGATTGCTCTTCCAATGAAAACCAAAATTTGGAGTGAACTGTTGATTTCTTTTTACATTGGGTACAAAATCAAAACTTGTCTTATTCGGAATTGCCAAACCAATTCGATTATTAACATGAATGTCTGCTAGGTCTGCCACAACACTAGCTTCGTAACAATCAGTTCCTTCCTTCGACAATACAAACTGTAGTGGACCTGGTGGTAGTGATTCTTTCAACTTATCCGCCACTAATAAATCAAACAGCTTCTCAAAATTCTTATCCACTTTGCGACTTTTCACATAATAGTTCAGCAAGTTCTTCAGCCTAGCTGTAAACATTGTATACGTTTCTTCAGCTGTCTTCTTCGCATCAATAAACTTCGATCTGTACTCTCTCGGTGTCAACTTGAATTCTTTTAACAAGTGCTGTTTCACGACTTGATAATCGTCTAAATCATCGAATGACAATCTGTTTAGAACAGTTCTAGCTTTCGGAGTCATCAATGGCAATAGTAACTTCACCCAGAATTGTTCTTGCACGTTGAAACTACGAAACGCATTCTCAACCGTTTCGAAATATAATGGCACCTCCATCATATCGTTTGGCATTTTAGGTAACACGTGTTTCATGGCATCACCAATTTTCTTTATTTTCGAAACCATCGTTTCACTTTCTTCCTGTTTCCTTTTCTGTTCTTCTCGTTCTTCTTCTCTTCTTTGCTCTTGAGCTTCTCTATTTCGCTTCTCCTCTTTGAGTTGTGCTTCTTTTAATGCTATTTTTTGTTGTTCCAACTTTAAACGTTCTTGTCTTTCCTCTTCCGCCTTCTCCATGCTTTCTTTCTGTAATTTCAGTTCTTCTTGTCTAACCTGTTCTGCTCGCTCCAACTCTGAAATTCGCACTTTTTCCTTTTCTTCTTCACGTAGTCTCTTCTCTTCAATCTGTTGCTGACGTATCTCTTCGTCACTTTTCCGCGCCTTTTCAAATTCAATCATCTGCTCTAATCTTCTCCTTTCAGCATCTTCTCTATCTTTTCTCAATTGCTCTAATTGAATTTCAAATTGCTGCCTTTGCAATTCTTCTTTCTCTCTTTGAAGACGTAATTCTTCCTGTCGTGCATTTTCTGCTTTCTCTTCTTTTTCTCTCTGAAGACGTTCTGCCTTCTCTTCCTTTTCTCTCTGAAGACGTTCTGCCTTCTCTTCCTTTTCTCTCTGAAGACGTAATTCTTCCTGTCGCATTTCTTTCTCTTCTTGTCTCCGTTTCTCCTCTTTCTCTTTCTCTTCTTGTCTTCGTATCTCCTCTCTTTCTTTCTCTTCTTGTCTTCGTTTCTCCTCTCTTTCTTCTTTCATCATCATCCACTGCATCATCATCTCCATAGACATAAGTCCAGGCGGTTTTTCAATAACCTTTTCCACAACACCGCCGACAGCACCTTCTTCTTCTGCTTCTTCTTTAAGCCAGACTTCAGCTAGCGCTTCTAACATGTCCTCACGTGACATATCTTTCAGTTTCTCTTCTTCAAAACCAGCCTTCAACAAGCGCTGTTTTAATCTTTCAGAAGACATCTTCTTCAGTTCTGCTTGTTTTTTGACACTTAATTTCTCCATCTTACTTCTTTACTTCAGTGCTGTCCTTTCTGGAAAACACCAGTTTTCTTTTGTGTTTGAAGTATTGGGAATTGTTCTTTGTTTGATAACAACCAACTTTTATACCTTTGTCGTTGAGGCTTTCGTTGTCGTAGATTTACCAATGATTTGAATGCGTATTCACCAGTCGACGTTGTTTCGAATCCCAGACGTTGTTTCGAATCCCAGACGTTGTTTCGAATCCCAGACGTTGTTTCGAATCCCAGACGTTGTTTCGAATTCCACCGCTGCTGCCACCAAATATGTCACCAACTCTTTTCTTTCTTAGTTGTGACCTACCTCAAGAACTTTCCTTATCTCTACATATAAATTGCTCAACGTCTTCTAACTGTTTAAGAATTAAATTGACACAGTTCTTTGAATGTTTCTCCTTTCTTTAAACACAGTTATTTCAAACGTACACTTAATATCAAAGTTCTTATCAATTACCACTCAACGGTAACTTCTAACATACAGCTCTCTACTGCATTAAACCAACTACTACACTGTATAGTTCAAATTCACTGTCATCAGCAGTTTCTAAGTTTGGCGCGCTAACTGCACGTGTAGAGAATCTATCGTCAGCCAAAGTTTAGGCTACTTTAGGCCAAGCGCCCACGAGCCGACAGCGCAACTAAGGCCTAAGACTAAAACGCTTAACAATCGATACACATTATATATATATATATATCAACCTAAGGAACACCTGTGCTCATTATATATGCAAAACATTAGTTCACAGGTATTATAGCCAATATTAGACTAATTGCATTAGCACATTAAGTGAATACTGATAAATAAAAGTAGGCAGAACTTCGAAGTGTTCGGACTGGATAGGCCAATAGTAGCTTTTTAATCTGTCTAAATGCTGCTGTTAATTATTGCTAATCTTAATCACTGTTAATTTCAATTCCTTTTCATTTGAATCTCACTTAGCGCATTGGATAACAACTGGCGTAGAGAGCGAGAGGTACCGAGTTCGAGCCCCGTAGAGCGGATATGCTTTGTAGGCTGCTATTAGCGCCGTGTATTGCAGGCTGTCTGTTCTGTTAGTAGTTAAGATTGTTTCAATTGCATAACATGTAAATGTACAGCGCAGTGCGTTTGTCAGGCGCTTAATTAAAGAAAAGATATTATTATTATTATTATTATTATTATTATTATTATTATTATTATTATTATTATTATTATTATTATTATTATTATTATTATTATTATTATTACTACTACTACTATTATTATGGAAATCACGGGTAGGCCTAATCTTAATCATTTTAGCAACGTGATCCTAATCAATCTAGCTTCCAAAACTTTCAACACTCGAACAACATATGCTGCCACTACCGCAACCCTCACTAAATTCCTTCTCACTTTCATTACTGCTAATTCTACTGCCCTTACTGTAAGACAATAAAAATAACTGCTATTGTAAATCTGCTGTCTAGATCATTAGAACGACGAAAAACTGCATGCTGGTACCCCTGCTACAAGTCCACTGTCCATACTATTAATTCAACGAAGAAAATAACTTTTACTGTGAATCCACTTCCCAACGATAAAAAATAGTTCATACTAGAGCTGATAAGCGTCTCTTGACTCAACTATTAACACAACAGTGAAAACATTTGCAACAGTTGGGCTTATATGCGATAATTACATTAGCAACAGTTGGGCTTATATGCGACTATTACTTTTTCTTGTATTGCTACTAAACCTGGCGATTAAGTCATGGCTCTCACGCGCCGTAAGGAGCCCAACTGATCGCCTATTTGACCAGCAATACCTTTACATGAACACTTAACCGTCTTCGACTTGGTACTTAAGGCTACACAAACACCGCGAAGCTGCCCCAGTGGTATCATTGCGTTGACTCCGATATATCTCGGTTCTGCGAATCGATGTGCCAGGCACGTTCACTTCGACGGCCGTCGTCACGTGCGGTGACGGCTCAACGCCATATTGTAAGCTGAGCGGCCATATTTATTTGGCTGGCTGAGCAGCCATATTGTAGGCGTCGCAAAATGGCGATTATTTTTGCAATTTCGAACATCGTCTGGCCGTGACGCGGAGAAGTCTTTCGAGTGCGCTGCGGCTGGCTGTTTACTCTTCCGCTCATGCAATGTAGTCCGGCGATCACGCGCACGTTGGCTATATCACGATCCGTCGGGGGAACGAGGGAGTTGTGCAAATAAAAGAAAAAACACTTTGCGGTCTGGATGTGAATTGGCTAAGGTCCCGTTGATTGCCTTACGAGTCAGTTAGACCTTATCAGTCGACGAGCGCTCTATTATATGGCGCAGTAGAACGATCCAGAAGGCGTCCAGTTGCCCTCGACGTCTTTCCTGGACTCCTTAAATGAGTCGTGCAATAAATTTCGCCTTGGCTGCGTCTCTTCTTAACTCGGCATATCGGTGCCCATGGTGCGACGCCATTTGTGCCACCTTTGCCATCTTCGTCTTCTTCTCTTCATCTTCTATTAATATTCTTCTTAATCTTCTTCTTTATCTTCACCTTTACGTTCATCTTCATGATCATCGTCGTCGTAGTCAGCATCATAATCTCCTCCTCCTCCTCCTCCTTCTTCTTTCTTCTCCTTCTCCACCTTCTACTTCTTCTACCACTCCTTCTGTATCTTCTTCTTCCCATCCTCCTTCTCCTTCGCCTCCTTCTACTCCTCTCCTCCTTCTCCTCCTCATTCTTCTCCTTCTCCGTCTCCTTCTCCTTCTTCCTCTTCTTCTGCTCCTTCTCTCCTCCTTCTACTTCTTCTTCTTCTTCTCATTCTCCTCCTTCTCCTTTTCCTTTTCCTTCTCCTTCTCCTCCTCCTCCTCCTCTTTCGACTTCTTCTTCTCCTCCTTCTCCTTCTCCTCCTCCTCCTTCTCCTTCTCCTCAGTGGCGGCGCCAGCATGGGGCTAGGGTGGGCTGAAGCCCCCCTATCGGGGGCTCAGCCCGCCCAAAACAAAAGTGGGAAATGACTGCCACTGCCAGAGAGGAAGGGAGAAAGGGGAGGAATTGAGGTTTTAGCCCCCCCAAACCTGAAATCTTGGCGCAGCTACTGCTTCTCCTTCTCCTCCTCCTCTTTCGACTTCTTCTTCCTCTCCTTCTGCTTCTTCTTCTTCCCATCCTCCTTCTCCTTCGCCTCCTTCTACTCCTCTCCTCCTCCTCCTTCTCCTCATTCTTCTCCTTCTCCTTCTCCGTCTCCGTCTCCTTCTCCTTCTTCTTCTCCTTCTCCTTCTCCTTCTTCTTCTCCTTCTCCTTCTTCTTCATATTTTTCTTCTTCGTATTCTTTATCATCATCATCATCATCATCATCATCATCATCATCATCATCATCATCATCATCATCATCATCATCATCATCATCATCATCATCATCATCATCATCATCATCATCATCATCATCAACAACAACAACATCATCATCATCATCATCATTATCATCGTCATCTTGGATTCATCTGGCTCGACTAATAATCGGGGCGGATCCAGGACTTTAAGTTTACCTAGCCTAACTTTACCTTTAGCCTTACCATACCTAACCTTAGCTAATCTGACTCTGAAAATACCTTACCTTATGACCTGAACGGAGTGTACCTTACCTCAGCTTACCTGACTTTGTCATACCAAAGCTGACTTAGACGTGCCTCAGTTGACCTGATTTGCCTTGACCCTACCTGACCTTACCTTAATTAACCTCTTACAAGCAGTGGCATACATTCTGTGGTTAACTTATTACTCTTCTACTGTAGACTATGGGTTCAGACGGAGGCATGCTATCAGCAGCTGATGAAGCAGTGTACTGGCAACAACAAGTATGTGCACGAACTCCAACAACATCTCAACAGATACTGGATTTATTCCTTGACTTGCTCACAAGACCAGCTCAAACGTACGTCCTTTTCATAATAATAAAGGCAGTTTAGTCTAAAATTGGGGACAATGTAGGTCAGGTCAGGTCATAATAAGGTCAGGTCATATCAAGAGGTCAGGTCAGATTACGTAAGGTGAGATAAATTAGAATAATATAAGGCAATGTTAGGAGAATATTGGCAAGGTCAGAAATAGGTAAATAATTATAAATTCAGATGAAGTTGTTGTGCCATTTCATACGTGGTAAGCTTGCACGCGTTGTTGTCACTGCTATTGTTTTTGTTCATGATGCCATTGTTCACATTGTAATCGTTCATAGTGTTGTTCATAATACTATTGCTCATTTGCTCTCTCATTGCTCATATTATTGTTGCTCTCTCATTGTCCTTATTGCCGTTGCTCTTACTGTTGCTCAAATTACTGTTGCTCTCTTATTGCTGCAATAGTATTGTTGGTGCTCTCATTGCTACTCTTCTCATTGCTGTTGCTCATACTGCTATTCAGAAGAGCAGTCGCTTTAGCAAGCCCTGCGGAAGCCTCGTTAGCGACTTCATTTTTCTTAGCATCGGCATATGAGGGCGGGTTGCCAGTGTGTCTCTCTCGCGTTCTCTCTTTCTCTTTCTCTTTCTCTCTCTCTCTCTCTCTCTCTCTCTCTCTCTCTCTCTCTCTCTCTCTCTCTCTCTCACTCTCTCTCTCTCTCTCTCTCTCTCTCTCTCTCTCTCTCTCTCTCTCTCTCTCTTCTCTCTCTCTCTCTTTTTCTCTTTCTCTCTCTCCCTCTCTCTGTCTCTGTCTCTGTCTCTGTTTCTGTCTGTCTGTCTCTCTCTGTATTTCTTTCTCTTACTCTTTCTTTCTCTCTGTCTCTCTGTCCCTCTGTCTAAACTCCAGGCCATCCGAAACGCTGCCGCCCGCCTCATCGGGGCATTGCAAAGTTTGACCATTATCTCCTATCTTATCCGTGACTCCCTGTCTGTCTCTCCCTCCCTCTTTCTCTCTGTCTCTCTGTCTCTCTGTCTGTCTCTCCTTATCTCTCAGTCCTCTCCCTCGTCGTCAGATCTCCCCACTGAGAGAGACATGCATGTATACGCTTGACCTATCTTCTCCAATAAATGAGCAGATCAGACGGTGGTCAGTGTGCGGTCGTTATTGCTGGGTCTGGTTAGACAATTGCTCATAACTGCCCGCCTGGGATGCCTCTCTCCTATAGAATGCTGGAGTCACCCAATAGACATCCGTCTAAATTTATGCAGGTGTCACACAATGCATCACCCAATAAATATTATTTCTCGCGCAGTTCATTCCAATCTCCCATCAAATTCCATTTATTCGATGAGTGGCATTCCATCGACAGCGGAGGGCAAGTTAATGAACGCTTCGGCAGCCACAGTAACCATGGCACCGCAGGAGGGCTTTCATCCACCGAAAGAGATAGAGAAAGAGATAGAGAAAGAGACATAGAGAGAGACAGAAAGAGACAGAGAGAAAGAGACAGCCAGACAGACGGAGACACAGAGAGACACAGACAGACACAGACACAGACAGACAGAGACAGACAGAGCTAAAGAGGCAGAGACAGAGGCAGAGAGACAAACAGAGAAAGAGACACAGAGAGACACAGAGAGAGAAAGAGGGAAATAGACAGAGACAGAGACAGAGACAGAGACAGAGACAGAGAGAGAGACAGAGAGAGAGAAACAGAGAGAGAGAGACAGAGAGAGAGAGAGAGAGAGAGAGAGAGAGAGAGAGACAGAGATAGAGACAGAGACAGAGACAGAGAGACAGAGAGAGAGACAGAGAGAGAGAGAGAGAGAGAGAGAGAGAGAGAGACAGAGAGAGACAGAGAGAGACAGAGACAGAGAGAAACAGAGACAGAGACAGAAAGAGAGAGAGAGAGAGAGAGAGAGAGATGCAGTATTACACGCAGCTAGACCTATCTGCTCCAATAAATGATAGAGAGCTAAATTCATAAATATTAATGCATTCCATAGACTACTTAAATTCCAGGACTGAGGCGCCCATGCTCGGGTCTTGGAACTTGGGTCCATTCTCAATTTACACTTTTTATCACAACAAATGAACGAAGGGTCCGATTTACATGAACTTGTTTTGCTCTGTTTGTCTCGACGAGAGGCTAATATTTTCTGGGGAAAATATTGACACTAAATTCTGGGCCAGTCAAGGTCACTTCAAGGTCAGAAAAATGAAATATAGCAAAAATCAGAGAAAATGGCCATTGGTCGACCAATATTTTTTTTTAAATCAGCTAATTCTTTCTTGTGTTTTTCTTCTTGATGATGGCTACCTGTGATAAGAAACAAGGCAATACTAAATATAAGACGATACAATGTTATTTTACTGTCAAAAGGTCAATCAATTTAAGAGGAAAATCAGAGTGAGAAGCCCGAAAGAAGAAATAGATATTAACAACAGAGAGAGAGAGAGACAGAGAGACAGAGACAGAGACAGCAACGGAGACAGAGACAGAGACAGAGGGAGGGAGGGAGAGAGAGAGAGGAGACAGGAGAGACAGAGAGAGAGAGAGAGAGAGAGAGAGAGAGAGAGAGAGAGAGAGAGAGAGAGAGAGAGATGAAGACAATGATGGCAAAGGATCGAGTTTGAGCAATAGTGGGCTTAGCTCGTAGGACAAAGAAGTCAGACCGGTCCAGAGATCGGAGAGGCCGGTCAGAAGATGCAGAGAGAGGAGGACGAATGAGGTCCCAGAGATATTTTGAAGCAAGACCCAGCTTGGACTTGAGGGCAAACGAAAGGACTTTAAATTGAATGCGGTCCGAGAGAGGAAGACAATGCAATAGGTGGACCATAGACGATGATTTATGAGAGTATACTAGGAAGGTGAGCAATCAATCGAGCAGCAGCATTGAGAACAGATTGAATAGGGACCTTGGGAAGACCAATAAGTAGGGAACTGCAATAATCAATTCTGGAACAGACAAATGCGTGGACAATGGATGTCATGGTAGAAAGGGAAACAGATCTGCGAATAGCCTTGAGACGCCGGAGGTGAAAGTAATAGGAGCATGTAAGGTTGGTTACATGAGCAGAAAAAGTAAGAGAGTTGTCCAAAGTGACACCTAGGTCACGCACACAAGCAGAGAAGCTAAATTGGGGAAGTTTGAGAGAGAAGTAAAAAAATTAATTTTCCTAAGTTGTTGGGGTGTGCCAAGCCAGATGAGTTGAGTTTTGGAAGAGTTTAGCGAAAGGCAATTGGAAGACATCCACAAGTGCAAATCATGTTGGATTGTGCCAAGCCAGATGA
Organism: Aporrectodea caliginosa; assembly: GCA_020284085.1. Taxonomy (NCBI): domain Eukaryota; kingdom Metazoa; phylum Annelida; class Clitellata; order Crassiclitellata; family Lumbricidae; genus Aporrectodea; species Aporrectodea caliginosa. Next base: position 180,020 of record JACEVL010000791.1, on the reverse strand, counting down.
GTTGAGTTTTGGAAGAGTTT